>JAPDNY010000259.1:0-62099 GCA_029375565.1 Gekko gecko | reverse complement strand
CCTTGCTTGGAAGTCTAGTCAACATTTTGTTTGAGTGGAGACAGTCTGTCTGGAAATGTATCCAGGTCAAACTAATATTAATAGAAGGGTTGCGTTTCCTGGAGATGATGGAAAGTGCCATGAAGTCACAGCTAACTCCTGGTTAGGGATGGGCACAGACCGGAAATATGAAGGTGCATGGAGGTTCAAGGTTCATGAGCTTTCACAAGCCACAAACTTCCATGGGCTTAGGAGGCTGAAGTTGGCCGAACTGTAAATAAGGAACCTCGTGGACTTCCACAGTTCACATTCCAGTTTCTGGTTTGTGATGGCCATGGTGCAGCACAACCCAGAAGTGGGGTCGGAAGGTATTTAAATGCCTCCTGAGATCACCTTGCAGCACGATGCAAGTGAGCTTAGAGGAATTTACATGCTCCCTGAGGCCACTTCTGAGACACACCGCAGCAGTGGCTCAGGTTTAAAGGGTTCCCTGACCACCAGCACAACTAGCCCACGAATCCTCCCATGGACTACATGAACCTCCATGAAAACATGGAGGCCTGCAGAAGACGGGATGTCATGGACTGGGCTCAGGGACCATGAACTGGGGTAAAAGTTCATGATGAATTTTGTCCGTGGTTTGGTCCATACCCATTTATACCCCTGGTGAGCCCACAAAGTTTTCCAGGCAGAAGATGAACAGAGGTAGTTAACCATTGTCCACAACTGTGTAGCAACCCTCGACTTCCTGAGTAGTGTTACATCCAAGTACTAACCAGCTGGTGCCCCTGTATACCTTTTGAGATCAGACTAGCTTGACCATCCAGGCCTGAGCATTGAGTTTGTTAGCATTTGCCTTCTGTAGAGTTGTTGGCATAATTTGTATTTATAGGTACTTATTTTGCCTGATAAAGAGAGTTAGTTTTTTATTATTAATACGGTCATTATCATAAAAATGTTCTGTGCTTGGTTTTCTGGAAAAGCATCTAGCATCTAACTGAGCAACCGTATCTATAGTGCTGTCAAATGAATTTGACTTTTTGGTGACCCAACTCTTGAATGTTGTGCTGAATTCAGCTAATGAGGGTTTTAAATATTCAGGAAATGCAATGCAGTGTAAATGTCTAGATTGGAGGTAAACAGAATCATTTGCCACACATTGGCCTTGCTACCAACCTCCAGGTGTGGCCTGGATTCCTCCTGGAATCACATTTGATCTCCAGGTGACAGAGGTCACTTCACCAGGAGGAAACAGCAGCTTGAGAGGGTGAATTCACTGCCATCCACACTGAGGTCCCTCCCTCCCCTCCTCCCCTCCACAGGCACTGCCTCCAAATCTCCCAGAAAGCTCTACCCCCGAGTTGGCAAGACCATCTCAGATACTAACAACGACCTTTTCACACTCCCCTACCCTAGCCTCTGCTTTTGCCCCTCCCCATAAAAAGAAGATAACTTGGTCCTCTTCTATTTAATAGTCAACCCTGACGTTTGTTGTCCTTTTTCTAATCCCTGCCATTGTTCTCAGTCTGCCCTACAAAGGCGTTCTTTGCTGAAATCTCACAACAGGGATCCGACTGGACATTTTGGGAACTGGTTTATTTTTGCTTATACCACCCAGCTCTTCAAGAGCTCAAGAGGCCACAGGGTGGCATGCCATGTAGTAAGGATTTGGGCAGGGTGGTGGGGGAGGACTGGGCCTTAGGGAGTCCCCAGAAGGCCTCTAGAACCTGCCACTGTGGAGGCTTTGGTCTGAGGTCCGTTGCAGAGATCTGTATCACAGCATGTAACATTTGTGTATTTAGTTGAATGACACAGTTTTCTTCTATTACAACCATATGCCATGGACTTCTGCTTCTGCAGTGGAGGAAAAGAAAACATAAAATTAGCTATAACAGACAAGGTTTCTATATCTTTTTGAAAGAAAATATCACATCCTTTTCCAACAAGGGAGCATAAAGGGCTTTCTTGAGCTATCAGAGCCAGTTTGGTGTAGTGGACAGAATGCTGGACTACAATCCAGGATTCCCAGTTCTGAACCCCATTCTTCCATGGAAGGTTTTTAGGTGACGTAGCTTTCGCCTTTGAAAACCAGGTGGCTGATACGGCTCAGAGTGCCTGTACACAGCTCCAGCTTGTGTCTCAACTGCTTCCATTCCCGGGCCAGTCAGATCCAGACACAATTATCCATGCCACAGTTACATCTCTACTGGACTACTGCAATGCACTCTACCTGGGTTTGGAAGCTGCAGCAAGTGTAAAATGCTGCAGGTAGACTGCTGGTCAGGGCCAGCTATTGGGAGCAGATGTCTCCAATACTACAGCAACTACACTGGCTACTGACCCACTTCCAAGCCCAATTCAAGGTTTTGGTTCTGACCCTTAGACCCCTACATGGCGTGGGACCAAAGTATCTAAAGGACCTTCTTTTCCTATACGTTCCATCCTTGGGAATTAAGAGCACAGGGAGATGCCCTCCTGACCACCCCATAGCCAAATTATTTTCAGCCAGGGGTCATGGGGCATCATGTTTGTGATGTCATATGTGTCAGCCAAAGAGGAGGCAGACAGGTCAGAGGGCGGCGAGCAGGAAGAGGCGTCAAAATGCCTTCTTCTGCTGGCCGCCTGCTACCCTGTCTGCCTCCGCTCCGGCAGTCCAGGAGCTCGTGTTAATGGCGGCGGCAGCAAGCCCCGCCCCTAACTCCCCGCACCGAAAACGCTGTGGCTCAGGGGAGGCTGGAGAGCCCCACCGCCACGTCCCCCAGGACCGTGCTGGAGCACTGCGGCTCGGGGGAGGCCAGAGAACCCCACCGCCGTATCCCCCGGACCCTTGCAGGAGCGCTGCAGTTTGGGGGATGCCAGGAGAGCCCCGCCGCTGGGTTGCCCAGCCCCCGCTGAAGCAGTAAGTAATGGATCCGTGGGGTGGGGGTGGCAGGGGCTTGATGGGGGGTGGGAGCTCGCCATCTTTCTCTCCTTTCCTTTTCTTTCCCTCCTTTTCTGTCTCTCTTTCCCTTCTCTTCCTTTCTTCAACTCTTTTCCTCCTTTCCTTCTCTCTTTCTTTCATTCCCTCCTTTCCTGCTCTCCTATTACTCTTTCCCTCCTTCTTTCCTTCTCTCTCTTTCTTTCCATCCTGTTTTCCTTCTCTTTCTTTCCCTCTTTCCTTCTCTCTACTTTCTGTCTTTCCTTCCCTCTTTCCTCCTTCTGTGGCCCAACTCTAGTGTGAAGGGGTTTAAACTTTAAACCCCTTATCTCTTCACTCCCCGCCCCAGGCCAGCTGGGGGAGGGAAGGGGAGACTTTTGAAGATGCATCCCCCCTTTTGCTTCCCCTTCTGACATCACTTCCGGTATTCAGGTTCGATATTATTCAGGTTAGATCAAGTAAATACCTGACGCTGTTGTACAGACACACCTTTCTTTACATTTGACCAATAAGGGGATTTTTATTCAAATGTTCTTTAATTTTTTGTAACCAATTATGCTTTCTGAATATTATTTTTACGATGATGGTATGATGATGTTATTTCAAGTATATAACTTCATGTATTTCCTGGTGGTGCTCAGAAAGCAGTCAGTTTTGATGGGCCATTTGGCCTAACCGTTTTCCATGTCTGATTACAATTAAACACAAGATCTTCCTCCTCATTTTGACTTAAATCTCCCATTTTTGACTGGAAATTTATTTGTATAACAACACTGAGGTCACTAGGGCATCTCACTGGGTTATGTGGATCTGGTTTTCAGCCACAGCAATTGTTCCTCCCCACTCCTGAGCCACTGTGAGCGATAAGCAGACAACTGGAGCCAAATCTCCTCCCCTCCCCCCAATTTTCTCAGATCATGTTTCTTCACTGGTGGTTTAGAAGCATGCCCACCCGTGAACCATGTTATTTCCTGGGGCAGTCCCCAGCATGCCCTGCGTGGCAACCATTGGGTGTTCTGTGTTTTCTACCCAGCTCGTTCACTTTCCAGCCCCTCTCTGCCTCCCACTCCACCAGGTCACCCCCTTACTTTCTGGGGGGGGGTCACGGGTGCCATTTCCTCCCCACAATGCAGTGCCCTGACAGCACCCCGGGAGGCCGTTCCTCCCCCTCTTGCACACACTTCCCCGCCTGAGTGGTCACCATGGTGAGGTCTGATGCACCCTTCAAGTTTTGATTCCCAGCCAGAATGGGAGGGAAAGGGGAACAATGCACAATGGCACCCCAACAGACTGAGACTGCTTTACACGGCAGATGCAGACTCAGCCATTATCTGAAATTCTGCATTATTAAGAAAGGGGGCAGTAATGGGGAAAGCTGGGGACTTCGTCTGAGCAGAAAGAAGTGAGGGTTTGCACTTCACTACACTTTCAAGCAAGGGAAACCTTTTAGCTTTTACCTTTACTGCAATGCATTATCTTGCTGATCAAACAAAGTTTGCCCATGTCTATCCCAGTGATAGTGCCGGGGTGTGTCTTTCTGCGGGGTTGATATCTTACTTGTATTCTCAACAGTTATACAGGTCCAATTCTCATTCAAGGGCATACACTTATATTCAAGCGTTTTACACTTGTCATCCAGGGCAAACCAGCAAGCTCTGCATACAAGACAGTTTACTGTGAGAGAAAAACAGACAGTATTAGAAGGGCAGTATGGTACAGTAGTTAGATTGTTGGCATAAGATAAGGGAGACCCAGAGAACAATCCCACACAGCTCACTAGATGACCTTAGACAAGCTTCTCAGTCTCACCTACAATACCAGGCAGTTGTGAGGGTAAAATGAAAGAACAAAGATAATCCAGTCTGTCCTGTTCTCCTTGGAGTATAATGTCTGGGCTTCTAAGGGATCGAGTCAGGTGGTGGATCTTGGGCACAGGTGGAAGGGGAAAGAGTGACAGGGGTCCTGTCCAGACAAGGGGAAGCAAGCAGACTTCCTTCTTGGTAAATTGGTGGCCTTTAGAATAAGGACTGTACCTTGTGGTTTCTCTAAAAGGATAAAAGATGTCCTGCTTCTTCAAATGACTCACCAATGGTCAGGCAGAGCAGAGCAGAAAGGGCCAAGATCAGAACCTTCTTCATCTCGGTTGACTTTCCAGGTGCAGCTCAGGATGGGACAGACAGGCAGAAAATCTCCTTCAGGTGAGGAATCTGCTGTTCAGCCTGAAGACGGGTCTTGGACAGCAGAGTATTTATCCCATCATGAGACTGGACAGAGCCAACAAGATGAGGCAAGAAGGTGGGGAAATGCCTTCTTACTGGAAAGGGAGGCAGAGATCTTCACGTGCCTTTCCTGTCACAGACCTGAGATTAATTTGCTTTGTTTCGGGAATATCTTCATGAGACTTTGTTCTGATGACGAGCCAAATCACAACAGCAAAAAAAGCAAAGTCTTGTTTAATGTAATAAAATACCTCACAAACTGCTTCCCCCATATGAACCAACATTGGCCCTTCGGATTTGTCTTTTCAAGGTTTGTCTTATATGGCCTGTCATAGGAAGTGCCCTGGGATCAACTTGGAAAAATGCTTTTTTAGTGGCAGATCCAAAGCAAAGAATGTTAAGCTTTCTTTTGGGGCCACTATTTCCACCCATAGTATTTCTTTCTGTTAGAGTCTCAGTTTTACTGGACTGTATCCCCTCTCTGACATAGAGAGCCACTCCACCTCTGACCCTTCCCTCCTGTCCTTCTAATATAATTTATACCCAGGAACCACTGTATGCCACTGATTTTCCTCATCCCATCAAGTTTCTGAAATGCCCACAATGTCTATGTCTTCCTCTGACACTATGCATTCCAACTCACCCAGTTTACCCTGGGCACACCTAGCATTTTCATATAAGCGTGATAATTTTAATGCACGTTAGGCCTGCAACCTTCCTCCTGCAGCCTCTAGATCTTCTCAGGCAGCCAATATTCATTGTCACCCTCTCAGCAGCCAGACCTAATACACTTCTGTTATGTCCTCAGAGACATAAGGTAAGCATAAGCGAGCAGGTGCTCATTATGCGGATTCAAGAACTGTCTTGTATTGCCCAATCAAAGGGCTCAGAGAGGGAACATCTTTGATTGGCTATTGTTATGGAATATGATTGGTCCTTATAACCACATTATGATTGGCTGCCTTGTTCGAAAGTTATTGGCGCGTTATGGTATTATGGGCGTGGCTACTTCAGCCAGAACTGTATATAAACTGCTGTTTTTGGACTGTATTTTGTCTAGCTGGTCTAGTCCTTAGCTGGTCTAACTTGGAGCTGAATAAAGCTGAAATCACTTTTGAACTGACCTCCAGTGTGCTGTCTCGTACTTATCAACTGGCGACGAGGATGGGATATAGCGGGTAGGCAGCCCCGCTGAGACACCACGGAGGAAGTTCCGATCGACCGCGAGTTTCCGAGGGGGCCGTCCGCCCCAGGAAGCGCCGCGATGAGCTCCAAGCACCGGTTCGAGCCGTTCGAGCCCGCGACCGAGGACTGGGAGGCATACCTCACCCGCTTCGAGTTTCACCTCGAGAACGCCGGGGTGACGGATGCTGCGAAGAAACGAGCTGCACTGCTTAGCTCATGTGGCAAAGAGGTGTTCGACATTGCTCGTTCACTTGTCACGCCGGATGATATCAAGACCGTGCCGTACGCCACCCTGACGGAGAAGTTGAAGGCTCATTTCGCGCCGCAGCCTTCAGAGATCGCTTCTCGGCACGCGTTCTACGGAAGGCGGCAAGGCTCCAGCGAATCAGTAGCCGAGTTTGTGGCGGCATTGAGGAAGTTGGCAAGGGCTTGCAACTTCGCAGATCTCGAGACAGCGTTGCGAGACCGGCTGGTCTGCGGCCACCGCGATGCAAAGCTGCAACAACGCCTGTTCGCCCTAAAGACGCTGACATTCAAGGTCGCGTTCGAGGAAGCCATCGCCGCTGAAGCTGCTGAAAGGTCGACGCGAGAAGTGAGACAGCGGCCTGCGGCAGCTGAATCCAGCATTCACCAACAGGTCGAGGACCGTGAGCCGGCGGCCGCCGTGGATGACGTACGAGAGCCTTGTTCCAGCAGCCAGCCGCGAACCCAAGTGAAGACTGCGCCAGCGCGTCAGTGCCTTGGTTGTGGCGAGAAGCACGAGCGCGACACCTGTTGGGCCAAAGGGTTGGTTTGTCGGGCTTGCAGAAAGCGGGGGCACATCGCCAGAGTTTGCAAATCGAAGAGGTCGCCGCCTACGTCGCCTCCACAGCGCTCTCAATTCCGAAGCAAGGTCAACACAACCTGCTCTTCATCCCTGTCGTCCCGGAACCCGACCCTGTCGTTCAACCTCTCTTCAGCGTCCGTCCTCACCACGGGAGCACCCCGAAGGAAGAAAATTTTCATCACATTGTTCCTCGACGGAATTCCCTGCCTGTTTGAAGTCGATTCCGGGTCGGCTAGAACCATCATTTCAACGTGCACGTTGGATCGTCTCTTTCCGAGCCGCAGCCGCCGCCGCCTCCTGCCCACGGATGCCTGCCTAGCCGATTTTCAAGGGCACCGAATCCCATTGGCAGGTGAGGCGGAATTTGACGTCCGTTTCAAAGAGCGTAAGGTGGCTCTGTCCCTGATTGTTGCCGAAGGGGACAGGGTAAGCCTATTGGGGCTCGATTGGTTTGAGCCATTAGGCATTGCTATTTCTGGTATTAATACGGTATGTCATGATAAATGTGTTTGTATGACGAGTTTCCTCAGGTTTTTGCAAAAGGGCTGGGAACTTATACAGGTCCCCCGGTTTCATTTGAGTTGGATCCAAATGTTAGGCCTATCAGGCTAAAATATAGGAAGGTGCCGTTAGCATTGCAACCCAAGATTGAAATAGAAATTGACAAGCTCCTAGAGCAAGGGGTTTTGGAGCCAGTTCCGTACAGCAAATGGGAAACGCCTATTGTTACTCCTGTCAAACCTGATGGAAGCATTCGTATATGTGCAGATTATAAATGCACAATCAATAAGGCGCTACAACAACATTCCTACCCTGTACCGGTAATAAGCCATGTACTTGCATCTCTTGGGGGAGGCAAGGTGTTTGCAAAATTAGACCTCGCCCAGGCATATCAACAGTTGCCCGTAGATAACATTGCTGCAGAAGCGCAAACCATCGTTACGCATAGAGGTGCGTTTAAAGTTAAGCGCCTACAATTCGGGGTTAACGTCGCACCTGGGATTTTCCAGGGTTTAATGGAGGGGTTGCTCAGAGGTATCAAGGGAGTAATTCCCTATTTTGATGACGTGCTTATTGCGGGGGAAAGTGATGAAGAGCTGCTGGAAAGGGTCCGGAGTGTTTTACAGTGTTTCAATAAGGCTGGGTTGCGAGTAAAACGGGAAAAATGTGCGATTGGGGTCTCAAATGTCGAGTTCCTTGGGTTCAAAATTGATGAACAAGGTGTACACCCAACCCCCGGAAAGGTTGCAGCTATACACAATGCACCCAGACCTAGAAATAAAACAGAGTTACAGGCCTATCTAGGACTAATCAATTTTTATCACTCATTTCTGCCCCACAAAGCTTCAGTAGCCGAGCCCTTGCATCGATTGTTGAATAAAGGTGCAAAATGGGTTTGGGGACGGCTACAAGAAAGGGCATTTGAAAATGTTAAGGCGTTACTGACTTCTGACAGTGTACTGACTCATTTTGATGAGGGTAAAATGTTGGTTTTGGTGGCTGATGCGTCGCCATTCGGTATTGGGGCAGTTTTGAGCCATGTAATGCCTGACGGGTCCGAGGCACCAATTGCGTATTACTCAAGGTCATTGAGTGGTGCAGAAAAAAACTACGCACAAATAGATAAAGAGGGTTTGGCGCTTGTGAGTGCGGTCAAAAAATTCCATGACTTTTTGTATGGCCGCCATTTCATTCTGGTAACTGACCACAAGCCGCTACTGGGGATCTTTGCCCCAGACCGCCCCACACCCAACATACTGTCGCCCAGAATGCTAAGATGGGCCCTGTTCTTGGCGGCGTACGAATACGACTTGGAACACAGACCAGGAAAATGTATCGCGCACGCTGATGCTCTGAGCCGCTGTCCTCTGCCAGAGACTGGGTTCGACCCGGCTCCTACAGCGGACATTTGTGCCTTGGATGAACTGTCGGAGTCTCCACTTCGGTCCGAGGACGTTGCCGCATTCACCCAGAAGGACTTGACACTATCGCGTGTTTTAAACTGGGTGTGGAGGGGGTGGCCGAGTGTCTGTTCAGAGCCTGAGTTCAAGGCGTACTGGCACAGAAGGTCTGAGCTGTCCCTTGTTAAGGGTTGTTTACTATGGGGGAACAGAGTCGTAATTCCCCCCAAACTAAGAGGAAGGGTTCTCGAGTCCCTGCATGCCGGGCACCCAGGGATTGTTCGCATGAAGGCCCTGGCGAGGGGGTATTTATGGTGGCCTGGGCTCGATGCGAACATCGAAGAGAAGGTTCGAGGCTGCGTGCGCTGCCAGCAGTCACGGACTGACCCTCCGCACACACCACCAGCACCCATGAACAGAGCTGAAAAGCCTTGGTCAAGGCTGCACTTTGACTTTGCGGGGCCAATCAACGGCCAAATGCTCCTGGTGGTTGTGGACTCTTTTTCGAAGTGGCTGGAGGTAGTCCCCATGAGGTCCACTACATCGGCAAACCTAATAAAGGCTTCGCGCCAACTCTTTGCCACCCATGGGCTACCTGAAGTTGTGGTCAGTGACAACGGGCCACAGCTTACCTCTAGGGAGTTCGCCGGCTTCCTAGAGGGTTACGGAATCCGGCACATCACCACAGCACCATTCCACCCCGCCTCCAACGGCCAGGCGGAAAGAATGGTGCGGACGGCGAAAGAGACCCTCGCCCGACTGCCTGGCGAGGACTGGGACCATCGCATGGCCGATTTTCTCCTGTGGCAGCATGTCACACCGAGCTCTGCCACAGGGAAAAGCCCGGCCGAGCTGCTTATGGGGAGGAAACTGACAACCCTCCTCGACCGCCTGCACCCGGATCTGGATGGCAGCAGAGCTGTACGGGCCGAACCGCCCACGCCATCCAGAGAGTTCCAGCCCGGGGACTGGGTCTTTGCCCGAAACTACTCCGAGGGGCACCGGTGGCTTCCCGCCGAAGTCACCCACTGTCTAGGGTCCAGGATGTATGTGGTGAGGCTATCTGACGGCCGAAAGATACGCCGCCACATAGACCAACTCCGGCAGCGATGGTCTCCTGCGGACCAGGAGATCGAGACCGGAGATTGTTACAGGCCCAGGGAGCAGTCCCACTTGCCTCCGGACGAGGTGAGTGCTGCTGGTTCTCGTCAAGAACCTGAGGCAGGGCAGACCCCTGCACTCTCGGACCCTGAAGAGCCTGTCAGCCCAGCAGTGCCTGGCGCTGAGCCTAGTACAGACCCTGTGGACCCTGACAGCCCAGCAATGCCTGGCGCTGAGTCCGACACTGACCCCACGGCAACAGAAGCCCCTGAGTTAAGGCGATCCGGGCGAAGTAGAAGGGCCCCTCCCCATTTAGCAGACTATGAGTGTGTTCCATCTAAGGGGGGAGGAGTTGTTATGTCCTCAGAGACATAAGGTAAGCATAAGCGAGCAGGTGCTCATTATGCGGATTCAAGAACTGTCTTGTATTGCCCAATCAAAGGGCTCAGAGAGGGAACATCTTTGATTGGCTATTGTTATGGAATATGATTGGTCCTTATAACCACATTATGATTGGCTGCCTTGTTCGAAAGTTATTGGCGCGTTATGGTATTATGGGCGTGGCTACTTCAGCCAGAACTGTGTATAAACTGCTGTTTTTGGACTGTATTTTGTCTAGCTGGTCTAGTCCTTAGCTGGTCTAACTTGGAGCTGAATAAAGCTGAAATCACTTTTGAACTGACCTCCAGTGTGCTGTCTCGTACTTATCAACTTCCATTTAGAAGTGTGACAGCTACATCTTCATCTCTTAGAAATGAGCCATCCCAAACCAGAGACATGTCATCTCCTACAGGTATTTCCCCAGGATTTAGTTTAAAAACTTCTCTGCCAGCTTTTTGGTTTTAAGTAGCAGCAACCTGGTTTCTTCTTGGGAGAAGTGGAGACTCTCTCTTTAGTACAGGTCCTATTTATTCCAAAAAGCATCGCAGTGCCTTAAAACTGTAGATTCTTTCTCCCTACACCATCGTTTCATCCACACTTTGAGACTCCTAATTTGCGCCTATTCAGCTGGCCCTATGTGTGGAACTCACAGCTCTTCTGAGAAGGCCACCTTGGAGGTCCTGGGCTTGAGTCTCCTGCCTTGCAGCCTAAATTTTTACTCTAGGACCACACAACTACGTTTCCCCACATCGTGGGTGCCAACATGTACCATGACTTCTGGCTTCTCCCCAGCACTGTCTACCATCCTATCAAGACCGTGTATAATGTCCACTACCTTTGCACCAGGCAGGCAAGTCCCCATGCAATCAGCATGTAATCTCGCCACCCATCTATCTACATGCCTAAGGATCAAATCACCAGCAACCAAGAGGCCCCTCCCTCCCTGCCCAGGGATGGTTCCATGGCGCGAAAGGATACCCATTTACTTACCATAGAACGGATCCCTTTTGAGGAAACATTCCCCCTTCTTCAGCATGGGTGCCATTCTCAGAGTGGGACACATTTCACATGTCCCTGAGAGTCTTATCTGTGTGCCTGACTGTCTCTGCTTGTCCAGGTCAGCCACCTTGGAGTTGAGGTTGCAAACTCATTCTGTGAGAACCGGGATGAACAGTGGTGGGAGGAAATGACACCTGACACCACCTAAAAACATCATCAGCTTCAGAAACAGGAAATCAACATTACTCAGAGAAGAGCAGTCATGGCAGGGTTGGTATCTTTCATTTTCTGCCAACCGCAGAAGGGGTACGTCATCTGTTACTAAGATGAATGGGATCCCTCTCAAGTCATGCTGGAGTGCTTCCACAGCCTACCACATGACCAAGGCTTCTCTTTCCATCACTACATACTGTCTCTCCCAGTCTGACAGTTTCTGACTAAGGTATTAAATGAGATATTCCTCGTTCCCCTCCCCCTGTGATAAGACAGCACTCAACTTTGTGCCTGAAGCATCCATTTGCCAGGCAAAAGTCTGGGTGGAGTTTGGGGAACCAGAGCACGAGCTCCTTCATCTGGGACTTTCATCAGGGCTCCTGCAATTAGTGGGGCTGCTGTTTCCAAGTAGTCCACTTCTTGCTTCCCAATGCCTCTCCCTCTGGGTCTGCTTCTTGACCCAGCTGCTCAAGTGGGTATTCCCCGGGGGGAGCCTGACTATTCTGACTCCTTTCCTGAGGCAGAGTTAGCAGTTGGCTGACCTCAAATTCCTGAATGACCTTCTGCACCATAGTGATGAAGCTGAGATTTGAGGTAGCTCAGAACATCTTCTTCATCTTCTGCTAATCAACATTATCAGAAGTTCAGTGGTAAAGCACATAGAAAACCACATTTTTATGGTGCATGATGTGGAAGGAGCTGCCACCCAGCTAAGGTTAACAATCTCCATATGGGAGCACGGGCTGTTCAGGAGAAGTGCACAGGACCTCAGTGAAAATGTAGTAGTCAAGGGACTGAGGCTAGTTATAAATAACTCCTCTGGTTCCAAAACTCTGGTTTGCAGATATTCAATGACAAGAAGAGAAAATGGTTTCATAGAAGTGTTTGAGGCAAAGCACCATAACTTCCCCCAAGGGTTAATGTTCCTGTGTCCCCTGATGGCAGTCAATGGGAGGGGAAGGGAGAGGAGACTTGTGTGGAAAAATGTTTTCATGTGATTATGTGGTGTTATTTCATTTCCTGAAGAAAAAAACCCAGAAATGAGGTCACCCATTGAGTGATAATCTAGGCATCCTCAAGATCTCTATGATAAGAACCGGAGAGATCAGAAAGATTCTTTGAGTGTCATCTACAGCGGCGTTGTCACTTCACGTTTTCCAGCCAGAAATGATGTTGCTGTATTAGACCATGCTGTTTCCACTGGTGAACATCCTATAGATCCTCTCGCAGTTTCCCAGGCAGTGGCTGAGAAATTAAAATCAAAGCAGCAGGATTTGTACGAGAAGGGTCAAACCATGCATGGCAGATTCAGGGACACGTCAAGCTCCACAAAACTATGACATGTGCAACATTCCATTGTGACAGAGTGTTTCTAGTGGGACTTTAGGGACTGAATGGAACCACCCCTTCAGGACACAGCAGAACCCGAAAATCAAGATGTCACTGGAATTCTCATAAATCCTCTTGCAAAAAGCTTCAGGTGCAAGTCATGCCCATCTTTGCCTTCCTTGGGGTGCCCCCTACCAGTTTGCTAAGCCAAGTTCTGTTTGAGTTGCTTTACGAATGAACTGGCTGTCATGCACAGACCATTTCCCACTACTTTTGCAGCCTGTTATTACTCATTCTCTGAAGCCCAAACAAAAGTGCAAGAGAATGTAGGTTTCAGTTTGGCAGCAACTGACCAACCCGTCTGGACTGTTCCCTCAGGGGGCAAAAGTCAGGGACAGAAATGCCAAGCAGGAAAGTGGGACGTGAGCATTATCTGTGATGCTGTAAAATGTCCTCATTACTTACATGGTGAAGAAGTGGAAGCCACAGAGTGCACTGTAAATACTCTTTGGAATCTGAGTATCTGTGTAAGATCTTCCCATCCTTTCTTCATCCCACTGCTTACAAAATAAAAAACAGCAGGATTTCTACAGAGAGGGTCAGACAGTGGGCGGCAGATTCAGGGACACGTCAAGCTCCATACAGCTATGACATGTGCAATATTCATTTGGGACAGAGTGTTCCTAGTGGGAATATATCGACTGTGTGGAACACCTCTTCAGGACACAGCAGAACCCGAAAATCCAGATGTCACCAGAATGCTTGTAAATTTGGTTGTGAAAATTTTCATTTCCAGCAATCAACAGTGCAGGGTGAGAGAAAGGCTGTGCAAGAAGTCCTGATTTAAATATTTTGTGGAGAGATCAAGAAACTTGAAAGAAGGAAGAGGGAAAGGCACTCCAAGGGCAAAACAGGATGCTGCCTTTTAGAGTCCCTGGAGCATGGCTGGAAATTCCCTTTTAGCAGCTTCTTTTTAATAAATACTTTATAACTTTTGAGGTTGGCAGTGGTTCTCTGTACCATAGAGACCTCGACCATGTTGGACACATTACTTTAAGAGGGCACAAGGGGGAAAGCAGGAAGTTGGCAAGCAAATATTCCTCCAGGGGTACATTAGGCTGCAAACTGTCACAATGGGGGCAAGACGCTGGGCAGCAGGAGACACAGAGGCAAGGCCTCCGAACTTGGAAGGGAAGTTGGGAGCCCTGACCCTCCAACTGGACAATTCCATAAAAAGGTCATGTGGTGGTGGTGCATTACTGGAGAGAGAGAAAATTCTCTCCAGGTATGAGAAAAAACTTGGAGACCAGGATGGACCAGGGTCTGCAGGCCAGAGCAGATCCATTCTGCCACAACCCCTCTAGGGTTATAAGGCTATAACAAACTAATGTAACCCCATAGACATTCCAACTCTCGTTTTAAAATGCTTAGATCTGTAGCCCTTTTCACAGCAGAGTTATTTATTAATTTTAAGTGTGTGCCCATTGTGGTAAAAAAATTTAGAAATATAGAAGGTTTGGGTTTTAAACATCCATGTATCTGCCTCTGTCTTTGCTAGCATAGCAGCAAACAGCCTTGCCTTGCTTCACTGAACCAAACCCCATAATTCTTTGCAAACCCTTTGTTCCAGGCAAAGCACCCTTCTCTGTCATGTACAAGGTTCACACATTCCATTCCCAGGATCTGAATCAATGTAAATTTCCTTAGCTGTGAGAACCGCAATATCCATAGCAATAAAATGCATCTAGCAGGAAAAGCCATTTGGGCAGTGACAGACTTTAATCCATCTGATACAGGGATTCACATCCCCACTTCCATCTCAGAGATAACATCAAAGAATGGTTTATCTTCAATGCTGGGAACACCAGGAAAAAACAATGACACTGTTCTCGTCCTGTAAACAAAAGGTAACTTTTGTAGTGTGAGACGCAAGGAAGCAATTTCCTCACAAATAATCTCAACTTCAAGATTTCAATGTACAACTGTAATTTAATTATTGGGGACCTCTTTGATCATTCAGTATAAATGCTAGGCAGTTTCAACAGACCTTCGTTGGCTCTTGAAGGAATCAGGAGAGAAATTTCTCTCTGGAGACTTTAGGAGTCAGCCCAAAAGGCCTTTCATTTTCTGCATGCTTTGGGGGGGGCGGCGAGGGGACTTTGCTTGCATGTTTATTGTCTGTGTTTTCACTATCAGTGATAAGTACGAGACAACACACCGGAGGTCAGTTCAAAAAGTGATTTCAACTTTATTTCAGCTCCAAGTTAGACCAGCTAAGGACTAGACCAGCTGGACAAAAATACAGTCCCAAAACAGCAGTTTATATACACTCCTGGCTGAGATAGCCACGCCCACATACTGTACAAGAACCAATAACATTTGTACAACATAACCAATCACAATCCAGGTATAAGGACCAATGATTTACACCATGATACCCAATCAAAGATGTTCCCTCCATAAGCCCTTTGATTGGGCAATACTGTGCAGCATTTCCGATCCGCATAATGAGCACCTGCTCACTATGCTTCCCATTATGTCTCTGAGGACATAACAACTCCTCCCCCTTAGATGGAACACACTCATAGTCTGCTAAATGGGGAGGGGCCCTTCTGCTTCGCCCAGATCGCCTTAACTCCGGGGCTTCAGTTGTTGTGGGGTCAATGTTGGACTCAGCGCCAGGCATTGCTGGGCTGTCAGGGTCCACAGGGTCCGAGAGTGCAGGGGTCTGCCCTGCCTCAGGTTCTGGACGAGAACCAGCAGCAAGTGGGACTGCTCCCTGGGCCTGAAACAATCTCCGGTCTCGATCTCCTGGTCCGCAGGAGACCATCGCTGCCGGAGTTGGTCTATGTGGCGGCGTATCTTCCGGCCGTCAGATAGCCTCACCACATACATTCTTGACCCCAATTTGTTGGTGACTTCGCCATTAAGCCACCGGTGCCCCTCAGCGTAGTTCCAGGCGAAGACCCAGTCTCCGGGCTGGAACTCCCTGGATGGAGTGGCTGGTTCGGGCCGCACGGATCTGCTGCCATCCAGGTCTGGGTGCAGGCGGTCGAGGAGAGTTGTCAGCCTTCTCCCCATCAGAAGCTCGGCTGGGCTTTTCCCTGTAGCACGGCTTGGAGTGACGTGCTGCCACAGGAGAAAATCGGCCACTCGATGGTCCCAGTCCTCGCCTTGCAGCCGGGCGAGGGTCTCTTTCTCTGTCCGCACCATTCTTTCCGCCTGGCCGTTGGAGGCAGGGTGGAATGGTGCTGTGGTGATATGCCGGATGCCGTAACCCTCTAGGATTTTGGCGAACTCCCTAGAGGTAAGCTGAGGGCCGTTGTTGCTGACGACCACTTCAGGCAGCCCATGGGTGGCGAAAAGTTGGCGCGAGGCCTTTATTAAATTCGCCGCCATTGTTGACCGCATGGGAACTACCTCCAGCCACTTCGAATAGGCATCAACTACCACCAACAGCATCTGGCCATTGATGGGGCCAGCGAAATCAACATGTAGCCTTGACCAAGGCTTTTCAGCTCTGAACATTTCACTCGGAGGTGAGCGTGGTGGATCAGGTCGGGACTGCTGGCAGTTCACGCAGCCCCGAACTCGCTCCTCGATGTCAGCATCGAGCCCAGGCCACCATAAGTATCCCCGAGCCAGGGCCTTCATCCGAACAATTCCTGGATGCCCGGCATGCAGGGATTTCAGTACGCTCTCTCTAAGTTTGGGGGGAATTACTACTCTGCTTCCCCACAGAATGCAGCCCTTAGAAATAGAGAGCTCAGTCTTCTCCCCCAATATGCCTTAAACTCAGGCTCGTTACACACACTCGGCCACCCCCGCCACACCCAGTTTAAAATACGGGAGAGTATCAAGTCCTTCTGGGTGGATGCAGCAACATCTTCGGAGCGGAGTGGCGACTGTGGCAGTTCATCCAACAGGCAAATGTCCACTGTTGGAGCCGGATTGAAACCAGTCTCAGGCAGAGGGCAGCGGCTCAGAGCGTCAGCGTGGGCGATGCATTTTCCTGGCCTGTGCTCAAGATCGTATTCGTAAGCAGCCAGGAACAGAGCCCACCTCAGCATCCTGGGCGACAATATGTTAGGCGTGGGGCGGTCAGGGGCGAAGATCCCTAATAAAGGTTTGTTGTCCGTAACTAATAGAAAACGGCGGCCATACAAAAAATCATGGAACTTTTTTACTGCACTTACAAGTGCCAGGCCCTCTTTATCGATTTGGGCATAATTTTTTTCAGCCCCACTCAGCGACCTAGAATAATAGGCAATAGGTGCCTCAGACCCGTCAGGCATGACATGACTCAGGACTGCCCCAATACCAACCGGCGACGCGTCAGCCGCCAGAACCAACATTTTTGTTTCGTCGAAGTGCGTCAGGACACTGTTTGAGGTTAACAATTTTTTCACATTTTGAAAGGCTTCCTCCTGACGCTGCCCCCAAACCCATTTCACACCTTTATCCAATAAGCAGTGTAATGGCTCGGCTACCGAAGCTTTGTGAGGCAAGAACGCATGGTAAAAATTAATGAGCCCTAAATAGGCTTGTAGCTCCGTTTTGTTTTGTGGCCTGGGCGCGTTATGAATGGTTAATACCTTCCCTGGGGTTGGGTGAACTCCCTGTTCGTCAATCTTAAATCCCAAGAATTCTACGCTTGGAACCCCAATGGTACATTTTTCTTTCTTTACACGCAACCCAGCTTTGTGAAAACGCTGTAACACCTGCTTGACCCTTCCAAGCAATTCCTCCTCAGATTTTCCCGCAATCAGCACATCGTCAAAATAAGGAATTACTCCCTGGAGGCCTCTAAGCAACCCTTCCATTAATCCCTGGAAGATTCCTGGTGCGACATTAACCCCGAATTGGAGGCGCTTGACTCGAAACGCACCTCTATGAGTCACGATGGTTTGTGCTTCTGCAGCATTGCTATCCACAGGCAGTTGTTGATAAGTCTGGGCAAGGTCCAATTTTGCAAAAACCTTGCCCCCCCCAGAGACGCAAGTACATGACTTATCACAGGTACAGGATATGAGTGCTGTTGCAACGCCTTATTGATTGTACACTTATAATCTGCAAAAATTCTTATAGAACCATCGGGTTTGACAGGAGTAACGATGGGTGTTTCCCATTTGCTATATGGTACCGGTTCTAAGACCCCTTGCGCAATGAGCTTGTCGAGCTCCATTTCTATTTTTGGTCGCAATGCTAACGGTACCTTCCTATATTTCAACCTGATAGGCCTTACATTTGGATCCAGTTCAAATGAAACCGGGGGACCTGTATAGGTTCCCAAACCCTTTCCAAAAACCTGAGGAAACTCGTTATACAAACAATCCCATTTATCACAACACACTGCATTAATGCCCAACGGTTCAAACCAATCAAGCCCTAAGAGGCTTACCCTGTCCCCTTCAGCAACAATTAGGGACAGAGCCGCCTTTCTCTCCTTGAAGTTGACTTCAAATTCAGCCTCACCGGCCAATGGAATTCTGTGCCCTTGGAAATCAGCAAGACAGGCGTCAGTTGGTAGGAGACGGCGGCGGCTTCGGCGAGGGAAAAGACGATCTAGCGTATGCGTCGAAATGATGGTTCTAGCCGACCCCGAATCGACTTCAAAAGGGCAGGCAACGCCATCAAGCTACACGGTGACAAAAATCTTTTTCCTCCGGGGCACTCCCGTGGTGAGGACAGTCGACGAGCAGGGGTTGGACGACGGGGCCGGGTATCGGGACGACAGGAACGAAGAGCAGGTAGTGTTGACCTTGCTTCGGAATTGAGAGCGCTGTGGAGATGACGTAGGCGGCGACCTCCTTGATTTGCAGACCCTGGCGATGTGCCCGCGTTTTCTGCAAGCTCGGCATACCAGCTCTCTGGCCAAACAGGTGTCACGCTCGTGCTTCCCGCCACAACCTAGGCACTGACGCGTAGGCGCAGTCTTCACTCTGGTCTGCGGTTGGCTGCTGTAACGTGGTTCTCGTATGTCATCAACGGCAGGCGCTGGTTCCCGGTCCTCGACCTGGAGATGGATGCTGGAATCAGTTGTCACCGGCCACTGCCGTACCTCTCTCGTTGCTCTTTCAGCAGCTTCAGCGGCAATGGCTTCCTCAAACGCGACCTTGAAAGTCAGCGTCTTCAAAGCGAACAGTCGTTGCTGCAACTTAGCATCGCGGTGACCGCAAACCAAACAGTCTCGCAAAGCCGTCTCGAGATCAGCAAAATTGCAAGCCCTTGCCAACTTCCGTAAAGCCGCCACAAACTCAGCTACGGATTCGCCAGAACCCTGCCGCCTCTCGTAGAACGCGTGCCGGGAAGCGATCTCTGAAGGCTGCGGCGCGAAATGGGCCTTCAACTTCTCCGTCAACGTGGCGTACGGCACGGACTTGATGTCATCAGGCGTGACGAGTGAGCGGGCAATGTCAAACACCTCCTTGCCACACGAGCTAAGTAGCACAGCTCGTTTCTTCGCAGCATCCGTCACCCCGCTGCTCTCGAGGTGAAACTCGAACCGGATCAGGTACGCCTCCCAGTCTTCGGTCGCGGGCTCGAACGGCTCGAACCGGTGCTTGGAGCTCATCGCAGCGCTTCCCGGAGCAGACGGCCCCCTAAGAAGCTCGCGGTCGATCAGAACTTCCTCCGTGGTGTCTCAGCGGGGCTGCCTACCCGCTATATCCCATCCTCGTCGCCAGTTGATAAGTACGAGACAACACACCGGAGGTCAGTTCAAAAAGTGATTTCAGCTTTATTTCAGCTCCAAGTTAGACCAGCTAAGGACTAGACCAGCTAGACAAAAATACAGTCCCAAAACAGCAGTTTATATACTGGCTGAGATAGCCACGCCCACATACTGTACAAGAACCAATAACATTTGTACAACATAACCAATCACAATCCAGGTATAAGGACCAATGATTTACACCATGATACCCAATCAAAGATGTTCCCTCCATAAGCCCTTTGATTGGGCAATACTGTGCAGCATTTCCGATCCGCATAATGAGCACCTGCTCACTATGCTTCCCATTATGTCTCTGAGGACATAACAATCAGCATTTAGGAAATAGGATTGTACTGTATTGGCAGCTGGCATAGCGTCTTGCCAGCTACATGGCCTGGTAAACCTTTGGATGTTTTCTTAATAAAGATAAGTTTTATTTTAAAGAAGAGACCTTTTGCTTGAGCGTCTCTCTCAGTGCTTAGTGGTTTCCAAGCTTGCACCTTAGCCTTTGGTAAGGAGGCAACACCCAGGGGATACACGAACCAAAGGAGAGTGTGGGTGGCATGGGTGAACGCATTATCAAGCATGTGCAGCAACATTTTCTCACAACAATTTGGTGAGCCAGGCAGGAGCCCCTACGCCTCACAAAGAAACCCAGCTCTGGACTTGTAAGTGTTAACCTTTCTACCTACCCTTTCTTTTCTAAAAGTGATTCCTGAAAGGAGCCTTAAGTGAGAGGCCTTCAGAAAGAGGCATGGAAGCCTGTGTGAAGTATTTTAGCACGCTGTATATGCCCAGTAGCCAGAATCAGCTGGTCTGATCACTAGCTTGAAGGGGCCACTGTAGTCAGGGTCCACACTCTCCGCTATGCTGAAGGTATAATGCGTTTGGCCACCTTGCTAACAGATTGAGCTAATATCTCACTAGCCTTCTCCTTTGTCCACAGTGTCAGTCTTCTTTGGCCAAAAGCAGGACTGAGCACTTGAAGCTCGCTTTAATTTCCTCTTTATTCTTTTTTTTTTTTTTTTTAGTAAGTATGGCTGGCATAAGTGTGTGGATGTGTGAGATGACAGCCGTGACTATGAGTCTGTGATGGGCGTGAATGAATCCCTATCCAATTCCTGGCCATCTTGGGGCAGCTGTCTGGAGTTCTGGAGAAAATTCCAGCCCATTTTGAATGAGGAGTGAGTAATGACTCAGCTGACAATGTCTTACATCAACACCACATATTTTTTTATTTTTCTCCTTGACACCGATGAATCCCTTGTGTGAATGTGAAGCACGCCTGTTTTGTTACAGGAACAATGGGTGGGCTCTGTCTGCCTAAGTTTAATATGGGCCTGCCTCCAGAGATTCCCTGCTCTGGAGCCAAGTTTTAACCCCCAGGGAAGTGCTCTCAGTAGCATCTGCTATCCAAAATACAGCAGAACGCCAGAAACTCGGAGGTGTTACAGAATGATTGAAATTTTATGCTGCTATAAATGTTTTGTTTGTAATGATGTATTTAACTGCATGGTTCCTGGAACCGCTGCAGCCAGCTTTCCATCTTAAGCCGCTAAAGGGGAGGGGAGAACGGGCTTGGCCAGCCTGTCCCCTCCTCTCCTTCTGTTGGCACAGCCATGGTACCGTCTTCATCTAACACCAGTGAGGAGGAAGAGGTAATAAATTTGGAATTCCTGTTGGATTCTCCTTCAGCCAGAAGTAAAGCACCTCTCTTACATGGCTGAACATTGCACAGTTCCCTGAACATTTCCAGAACCCCAGAGAGCTTTGCAGCCTTCATGTAAGCATTGAGTTGTGGAAAACGCTTTTTGAAAAGAAGTATGAATGTTTGAAAATATGGAGTAGTTATGAAGTTTCCATTTACCTGGTCTTGGGACCAAGTCACAGCCCAGAGGGGTTAACAGGCTGTTTGCGAAGATTCTGTCTATTGTTAGCCCAGTTGCTGCAATAAAATCAGCCACAACAACAAGCTCAGAGTAATTTTGACAAATTTTAAAAACCTCAACCTGTGTTACGTGGAAGTGACCGGACAAGTGTCAAGCAGGAGGACTTCACACGGGAAAATCAGTTAAGGCTGGTTTATTGTAGCGTAATTTGTACAGCACGGGGGTGCAAGGATAGGCAGTCTACCCATTTGCCTCCAAAAGTCTGTGATGCAACACAGCTCAATTTAAAGCAGCCCCCTCTCTGGCTGGGCCACCCATCAGGGGTGGTCCCTCTCACAGTCTGGCTACCAAATTCCCTCCCCTAAAATTGGTGACCAGGCTTCTACGTGCGTAGAGGGATGTCGTTCAAGCCGTTCCTTGTTCAGGCCCCCCCTTCTCTCCCCCTTTCTCCTCTTGTGTGTGTGTTTCAGCAGGCTCTTATCTTGGATGTTAGTAAGCTGAGCTATTCCTTTGTTTGAGGCTCTATGGCCTTGGCTGACTTTATCTAGTCCCAAGCGAGTGAAGTTCCCAAGCTGTCTTCTATTTTATACTTGCACAAGCTTTTCTGCTAATATATTTTGCTAACACATTTTATTAGTTCAGAACATTGATTTTTCCCCTTTCACCTGGAGATTTCCAGAAGATTTCAGGAGATTCCAGGAGCCCTGCAAATAGCTCCTGGCCTCCCTGCCACACAATCACATGGACTGTCTGCGTTGTTTCCACTTGCAGGCGTCCTCCAGCCAGGCGTTCCATTGGCAACAGCCTTGAGCCCCTTTCAACTGCTCTGCAACGAAACGGGACTGTTGGTGCTATGAAATCTCTCGGGGGAGGGAGGTAAGAAAGAAGAATGAGTTTTCACAGATCCTGAAAAGTTTTTAAATTATGACAGGTCCTTCTCTCTTTCTTGTGCAAAAAGGAGAGGCCAGCTCCACTTTAAATTTATTGTAGTAGGAAGCTGGATCCCTGTGACAGTAGGACTGCCCCTTGTTTGTGAGCAGTCACTGCCACAGTTTCCCTGGTTGTGAAGTCTCAAGATTAATACACTGGTGGACCACTCTGTCACCGCATTCCTTTTACAGAGATCTTCCTAGCCCCTTGCAACTGAAGTGTAACACGTGAAAGAAATTTTGTTATTAGATCCAGCCATTCATTTGTAAGGGAGCACGGGTTTTGAAACCCCACCACCCTTCTTCCACCACAGGTGGGGGAAGGAGGCTCAGCACTGGGTCTTCCTTCCAGCGGCAGGAACCCCCAGTTGCAACCCTGTGTCATACTATGCCTGCTGGATGCCATGCTCTAGCCGGCGGAGCTTGCAGTCATTTTTTATGTCATCTTTCAAATGAAACACAAGTGTTGCAAATGGGGGTGTAGGCATCCCTGGGACTCTCCCCTGCTTTTTTCTTTAATAGCATCAGAACAAGAACAATAAGCAACTCCTGAGAAAGAAAAGGACCATTTTATATTTTTGTTCTCCCGGGCAGGAGACCTGGAGAATGCCCATGAGGCCCACTTTGTGACCCTCATGGGAATGGCGGGGGGAGTAGCAACCCAGTTCTTTAAATAAATCCATCTAGAAGCCAAACAAGAGACCCAGGCTTGCCTCACTTGCCAACAGTTGGCCTTAAAACCAGAAAGGAAAATGAGAACCTACCCTTTGGGGTTTGAGGTTTGTTTGTTTGTTTTACATCTTTACATTATGTTCACATTTTTATTAAAGTGTTTATTGTTTAGTGATTAAATGTAATAGTGAAATAGGTAATTATGGATTTAGGTAAGAATTTAGTGTTAGGACTTTGAATTAAAAATAACAATAAGGTTAAGTCAGTGTAACAGTAGACTTGTGGCCTCTTTCAGACTACACAGCCTAACTATGTGACTAAATATATTTATTTTTGACCCATCTTTTTAAAAGGGTGCCCATGGGAAACCCCAATTTTCCAACTCTGTCTCGGCTGATAAGGCTTGCCAACCTGACCATCCAGTCTGGCTATTGACACAGCACCAAAGCATTTGCTTGTCCATCACTGGGAAAGTCTCTTGTGATGTTTCTCACCACCACCACTGCCACCACCACTGCCAAAGAACAAGGGAACCAACACCTGGACTTCACGCCGCTCATGTATGATGGGTCGTGACGCATACATACATACACAGACTTTTAATGGCATATGTTGGGTTACAGGAAGAGACAAAAGCAGATAATGAGGTAACAAGGAAAAATGAATCAATTATAAGCATCATACATTGTGCAATTGATCCTTGATTACCAAACTTAAAAATAAGGCTACATTTTCAGTTATTTCGGGTGACAAATCATTCAAGAGATAGCACACCTTTAAAGCATCTGGGCAGCCTATCATATTAGATAAAATTTGATCTAAAAGAGTAAGACATATCTTATCATATTGGGGACAGTGTAGGAGAATATGGAAGATCGAGTCAACTTGATTTTCATTACACGCACAGAGTCTAGCTGAAAATGGAATCCCTTTATATCTACCATAAGTAACAGTAGATGGAATAGTATTGCATCTAGCAAGTGCAAATGCTCAGCACAATTGTGGGGTGTGGAGGGCTGATAAGTACAAAGGTGGATGGCCAATAATTGGAAGGATTCCAGAATTCAAGGGGAGCAGAATTTATTTGCATCACTAACTAATTTTTGCATTTCTATATCCAGGATTCTACGTTTGATTAACTGATATGCATTTGTGAAAGATAACATATACAGAGAATCCATGGATAATCCCATTGTAATTATTTTCTTCTCTATGTAGGCAATCCATTTAGATGAGGTAGATTCAGACAGCAATTGGTATATATAGCTCCCATTGTCGGCAGTGTAGTGCATTCGTAGCCAGTATTTGATTGATGTAAGCCAAGCCCTTGTTTCTATCATGTTAAGGCCTGTTTCTAAACAGAGAGCTGCGTATGAAACGCAGCGTGGCAGACCCATGATTTTCCTTGCAAATTTGGATTGAACTCTTTCAATTCTGATCTCAAGGGCACTTATCCATGTTGGGATGCCATACAATAGCTGTGGGATCACTTTAGCCTTAAAAACTTTTAAGGCAGCTGGAACGAACTGGTTGCCTCTATTAAAGAAGAACTGTGAGATGACTGATGCATTAATGGTGGCTAAATTAGTCATTGATTTGTGATGACACGACCAGGACATGTTATAACTGAAATAGACGCCTAAATATTTAAAATGCTTGACCTGCTCTAATTCTTTTCCATCAAATGTCCATTTCTGGATTTTGCAAGACAGCAAATACTAATATCTTGGATTTCTCATAACTGAAGAGTAACTTGTTCTCAAGAAGATATCTAAGACATCTGTTCAGGAAACGTCTGAGCCCCACACTCATGCAAGAGAGTTGTACTGTATCGTCTGCCTATAACAGGATGGGTACTCGACAGGTGCCCAATTTAGAAGAATGATAGTCATCTTCTGTTAAGACGGGGGCCAGATCATTGAGAAATAAATTAAATAGGAAAGGAGCAAGTATGCATTCCTGTTTAACTCCTTTGTTAAAAGGGAATTTTTGGTGTTAATTCCCCTAAAGTTAAACATTTGATTTGGCAGGTGGTGGAAGTATGGAACGCTACGATTAATTTGAGGAGTCTCTTATCAGTGTCTGATTGGTACAGTCTAGCCCATAGTAACTCTCTGTCAATTGAGTCAAACGCTCCTTTAAGGTCCAGAAAAGCTGTGTAAAGTTTGGAATTTCTAGATGTGGGATACTTATCAGCTAGGTGCGCTAAGGTGATGCAGTGATCTATTGTAGACTTGCCCCAAGTTGTTCAGGGCCTAAAATACTTTGCTGAGACATCCAAAAGGTTAATTTAGTTACTAGATGCTTGGCGTACAGTTTGCCTATGATGGAAAGGAGGCTAATTGCTCTGTAATTAGAAGGGCTTGTGTAGTCGCCTTTCTTATAGATTGGGACTACAATTGCATTCTGCCAGGCATCAGGGATAAGTCCTGTTTGATTAATCATGGTAAAAAGGGAAGCGAGAGGGACAGCCCACCATTTTCGGTCCATCTTTAGAAGCTCTGGTGAGATCAAATCAGGGCCGGGAGCTTTATCAGTCTTCAGTTGATTAATTAGTTCTATTATTTCCTCAGGGGTCACAGGTGGCCAATCTGGTAAGTCCTCATCAAAAAAATCATGTGAATTACCCATACAGTCATGGTTCTGCTGAAACGGAACAGAGAAATACTGTACCCATGCATGAGATGAAATTGCAGATCTGGGAGAGGGTCCTGTACGTAAAGAACCTGAAACTATGCCCCAAAACTTCTTGGAATTATTTAGGACAGTTGCTTGGTATAGTTGTTCCCTTTGGTTGTTAAAAAAACTCTACTTTTTCGTGCTCTCTTGTAATTTTTTTTTTACCTGAAAGTACTTTGGTAGAAGGGCAGGATCATTAGAAGTTTGGAATTGTCTGTAGATACTGTGTAATTGAGATTTTAGTGCTCTGCACTCTACAGGATACCAAGATTTGGTGCCCCTATTATTCTTTTTTGTAGAATGATTAGAATGTATACAAAGTGCCAGAGAGAAATGTGAAATCAAGGTATTATAAGCTGAAAGCTTTAGAGTAGGTTCCATATTATCAATTAGAGAGGCTCTAAGGTCAAGAGTAGGTCTGACTTTAAGTAAACTAAAAGTTACCTGGGTGGAATGGTCGTTCCACAGGATTTTCAATAAAATTTCTGGCTCAGAGGTTGGGGAAGTAGATAGGTAGGGAGAGTCAGCAAAAGAGCTAATTTTAAGAGTTAAGACCAGGGGAAGGTGATCACTAACAATGTAATCCCCTACCTCAAAATTCAGAACACTAGGTTTCAAAGTGGGAGGACACTAGAAAGTAATCAATTACGCTGCTTCCTTTTTGAGAAATAAATGTAAATTCACTGGCTTTAGGAAAGCAGATAAGTCCATTCAGCCATAGTCTATTAAATTGGAAACAAAACTTAGTAAGATGTATTCCAGCCGAATTTATATGGCAATCTTTACACAGCCTTTCAAGGGAGAAAAAAGGGGGAAGGGTATCATTCTGGTTAAGTTCGAGGGCTCTGAGAAAAACTAAGTGACCTTTTCCTACTCTTGCATTTAAGTCCCCAGCCAAAATAATTTCTGCTGACGGAAATTTCCTTTCTAATGTTTCCATAAAGGTGGATAACCGTTCCCAATGTTGTAAGAGGGCATAGCTATCTAGGGAGGAGGGCACATATAAATTCAAAATGATCAAAATAGAACTTTCAAAAACAAGCCACATTTTCTCACAACACCCATTTCCTCGACTCGCAATATCTAACAGTAGTTTGAAAATAGCCTGAGCAGCCCTACCGAGATTTGCCATGCATTGGGTGAGGTCTGCAGATCTCCCAGAATTACAGCTCATTTCCATACTTCTGAGATCAGTTCCCCATGAAAAAACAATCCCCTGTAGAGGGTGGAATCTTTGGCATTATACATTAATGAGGTCTCTCCTCTCTCTAGATCAGGGATATCAAACTAATTTGTTACAAGCCCAGATCGGACATTGATGGGACTTTGTGGGGCCAAGCCATGCGTGTCATAAAATATAATGCCAGGTAGCAGAGAAATAAAGTTTAAAAAAGATAGAAACACAATTAAAGATATAATTTTTTTTATTTAAAACACAAATCTGCTAAAAACTCTTGTGATATTTCATTTATTTAACAGTCTTCAATAACTGATACCTCCCAATCCTCCCCTCCCCAAAGAAGCCTTCCTAAAATGGAAAGGTGAGGGGACATCAAGAAAAAGAACAAGGATCACAGCAGAAACTAGAAATCTAAACTAAAAATATAAAATGCTCTGAGCCTAAGATATAAAATGGATGGGCATTGCAAGCTTCCTTCCCCCCCCCCATTTACTCAGAGTGGCAGTGGCTCTCCAGTGTAATGTCCACATTTGACTGTGGGTTCCCAGGTTAGGGTACTCACTCAGGCACCCATTCTCAGGTCCATTCAAGCAGAGACAAGCTGGTTCAAAATATCAACCCTGTCTTTGCAAGGAGATGACTCCTCAAGCAACATCTTCAACTGTACAAACACTGGAAAGTGAAACTTCCACTCCACTGAAATACATTGCAGCACAGAGAAAGTTGCAATGAAAATGTGGAATGAATTTTCCATTAAGATCTCTGGGCCCAGATAGACTACTCTGGGATTGGAATGGCAGCCACTAGAGTGAAATGTGGAATTCACATGGAATTCGCTGCTACAAAAGGTGGTGGTGGCTACAAGCATGGACGGCTTCAGTTCCCTCAGGTCTCTCTCTCTGGTATTATTTAACAAATATATGCCCCCTCTTATCGAGATCATCAAGAGGTTGGGTGTTGGGCGCCATCAATATGCCGATGACACTCAGCTCTCCCTCCTTCTGGATAAGCAGCAGGCGGCAGGGCTCTCAGCACTCTCCCAGTGCATGGATGCGGTAGTCCAATGGTTTGGGGAGAACCGGCTGAAGTTGAATGGATATTTGCCTAATGAAGAGAGTTGGATTTGTTTTTAATAAATTCATTAACTCAAACAGGTTCTGGGTTTGGTTTGCTGGAAGGACATCTAGTATCTAACTGAGCAATCATATCTATTGTCAAATGACTGTCAAATGACCTAACTGGATAATTTTCAGCTGAATTCAGCTAATGAGACTTTTAAATATCCAGGAAATTGAATTCTGTGTAAATTTCTAGATTGGGTGTAAATAGAATCATTTGCCTCCCACTGGCCTTTCCTGTGAAGGTTACTGTGCGGTAAAACCACAGCCAGCTGGGCTCTGAGAAGGGGTGGGAGAGGGAGCTGCTGCTGGAGTGGTGAGTGTTTTATTATTTGTTTTTCCTTAACTGCTGAGGAGGAGTAGCTGAGGTTACTGTGTGGGAGGACAGTATTTGAGGGTGTGTGGGTGTGCATAATCTCTTGGAGAGTGGTGCTTGTTTGCGGGGGTATGGTTTCTGTTTGTCTGTTTTGCCTGGATGTAACTGATTACAGCTTTTAGCAATATCGCCTGTGGCTGACTGCTGGCCACGCCCTCTGCTGCCTGAGCCTTTAATTATATTAGGCTCCACCTTGCCAGAGGCGCGAGCCTTTGCCACAAGCTGAAGGTTGAGAGTACAAGGGCTCTCAGCCTGGAGGAGGGATCTGGCTTGGGGGCCCCATAGAAGGCTGAGTAGCTCTTACATTTTATGTTTGGTAAGTTAGTTTTTGCTTCTGCAAGCCCTTCAGAAGAAGTCTGGAGAGGCAGTTTTGCAGGGAAGATATCAAGAAGTGTCACCAGGCCCAGATGGCATACATCCGAGAGTTCTAAAAGAAAACAACCAACCCACAAATGTGAACTTGTGGATCTCCTGACAAAAATATGTAATCTTTCATTAAAATCTGCCTCCATCCCTGAGGACTGGACGGTGGCTAATGTCACTCCCATCTTTTAAAAGGGTTCCAGGGGAGATTCAGGAAATTACAGGCCAGTCAGTCTGACACCAATACTAGGTAAGTTGGTGGAAACTGTTATTAAGGAAAGAATTAGTAGGCACATTGATGAATAACAACTATTGAGGCAGACTCAACATGGGTTCTGTAAGGGAAGATTTTGTCTCACTAACCCGTTAGTATTCTTTGAAGGAGTAAACAAACATGTGGACAAGGGGGACCCAATAGATGTTATTTACCTTGACTTCCAGAAAGCTTTTCATACATTTCCTCATCAAAGGCTCCTAAGTAAGCTCAATAGTCATGGGATAAAAGGACAAGTCCTCTTGTGGATCAAAAACTAGCTTATAAATAGGAAACAGAGTGAGTATAAATAGGAAACTTTCTAAGTGGAGGATGGTAAGCAGTGGGGTACCACAGGGATCGGTACTCGGTCCGATGCTTTTTAACTTCTTCATTAACGATTTGGAATTGGGAGTAAGCAGTGAAGTGGCTAAATCTGCAGATGACACGAAGTTGTTCAGGGTGGTGACAA
Organism: Gekko gecko; assembly: GCA_029375565.1. Classification (NCBI taxonomy): domain Eukaryota; kingdom Metazoa; phylum Chordata; class Lepidosauria; order Squamata; family Gekkonidae; genus Gekko; species Gekko gecko. Next base: position 32,403 of record JAPDNY010000259.1, on the reverse strand, counting down.
CCAGGGAGGATTGTGAGGCACTCCAAAAGGATCTGTGAAGGATAGGTGAGTGGGCGCCAACATGGCAAATGGGGTTCGATGTGGCCAAGTGCAAAGTGATGCATATTGGAGCCAAAAATCCTTAATATAAATACACGTTGATGGGATCTGAACTGGCAGAGACTGAGCAAGAGAGAGATCTTGGAGTCGCAGTAGATAACTCAATGAAAATGTCTACACAGTGTGTAACTGCAATAAAGAAGGCCAACACTATGCTGGGGATTATTAGGAAGGGAATTGAAAACAAATCAGCCAGTATCATAATGCCCCTGTAGAAATCAGTGGTGCGAACTCATTTTGAATAATGTGTACAGTTCTGGTCGCCACACCTCAAAAAGGATATTATAGCATTGAAAAAATTGCAGAGAAGGGCAACTAGAATGATAAAAGGGTTGGAACACCTTCCCTATGAAGAAACGTTAAAACGCTTGGGGCTCTTCAGCTTGGAGAAATGACGGCTGAGGGGTGACATGATCAAGGTTCTCCCTTTCTCACAATATAAGAACTCGTGGGCACTCCATGAAATTGCTGAGCAGTCGGGTTAGAACGGATAAAAGGAAGTACTTCTTCACCCAAAGAGTGATTAACATATGGAATTCACTGCCGCAGGAGGTGGTGGCAGCTACAAGCATGGACAGTTTCAAGAGCAATTAGATAAACATATGGAGCAGAAGTCCATCAGTGGCTATTAGCCACAAGGTATAGATAGGAACTCTCAGTCTGGGGCAGGCGATGCAGTCTATTCTTGGTGCTGGGGGGGCAGCAGTGGGAGGGCTTCTAGTCTCCTGGCCCCACTGCTGGACCTCCTGATGGCACCTGGTATATTTTGGTCGCTGTGTAACAGAGTGTTGGACTAGATGGGCCATTGGCCTGGTTCAACATTGGCTTCTCTTATGTTCTTATGTTCTTCTGTTCATGTGTAGGGGATGGATGCAGACCACACAGTGGAAACCGTAACTACTATTATGCAGAGCAGCCAGAGGGAGTGGGTGGGCGGTGGCAATATTGTCCATGCCTACATAGTCACAGATGCTGGCACCAACATGCTGGAAGCATTGAAGGCTGTGTGCCTCAAGAGCATCACCTGACTGGCTCACACACCTCCCCTGGTAGTGAAGGATGCTCCGGGGCTGGGCAGCACCCTCAAGGCCACCTGAGATGTTGCCGCCCTTGAGACGTGGTCCTTGCTCAAGAACTGCTGGTGCCTGGCTTCCCAAGTCTCCTCGTCTGCTGTGTGAGAGGCAGGGGGAGGGGGATGGGCTCATCCCGAACTTACCCACACTCTGGAACTGTGTGTTTGGTGGGGCAGAAGAGCACGATGCAAGATGTCATCTCTTCCATGACTATCCTGCATGGGGAAGAGGAGCTCAGCACCAGCTCCAACAACTGGCTGACCCTCTCCCATATGGTGCCTGTCCTCAAGCCCTTTCAGGACACCACTGACATGCTCTGTGCCCATACAGCCAGCCTCAGGCAAGTCATCCCCCAAATTCAAGGGCTGGACTGGATGCAGGCCTCCATACCTCTACACTGGGCCCTGAGGGGTCGGGTGTTCTCCCATGGGACAGGTCCTTGGTAGAGAGGATGCAGATGGACATTGCCAGCAGGTGGCAAGGAAGAGGAGTAGAAGCTGCTCTGTATCTGTGATTCCTCCCCCCCCCCGGACAAAAGGAAGCATTGCTCCCTGGGATGCAGAGCTCATGCAGTGAGAACGTGACCTCTGCAAAGAAGTATGGCGGCTACAGGCCAATGGATGTGACCAGAGAGAACGGTGTGTGGAAGAGGCTGGGGGAGGAGGAGCTGCAGCCCAGGACCTCTGACCCAGAGAGCCCAACCAGGGAGAAGACCCCTTACTGGCTGATAGTGGTGTAGTGGGAGCTCAGCAGCAGTGGGGATGCCAAGCATGCAAGCATGCAATGCCGGAGAATTTGGCAGAAGTGATGGTGAGGGAGTACCTGGCCAAGTCCCCTGAGCCTGCCAATGCCGATCTCCCGGAATACTTGTCACACAAGGCTATCACCTGGCCCAAACTTCCCTTGCGTGGCCATGAGTCCCCCCAAAACCCAAGCCCCAAAAGGGAAGAGCTGTTCACACACAGAAGGATATAAATATGGGTCCTCAGCTGCAGCTAAGACCCCATAGCTAAGCCCCTCTGCTCAGCATAAGCACAGAGATAGGGTGGCTCAGAGCCCTGAGTCCACCTGAAACCCAAACCCCACCAGGGGAGAGATGTTCACAATCAGGAATAAATGAATGTCTTACGTTTTTGGCAAGTTCCCTGCCTCTCTGTCTAACTGCCAACACCCTACAGAGGAGAGGGTGTCAAGCTGAGCTGAGGGTATATATAGCATTCCGACCCCATGGAGCAAATTGGGAACTCTGTTCTTGGCAGCCAGCAGTGCCTGTTAAGCTTTGGAGGGCTCCTATTGGTGGTTCCAGGACTGGAGAAGTCCCCCCCCCCTTGCTTGGAAGTCTAGTCAACATTTTGTTTGAGTGGAGACAGTCTGTCTGGAAATGTATCCAGGTCAAACTAATATTAATAGAAGGGTTGCATTTCCTGGAGATGATGGAAAGTGCCATGAAATCACAACTAACTCCTGGTTAGGGATGGGCACAGACTGGAAATATGGAGGTGCATGGAGGTTCAAGGTTCATGAGCTTTCACAAGCCACAAACTTCCATGGGCTTAGGAGGCTGAAGTTGGCTGAACTGTGAATAAGGAACCTCGTGGACTTCCACAGTTCACATTCCAGTTTCTGGTTTGTGATGGTCATGGTGCAGCACAACCCAGAAGTGGGGTCGGAAGGTATTTAAATGCCTCCTGAGATCACCTTGCAGCACGATGCAAGTGAGCTTAGAGGAATTTACATGCTCCCTGAGGCCACTTCTGAGACACGCCGCAGCAGTGGCTCAGGTTTTAAGGGCTCCCTGGCCACCAGCACAACTAGCCCACGAATCCTCTCATGGACCACATGAACCTCCATGAAAACATGGAGGCCTGCAGAAGACGGGATGTCATGGACTGGGCTCAAGGACCATGAACAAGGGTAAAAGTTCATGATGGATTTTGGTCCGTGGTTTGGTCCATACCCATTTCTACCCTTGGTGAGCCCGCAAAGTTTTCCAAGCAGAAGATGAACAAAGGTAGTTAACCATTGTCCACAACTGTGTAGCAACCCTCGACTTCCTGAGTAGTGTTACATCCAAGTACTAACCAGCTGGTGCCCCTGTATACCTTCTGAGTTCAGACTAGGTTGACCATCCAGGCCTTAGCATTGAGTTTATTAGCATTTGCCTTCTGTAGAGTTGTTGGCATAATTTGTATTTATGTGCTTGGTTTTCTGTAAAAGCATCTAGCATCTAATTGAGTAACCGTATCTATAGTGCTGTCAAATGAATTTGACTTTTTGGTGACCCAACTCTGGAATGTCGTGCTGAATTCAGCTAATGAGGGTTTTAAATATCCAGGAAATGCAATGCAGTGTAAATGTCTAGATTGGAGGTAAACAGAATCATTTGCCCCACATTGGCCTTGCCCTTGAGGGCTACCAACCTCCAGGTGTGGCCTGGATTCCTCCTGGAATCACATTTGATCTCCAGGTGACAGAGATCACTTCACCAGGAGGAAACAGCAGCATGAGAGGGTGAATTCACTGCCATCCACACTGAGGTCCCTCCCTCCCCTCCCCTCCCCTCCGCAGGCACTGCCTCAAAATCTCCGAGAAAGCTCCAACCCCGAATTGGCAAGACCATCTCAGATACTAACAACGACCTTTTCACACTCCCCTACCCTAGCCTCTGCTTTTGCCCCCCCCCTAAAGAGAAGATAACTTGGTCCTCTTCTGTTTAATAGCCAACCCTGACCTTTATTGTCCTTTTTCTAATCCCTGGCATTGTTCTCAGTGTGCCCTACAAAGGCGTTCTTTGCTGAAATCTCACAACAGGGATCCAGCTGGACATCTTGGGAACTGGTTTATTTTTGCTTACATCACCCAGCTCTTCAAGAGCTCAAGAGGCCACAGGGTGGCATGCCATGTAGTGGAGATTAGGGCAGGGTGGTGGGGGAGGACCGGGCCTTAGGGAGTCCCCAGAAAGCCTCTAGAACTTCGGTCTGAGGTCCGTTGCAGAGATCTGTATCACAGCATGTAACATTTATGTATTTAGTTGAATGACACAGTTTTTTTTTATTACAACCATATGACATTATCTTTTTTTCTGCAGTGGAGGAAAAGAAAACATAAAATTAGCTATAACAGACAAGGTTTCTATATCTTTTTGAAAGAAAATATCACATCCTTTTCCAACAAGGGAGCATAAAGAGCTTTCTTGAGCTGTCAGAGCCAGTTTGGTGTAGTGGACAGAATGCCGGACTACAGTCCAGGATTCCCAGTTCTGAACCTCATTCTTCCATGGAAGGTTTTTAGGTGACGTAGCTTTCGCCTTTGAAAACCAGGTGGCTGATACGGCTCAGAGTGCCTGTACACAGCTCCAGCTTGTGTCTCAACTGCGTCCATTCCCGGGCCAGTCAGCTCTAGACACACTTATCCCTGCCTTAGTTACATCTCTACTGGACTACTGCAATGCACTCTACCTGGGTTTGGAAGCTGTAGCAAGTGTAAAATGCTGCAGGTAGACTGCTGGCCAGGGCCAGCTATTGGGAGCAGATGTCTCCAATACTACAGCAACTACACTGGCTACTGACCCACTTCCAAGCCCAATTCAAGGTTTTGGTTCTGACCCTAAAACCCTACATGGCGTGGGACCAACGTATCTAAAGGACCTTCTTTTCCTATACGTTCCATCCTTGGGAATTAAGAGCACAGGGAGATGCCCTCCTGACCACCCCATAGCCAAATTATTTTCAGCCAGGGGTCATGGGGCATCATGTTTGTGATGTCATATGTGTCAGCCAAAGAGGAGGCAGACAGGTCAGAGGGCAGCGAGCAGGAAGAGGCGTCAAAATGCCTTCTGCTGGCCGCCTGCTGCCCTGTCTGACTCCGCTCTGGCAGTCCAGGAGCTCGTGTTAATGGCGGCAGCAGCAAGCCACGCCCTAACTCCCCGCACTGAAAATGCTGTGGCTCGGGGAGGCCAGAAAACCCCACCGCCGTGTCCCCCGGACCCTTGCAGGAGCACTGCGGTTTGGGGGATGCCAGGAGAGCCCCGCTGCTGGCTTGCCCAGCCCCCGCTGAAGCAGTAAGTAATGGATCCGTGGGGTGGGGGTGGCAGGGGCTTGATGGGGGGTGTAAGCTCGCCATCTTTCCCTCCTTTCCTTTTCTTTCCCTCCTTTTCTGTCTCTCTTTCCCGTCTCTTCCTTCCCTTCTCTTCCTTTCTTCAACTCTTTTCCTCCTTTCCTTCTCTCTTTCTTTCATTCCCTCCTTTCCTGCTCTCCTTTTCCTCTTTCCCTCCTTCTTTCCTTCTCTCTCTTTCTTTCCCTCCTGTTTTCCTTCTCTTTCTTTCCTTCTTTCCTTCTCTCTACTTTCTGTCTTTTCTTCCCTCTTTCCTCCTTCTGTGGCCCAACTCTAGTGTGAAGGGGTTTAAACTTTAAACCCCTTATCTCTTCACTCCCCGCCCCAGGCCAGCTGGGGAGGGAAGGGGAGGCTTTTGAAGATGCCTCCCCCTCCTTTGCTTCCCCTTCTGACATCCCTTCCAGTATTCAGGTTCGATATTATTCAGTTTAGGTCAAGTAAATACCTGACGCTGTTGTACAGACACACCTTTCTTTACATTTGACCAATAAGGGATTTTTATTCAAATGTTCTTTAATTTTTTGTAACCAGTTATGCTTTCTGAATATTATTTTTACGATGATGGTATGATGATATCATTTCAAGTATATAATTTCATCTATTTCCTGGTGGTGCTCAGAAAGCAGTCAGTTTTGATGGGCCATTTGGCCTAACTGTTTTCCATGTCTGATTGCAATTAAACACAAGATCTTCCTCCTCATTTTGACTTAAATCTCCCATTTTTGACTGGAAATTTATTTGTATAACAACTCTGAGGTCACTACGGCATCTCACTGGGTTATGTGGATCTGGTTTTCAGCCACAGCAATTGTTCCTCCCCACTCCTGAGCCACTGTGAGCGATAAGCAGACAACTGGAGCCAAATCTCCCCCCCCCCCAGTTTTCTCAGATCATGTTTCTTCACTGGTGGTTTAGAAGCATGCCCACCCTTGAACCATGTTATTTCCTGGGGCAGTCCCCAGCATGCCCAGCCTGGCAACCACTGGGGGTTTTGTGTTTTCTACCCAGCTCGTTCACTTTCCAGCCACCCCCCTTCAAGTTTTGATCCCCAGCCAGAATGGGAGGGAAAGGGGAACAATGCACAATGGCACCCCAACAGACGGAGACTGCTTTACACGGCAGATGCAGACTCAGCCATTACCCGAAATTCTGCATTATTAAGAAAGGGGGCAGTAATGGGGAAAGCTGAGGACTTCGTCTGAGCAGAAAGAAGTGAGGGTTTGCACTTCACTACACTTTCAAGCAAGGGAAACCTTTTAGCTTTTACCTTTACTGCAATGCATTATCTTGCTGATCAAACAAAGTTTGCCCATGTTTATCCCAGTGATAGTGCTGGGGTGTGTCTTTCTGCGGGGTTGATATCTTACTTGGATTCTCAAGAGTTATACAGGTCCAATTCTCGTCCATGGGCATGCACGTAAATTCATTGGAATTACACTTGTAATCCTGGGCAAACCAGCAAGCTCTGCATACAAGACAGTTTACTGTGAGAGAAAAACAGATATTATTAGAAGGGCAGTACGGTACAGTAGTTAGATTGTTGGCATAAGATAAGGGAGACCCAGAGAACAATCCCACACAGCTCACTAGATGACCTTAGACAAGCTTCTCAGTCTCACCTACAATACCAGGCAGTTGTGAGGGTAAAATGAAAGAACAAAGATAATCTAATCTGTCCTGTTCTCCTTGCAGGAGTGGTGAGATAGGAGTATAACGTCTGGGCTTGCTACTTCTAAGGGATCCAGTCAGGTGGTGGATCTTGGGCACAGGTGGAAGGGGAAAGAGTGACGGGGGTCCTGTCCAGACAAGGGGAAGCAAGCAGACTTCCTTCTTGATAAATTGGTAGCCTTTAGAATAAGGACTGTACCTTGTGGTTTCTCTACAAGGATAAAAGATGTCCTGCTTCTTCAAATGACTCACCAATGGTCAGGCAGAGCAGAGCAGAAAGGGCCAAGATCAGAACCTTCTTCATCTCGGTTGACTTTCCAGGTGCAGCTCAGGATGGGACAGACGAAGGCAGGCAGAGGATCTCCTTCAGATGAGGAATCCACTGTTCAGCCTGAAGACGGGTCTTGGACAGTAGAGTATTTATCCCATCATGAGACTGGACAGGGCCAACAAGATGAGGCAAGAAGGTGGGGAAATGCCTTCTTACTGGAAAGGGAGGCAGAGATCTTCACGTGCCTTTCCTGTCACAGACCTGAGATTAATTTGCTTTGTTTCGGGAATATCTTCATGAGAGTTTGTTCTGATGACGAGCCAAATCACAACAGCAAAAAAAGCAAGGTCTTGTTTAATGTAAGAAAATCAATAGTAAATAAAATACCTCACAAACTGCTTCCCCATATGAACCAACATTGGCCCTTCGGATTTGTCTTTTCAAGGTTTGTCTTATATGGCCTGTCATAGGAAGTGCCCTGGGATCAACTTGGAAAAATGCTTTTTTAGTGGCAGATCCAAAGCAGAGAATGTTAAGCTTTCTTTTGGGCCCACTGTTCCCACCCATAGTATTTCTTTCTGTTAGATTCTCAGTTTTACTGGACTGTATCCCCTCTCTGACATAGAGAGCCATTCCACCTCTGACCGTTCCCTCCTGTCCTTCTAATATAATTTGTACCCAGGAACCACTGTATACCACTGATTTTCCTCATCCCATCAAGTTTCTGAAATGCCCACAATGTCTATGCCTTCCTCTGACACTAAGCATTCCAACTCACCCAGTTTACCCTGGGCACACCTAGCATTTTCATATAAGCGTGATAATTTTTAATTCCCCAGACACGTTAGGCCTGCAACCTTCCTCCTGCGGCCTCTAGATCTTGTCAGGCAGTCAATATTCATCGTCACCCTCTCAGCGGCCAGACCTAATGCACTTCCATCTAGAAGTGTTACAGCTACATCTTCATCTCTTAGAAATGAGCCATCCCAAACCAGAGGTGTTATGTCCTAAGATCAGGAGTCTGAGCTGGCGAAATGCAGCCAAGCTTCGCTCTCTGAGAACAATAGGGACTAGGCTCCTGAGCTCGCCAGTAAAGAACCAATGGCAGCATTGGCGGGCGATTCAAACCCGCCAATAGGTGTGGGGGGCGTGTCCCCCCCCCCTTACTGTATGTAGTTGGCCGGGCCGTTCCAGGGGCTCCAGTTCTTGGTAACGGTAGACTCCTACTCTAAGTGGGTAGAAATAAGTCCAGTGTCTACCTCCTCTGCTAAAGCGGCAATAAGGGCCCTGCGCAAAATATTCGCTACGCACGGCTTGCCAGAGATGATCATGTCGGACAACGGGGCCGCGTTCACATCTGCGGAGTTCCAAGCGTTCCTCGCAAGGAACTTAATCAAGCATATACGCTCTGCGCCCTTCCACCCGGCAACAAATGGCCAGGCGGAGAGGACGGTCCACACCGCCAAAGAAGCCCTGAGCCGCATAACCGAGGGGAGTGGGAGTTCCGGCTGGCCCACTTCCTCCTCACACAGCGCACCACCCCGAACCCCATCTCCAGGCCTTGGCCAGCAGAACTATTGATGGGCCGCCGCCCCACGACCCTGTTAGACAGACTCCACCCAGAACGAGCCCCAGAGAGAAAGCTGGTTGAAACCTGGGAGGCTCCCAGGAGCTTCCTCCCGGGGGAACCTGTCTACTTTAGGAACTACAGGGCGGGTCCTCAGTGGCTGGCCGGTCGCATTCTCAAACCCACCGGGCCAGTTTCATATGAGGTCCTGGCAGACGGGGACCGGGTCCTCCGTAAGCACGTGGACCAACTCCGGAGGCGGCAAGACCCCAACACAGGTATCAAGACCCCGCTACCGGAATGCACCGAGGCCACCCCAGCACCCGATCGGCCGCAGGTGCCACTAGCGGAACAAGCGTCAGAAAGACCACAGAGCACGGAGGGGTCCCAGAGCAAACCGAGCCGCCGCCGCCGCCGGAAATCCAAGCTCCTAGTACGGGAGGACCACCCGAAGGGGCCCCGCCAGTCCGGTGCCGGCCCCCGAAGATCGTTAAGAGAACAGAGGCCACCAGCCTACCTAAAAGACTACGTCACCTGATAGGAGACAAACTGTGGGGGGGAGGGGTGTTATGTCCTAAGATCAGGAGTCTGAGCTAGCAAAATGCAGCCGAGCTCCGCTCTCTGAGAACAATAGGGACTAGGCTCCTGAGCTCGCCAGTAAAGAACCAATGGCAGCATTGGCAGACGATTCAAACTCGCCAATAGGTGTGGGGGGCATCCCCCCCTTACTGTATATAGTTGGCCTCCGGCCGTTACTGTTTGTCTTTGTCTTGTATGAAGTAAAAATAAACGCGTCTTCTCTTATGTCATCGTACGAGTCATGAGGCCTGAAAGCCAGTACTTTACAAGAGACATCTCATCTCCTACAGGCAGGGGTCTTTTCATAGAAAAAGAGCTGCAGGAGCTCATTAGCATATGGCTATTAGCATATACCACACCCCCTGACATCACTGTAAGTGATGTCAGAAGGAAGCAAAAGAGGGGGAGGCGTCTTCAAAAGCCTCCCCTTCCCTCCCCAGCTGGCCTGGGGCAGGGAGCGAAGAGAGAAGGGGTTTAAAGTTTAAGCCCCTTCTCACTAGAGTTGGGTCACAGAAGGAGGAAAGAGGGAAGGAAAGACAGAGAGTAGAGAGAAGGAAAGAGGGAAAGAAAGAGAGAGAAGTGAGGCAGAGAGGAAAAGGAGAGAAGGAAAGGAGGGATTGAAAGAAAGAGAGAAGGAAAGGAGGAAAAGCGAGGAAGGAAGGAAGAGAAGGGAAAGAGAGAAAGAAAGGAAGAAAAGAGAGGAAGGAAGAGAAGGGAAAGGGAGACAGAAAAGGAGGGAAAGAAAAGGAAAGGAGGGAAAGATGACAAAGAGATGGAGGGAGGGAGGCTCTCCTACCCCCCCGTCAAGCCCCCCCCACCCCCACCCTGTGGATCCCTTACTTACTGCTTCGGTGGGGGCTGGGCAAGCCGGCAGCGGGGCTCTCCTGGAGTCCCCTGAGCTGCAGCGCTCCTGCAAGGGCTGAGGGGACACGGTAGTGGGGTTTTCCAACCTCCCCCGAGCCGCAGTGCTCCAGCACGGGCCCGGGGGACGTGGCGGTGGGGCTCTCCGGCCTCCCCTGAGCCACAGCGTTTTTGGCATGGAGAGCTAGGGCGGGGCTTCCTGCCGCCACCATTAGCACGGGCTCCTGGGCTGCCGGAGTGGTGCTCTGGCATGCCCCCCCAAAGAGCCCTGACCTAAACAATTAAAGATCATGAACCTTATACCTTCTTCTATACCCAAAAGAATGCTATTGTCTTGTCTGCTAACATTAGCTGGAAAAATACCCTGGCCTACAAAGAAAAGCCTTCTATATAACAGGCAATAAAATCTTATATCTCCTTATAAATAATTATCTTTTGTTTTCACAAGATTCCATGCGCTCCCATTGGCTGTAAAATGCCCTCCCTCAGCCATTTGCCCATCAGCCGCCACTCAAGAGTATTCGCGTGTCATTGGCCGGGTGCTGGGTCTTCTCCTCTTCCCCACCTACTCCCCCTGGCAGACAGCTCTCTCTCCTGAGGAGGACAGTTCTCTTGACTCCTGTGAGGGACTGTCCCCTCAGTGGCTGTTGGTCGGCAGCCAAGCTTGGTTCTGTGTGTAAAAAAACAAAGGACTTTCAGCATAATGTTTCCTCAAAAGGGATCCGTTCTATGGTAAGTAAACGGGCCTTTTGCACCATGGAACCATCCCTGGGCAGGGAGGGAGGGGCCTCTTGGTTGCTGGTGATTTGATCCTTAGGCATGTAGATAGATGGGTGGCGAGATTACGTGCTGACTGCATGGGGACTTGCCTGCCTGGTGCAAAGGTAGTGGACATTATACGTGGTCTTGATAGGATGGTAGACAGTGCTGGGGAGAAGCCAGAAGTCATGGTACATGTTGGCACCCACGATGTGGGGAAATGTAGTTGTGTGGTCCTGGAGTAAAAATTTAGACTGCAAGGCAGGAGATTCAAGCCCAGGACCTCCAAGGTGGACTTCTCAGAAGAGCTGCGAGTTCCACACACAGGCACAAATTAGGAGTCTCAAAGTGTGGATGAAACGATGGTGTAGGGAGAAAGAATCTACAGTTTTAAGGCACTGGGATGCTTTTTGGAATAAATAGGACCTGAACTAAAGAGAGAGCCTCCACTTCTCAAAGGAGAAACCAGGTTGCTGCTACTTAAAACCAAAAAGCTGGCAGAGAAGTTTTTAAACTAAATCCTGGGGAAATACTTGCACCAGGCAGGCAAGTCCCCATGCAATCAGCATGTAAACTCACCACCCATCTATCTACATGCCTAAGGATCAAATCACCAGCAACCAAGAGGCCCCTCCCTCCCTGCCCAGGGATGGTTCCGTGGTGCGAAAGGATACCCATTTACTTACCATAGAACGGATCCCTTTTGAGGACACATTCCCCCTTTCTTCCTCATGGGTGCCATTCTCAGAGTGGGACACATTTCACATGTCCCTGAGAGTCTTATCTGTGTGCCTGACTGTCTCTGCTTGTCCAGGTCAGCCACCTTGGAGTTGAGGTTGCAAACTCATTCTGTGAGAACCGGGATGAACAGTGGTGGGAGGAAACATCATCAGCTCCAGAAACAGGAAATCAACATTACTCACAGAAGAGCAGTCTTGGCAGGGTTGGTATCTTTCATTCTCTGCCAACCACAGAAGGGGTACATCATCTGTTGCTAAGATGAATGGGATCCCTCTCATGTCATGCTGGAGTGCTTCCACAGCCTACCACATGACCAAGGCTTCTCTTTCCATCACTACATACTGTCTCTCCCAGTCTGACAGTTTCTGACTAAGGTATTAAATGAGATATTCCTCGTTCCCCTCCCCCTGTGATAAGACAGCACTCAACTTTGTGCCTGAGGCATCCATTTGCCAGGCAAAAGTCTGGGTGGAGTTTGGGGAACCAGAGCACGAGCTCCTTCATCTGGGACTTTCATCAGGGCTCCTGCAATTCGTGGGGCTGCTGTTTCCAAGTAGTCCACTTCTTGCTTCCCAATGCCTCTCCCTCTGGGTCTGCTTCTTGACCCAGCTGCTCAAGTGGGTATTCCACTGGTGTGGGGCCTGACTATTCTGACTCCTTTCCTGAGGCAGAGTTAGCAGTTGGCTGGCCCAAAATTCCTGAATGACCTTCTGCACCATAGTGATGAAGCTGAGATTTGAGGTAGCTCAGAACGTCTTCTTCATCTTCTGCTAATCAACATTATCAGAAGTTCAGTGGTAAAGCACATGGAAAACCACATTTTTATGGTGCATGATGTGGAAGGAGCTGCCACCCACCTAAGGTTAACAATCTCCACGTGGGAGCACGGGCTGTCCAGGAGAAGTGCACAGGACCTCAGTGAAAATGTAGTAGTCAAGGGACTGAGGCTAGTTATAAATAACTCCTCTGGTTCCAAAACTCTGGTTTGTAGACATTCAATGACAAGAAGAGAAAATGGATTCATAGAATGTGTTTGAGGCAAAGCACCATAACTTCCCCCAAGGGTTAATGTTCCTATGTCCCCTGATGGCAGTCAATGGGAGGGGAAGGGAGAGGAGACTTGTGTGGAAAAATGTTTTCATGTGATTATGTGGTGTTATTTCATTTCCTGACCAAAAAAACCCAGAAATGAGGTCACCCATTGAGTGATAATCTAGGCATCCTCAAGATCTCTATGATAAGAACCGGAGAGATCAGAAAGATTCTTTGAGCGTCATCTACGGCAGCGTTGTCACTTCATGTTTTCCGGCCAGAAATGATGTTGCTGTATTAGACCATGCTGTTTCCACTGGTGAATATCTCATAGATCCTCTTGCAGTTTCCCAGGCAGTGGCTGAGAAATTAAAATCAAAGCAGCAGGATTTGTACGAGAAGGGTCAAACCATGCATGGCTGATTCAGGGACACGTCAAGCTCCACAAAACTATGACATGTGCAACATTCCATTGTGACAGAGTGTTTCTAGTGGGACTTTAGGGACTGAATGGAACCACCCCTTCAGGACACAGAAGAACCCGAAAATCAAGATGTCACTGGAATTCTCATAAATCCTCTTGCAAAAAGCTTCAGGTGCAAGTCATGCCCATCTTTGCCTTCCTTGGGGTGCCCCCTACCAGTTTGCTAAGCCAAGTTCTGTTTGAGTTGCTTTACAAATGAACTGGCTGTCATATGCAGACCATTTCCCACTACTTTTGCAGCCTGTTATTACTCATTCTCTGAAGCCCAAACAAAAGTGCAAGAGAATGTAGGTTTCAGTTTGGCAGCAACTGACCAACCCGTCTGGACTGTTCCCTCAGGGGGCAAAAGTCAGGGACAGAAATGCCAAGCAGGAAAGTGGGACGTGAGCATTATCTGTGATGCTGTAAAATGTCCTCATTACTTACATGGTGAAGAAGTGGAAGCCACAGAGTGCACTGTAAATACTCTTTGGAACCTGAGTATCTGTGTAAGATCTTCCCATCCTTTCTTCATCCCACTGCTTGCAAAATAAAAAACAGCAGGATTTCTACAGAGAGGGTCAGACAGTGGGCGGCAGATTCAGGGACACGTCAAGCTCCATACAGCTATGACATGTGCAATATTCATTTGGGACAGAGTGTTCCTAGTGGGAATATATCGACTGTGTGGGACACCCCTTCAGGACACAGCAGAACCCGAAAATCCAGATGTCACCAGAATGCTTGTAAATTTGGTTGTGAAAATTTTCATTTCCAGCAATCAACAGTGCAGGGTGAGAGAAAGGCTGTGCAAGAAGTCCTGATTTAAATATTTTGTGGAGAGATCAAGAAACTGTCACAATGGGGGCAAGACACTGGGCAGCAGGAGACACAGAGGCAAGGCCTCCGAACTTGGAAGGGAAGTTGGGAGCCCTGACCCTCCAACTGGACAATTCCATAAAAAGATCATGTGGTGGTGGTGCGTTACTGGAGAGAGAGAAAATTCTCTCCAGGTATGAGAAAAACCTTGGAGACCAGGATGGACCAGGGTCTGCAGGCCAGAGCAGATCCATTCTGCCACAACCCCTCTAGGGTTATAAGGCTATAACAAACTAATGTAACCCCATAGACATTCCAACTCTTGTTTTAAAATGTTTAGATCTCTAGCCATTTTCACTGCAGAGTTATTTATTAATTTTAAGTGTGTGCCCATTGTAGGAAAAAAATTTAGAAATATAGAAGGTTTGGGTTTTAAACATCCATGTATCTGCCTCTGTCTTTGCTAGCATAACAGCAAACAGCCTTGGCCTGCTTCACTGAACCAAACCCCATAATTCTTTGCAAACCCAGGCAAAGCACCCTTCTCTGTCATGTACAAGGTTCACATATTCCATTCCCAGGATCTGAATCAATGTAAATTTCCATAGGTGTGAGACTTGCAATATCCATAGCAATAAAATGCATCTGGCAGGAAAAGCCATTTGGGCAGTGACAGACTTTAATCCATCTGATACAGGGATTCACATCCCCACTTCCATCTCAGAGATAACATCAAAGAATGGTTTATCTTCAATGCTGGGAACACCAGGAAAAACAATGACACTGTTCTCGTCCTGTAAACAAAAGGTAACTTTTGTAGTGTGAGACGCAAGGAAGCAATTTCCTCACAAATAATCTCAACTTCAAGATTTCAATGTACAACTGTTATTTAATTATTGGGGACCCCTTTGATCATTCAGTATAAATGCTAGGCAGTTTCAACAGACCTTCGTTGGCTCTTGAAGGAATCAGGAGAGAAATTTCTCTCTGGAGACTTTAGGAGTCAGCCCAAAAGGCCTTTCATCTTCTGCATGCTTGGGGGGGGGGGGGACATTGCTTGCATGTTTATTGTCTGTGTTTTCACTATCAGCATTTAGGAAATAGGATTGTACTGTGTTGGCAGCTGGCATAGCGTCTTGCCAGCTACCTGGCCTGGTAAACCTTTGGATGTTTTCTTAATAAAGATAAGTTTTATTTTAAAGAAGAGACCTTTTGCTTGAGCGTCTCTCTCAGTGCTTAGTGGTTTCCAAGCTTGCACCTTAGCCTCTGGTAAGGAGGCAACACCCAGGGGATACACGAACCAAAGGAGAGTGTGGGTGGCATGGGTGAATGCATTATCGAGCACGTGCAGCCACATTTTCTCACAACAATTTGATGAGCCAGGCAGGAGCCCCTATGCCTCACAAGGAAACCCAGCTCTGGATTTGTAAGTGTTAACCTTTCTACCTACCCTTTCTTTTCTAAAAGTGATTCCTGAAGGGACCTTAAGTGAGAGGCCTTCAGAAAGAGGCATGGAAGCCTGTGTGAAGTATTTTAGCACGCTGTAGATGCCCAGTAGCCAGAATCAGCTGGTCTGATCACTAGCTTGAAGGGGCCACTGTAGTAAGGGTATAATGCGTTTGGCCACCTTGCTAACAGATTGAGCTAATATCTCACTATCCTTCTCCTTTGTCCACAGTGTCAGTCTTCTTTGGCCAAAAGCAGGACTGAGCACTTGAAGCTCGCTTTAATTTCCTCTTTATTCTTTTTTTTTTTTTTT
The DNA here is from genome assembly GCA_029375565.1 of Gekko gecko. NCBI lineage: Eukaryota > Metazoa > Chordata > Lepidosauria > Squamata > Gekkonidae > Gekko > Gekko gecko. Next base: position 16,599 of record JAPDNY010000259.1, on the reverse strand, counting down.
TAGTAAGTATGGCTGGCACAAGTGTGTGGATGTGTGAGATGACAGCCGTGACTATGAGTCTGTGATGGGCGTGAATGAATCCCTATCCAATTCCTGGCCATCTTGGGGCAGCTGTCTGGAGTTCTGGAGAAAATTCCAGCCCATTTTGAATGAGGAGTGAGCAATGACTCAGCTGACAATGTCTTACATCAACACCACATATTTTTTATTTTTTTGTAAAACTCTCTTTAAAAAGAGAGAATTTTATTCTTTTTATAAGAAAAGGGAAGGGTAGACAGATGGAGAAAGAGAAAGATGGAGTGAAATTTTTTTCTGTTAGTGAGGGTTAGTTTAGGTTAATAACCAATACCAATTTTGGCATCTATCATGGTTAGAAGACCTTCTTTTTAACTATTGCAAAGTCCAAAATCACTCTGTTAATACAGTTAGTAAAGTCCATTGGGGTTAGTAATTAAACAGCTCCTTCCAGATGTTACACGAACAGTCCTCAAAGTATCTTCTTTTTAAATCTCTTCCAGTTATGGATTGAGTCCATTTTAACTTTGAAGTCTTCCGTTCCATCACCACTTTCCCCTGGGCTGCTGTCTTCTTCACTTGTCCCAGTTTTGAGTGCTGCATCTTCCTCCCTGCTGGCGTGTCTCTTCAGAAGTTTCTGTATTTTGAAGATGAAATCCGTCTTCTTTCTTTTCTCTTTTTCCTTAAACTTCTGGCCTTCAAGCTTCCAGGGCTCCATAAACTCTTCAGATGAAATTAGATCTCCAGTTTGTCGCCTGCTATGCTCGACATCCCCTTCTACTGGCAGAGTATTTTCTTTTATAAAAGCGGAATAGGCTTTGGGAGCCTTATCCACCTCTTCTTTTAACTTTATCGCTTCACTGCCAGTTAGGGGTGCCAAGACATTTGTCAAGGTAAATCCGAGATCTTCTTTCTCTTCTTCTTTAACTCCCTGGAAACCTAGAATCAGATTCGATTTCTGTTCGATCTCCATCATCTTTCTAGTTGTTTCCGATATCTGTTTCTGTCGACTGATGAGAACACTTTCCACTTTGAACAGAGTTTCGTTGATTTTCTGCAATTGTTCCAGCAGGGGGCACAGTATCTCCTTTTCCTGTTGATTGACAGCAAGCTCTTGGGGGGGCTGTCTGGACTGGAAGTCCCTCCTCTCTTCTCTTCCGGTGTCTGCAGGACTTTTTCCATTATCGACATTTTGTTTTTTTGTTTACTTTTAAAAAGTTCGTGCCGCATCCCCCAGGAAGCTAAGATGATCGTAGTCTTCCATGCAACCCCAACGGTACTTTCACCAACACTTTTTTTTTCTCTCTGCCCCTCTTCGCGCTCCCTTTGTAGATCTTGCTTCTCAAAGGGGGTGGGAACTCCTCCCTCCTTCCAACGTTTATACGCATGCAGGGGGCTCTGATTTACGCTTCAAAATAGATCTTCAACTCACGATTCGATGCTACTTCTTCTTTTTATGTTAAACCATAGCGCTGTCTTCACTCCTGGAAATCGGTGGCGCCGCTAAGTCCCATTACGGGCACGCCGCAGCGGGGCCGATTGGGGCGGGGAGAAAGCCTCAATTTCCCGGCTGTCTGCCGGCAAAGAGGCTACTCCCCAAGCGCCCCCGGTTCGGAGCCTTTGCCTAAGGCTCACTAGGGTCTTTCGCACATTCGAAGACCCCCCCTAACTGCGCGTGGGCTAACCGCCTCCGGGAGCATCCCGAGAAGCGGCCGCCATTCGCGACGCCGAAACCGAAACAAACACCACATATTTTTTATTTTTCTCCTTAACACTGATGAATCCCTTGTGTGAATGTGAAGCACGCCTGTTTTGTTACAGGAACAATGGGTGGGCTCTCTCTGTCTAAGTTTAATATGGGCCTGCCTCCAGAGATTCCCTGCTCTGGAGCCAAGTTTTAACCCCCAGGGAAGTGCTCTCAGTAGCATCTGCTGTCCAAAATACAGCAGAACGCCAGAAACTCGGAGGTGTTACAGAATGATTGAAATTTTATGCTGCTATAAATGTTTTGTTTGTAATGATGTATTTAACTGCATGGTTCCTGGAACCGCTGCAGCCAGCTTTCCATCTTAAGCCGCTAAAGGGGAGGGGAGAACGGGCTTGGCCAGCCTGTCCCCTCCTCTCCTTCTGTTGGCACAGCCATGGTACCTTCCTCATCTAACACCAGTGAGGAGGAAGAGGTAATAAATTTGGAATTCCTGTTGGATTCTCCTTCAGCCAGAAGTAAAGCACCTCTCTTACATGGCTGAACATTGCACAGTTCCCTGAACATTTCCAGAACCCCAAAGAGCTTTGCAGCCTTCATGTAAGCATTGAGTTGTGGAAAACGCTTTTTGAAAAGAAGTATGAATGTTTGAAAATATGGAGTAGTTATGAAGTTTCCATTTACCTGGTCTTGGGACCAAGTCACAGCCCAGAGGGGTTAACAGGCTGTTTGCGAAGATTCTGTCTATTGTTAGCCCAGTTGCTGCGAAAAAATCAGCCACAACAACAAGCTCAGAGTAATTTTGCCAAATTTTAACAACCACAACCTGTGTTACGTGGAAGTGACCGGACAAGTGTCAAGCAGGAGGACTTCACACGGGAAAATCAGTTAAGGCTGGTTTATTGTAGCGTAATTTGCACAGCACGGGGGGCAAGGATAGGCAGTCTACTCATTTGCCTCCAAAAGTCTGTGATGCAGCACAGCTCAATTTAAAGCAGCCCCCCACACACATCTCTGGCTGGGCCACCCATCAGGGGTGGTCCCCCTCACAGTCTGGCTACCAAATTCCCTCCCCTAAAATTGGTGACCAGGCTTCTACGCGCGTTGAGGGATGTCGTTCAAGCCGTTCCTTGTTCAGGCCCCCCCTTCTCTCCCCCTTTCTCCTCTTGTGTGTGTGTTTCAGCAGGCTCTTATCTTGGATGTTAGTAAGCTGAGCTATTCCTTTGTTTGAGGCTCTGTGGCGTTGGCTGACTTTATCTAGTCCCAAGCGAGTGAAGTTCCCAAGCTGTCTTCTATTTTATACTTGCACAAGCTTTTCTGCTAATATATTTTGCTAACACATTTTGATAGTTCAGAACATTGATTCTTCCCCTTTCAGTCCTTCATTTTCTTTTTATCACTATTCTGAACTATCCAATTGGATAATAATACTCTCATACCTTGGAGGGTCCTTTAGGATGATGACACGGGCTTGCTCTCGAGGCTCTTTATAGCGACACCCCTTCAGGCTTTGTCATATAACAGGAAGACATTGGAGGCAGAAACAGCAAAGTATTCCCACAACTGTACCAAGAATGGCAACTTGATAACCCCTTTCAACCACCCCATGTCTGGTAATCAGTCTGTTAGCCACCCCGAAGCATCGCTACCAGATTTATTATTTTGAATGACTTTTGTGATATCATTCAGCTGGTGTTCTATTGTTCTGTTCAAATTGTGGAATTTCACATGACATTGTCGTCCTACTATCTGGCAATAGTCGCTCCCAGTTTTAGCCAGTAAATAATCTATTGCCATCTGGTGTTGTGCCTGGAATTGACCCAGTTCTTCAACTTCCTGCTGTAATTCTCTGATTATCTGTGCTGTGGCATTAACCACCTTTTCTAGCCGGCATGTAGAACCTATAATACTTTTTCAATTCTCCTCGGTCACTATGCCTGGATATGAACCCAAGGTTAGTATCCCTGTGACTGCCCCCCCACCTACTCTAGAGGCGTCATTTCTTGACAGTTGTTTCCCTACATAAACCGTGTCTTCACACTGCAGGCCTAACCGTCCCATATTAGAGTCACCTTTGATGTTTGGGGCTTCCCTTCGCATTCGTGAATGTTATGGAGTTATGATCTGGACAGGAAAGGTAAGGAAGCCAATGCCCACGCAGGCTCCCTGTATAAACCCTGGATGATAATTGGATGCCCACTTATCCCAAAAGAACCATAGGTTTCGATCTCTAAGCTTCATTCCACTACATATCCCCCTCATATCGGTATAGTTTGCCTGGAGTAAAGGTATCTCTGGGTAAATGTCACTTAAAGTTGAGGCCATGTCTATCCCTTCCATTCCTGTCTTGTTTAAATGTTCCCGTGCTGGATAGCCAAAACTCCTGCTCACAATGTGAATAATTCTTTAATGTCTTGAAATGGGATTCCATTCTATTGAACCCTGATACTCTATTATTCCATACCCCATTATGTGTGCAGCAAAAACACATTCCCCTTGTAGCCCTAGAGTATCTAAACCATCGGATTTTTGTGTGGTTTAACTTATTTGGGACCTTGCTGGATAAGAACTCTGCCTGGGGTCGCTGGCTGATGCTTTGGAGAGAGGCTACTATCAGAGTAGTGTCATTGATTAACCCAGGCACGAAGCCGGAAGAAGCACCTGACATTGGGCTTTCATAAGCCAGGGTGACATTCTCTCCATGTTGCTGAAATAGATATATGGCATGTCGGACCCACATATTTCCCATTGACCCCGGGGCGATAGCAGGCTTCAGCCCGGCTAAAAGAAGGCACAGAAATAAGGATCGTTCGGTTCCCATGGCCTATATCCTGCACTGCATCCCACCCCTCACTGTCGTCACTGTCCTCTGAGCTACTTTCCCACAATAGATTATGGTCATGATTGAGGTCCTCAGTTGGGTCTTCAGCACACTGTCAGACCTTGTCTTTCCAATACAAGGGATTTTGGAGCAGGAAGAGTGATGGCTCTATGACCACAGCCAAAGCAAATCCTGCCCCTTGTGTTTCCCAAGCCCTGAATTTACCTTGGTACTTATGAAATCTCCACTTTTCTCTACCATCTACTATCACCGCTCCCCACAACAGGTGTTTTGCTCGTGGTACTAAGGGCACAACTTCAAAGCCTCCCAAAATCACCCCTGTGTGGTGGTTACAGAATTTCCCCTCCCACAGTACGTGTTCCTGAATTACCCAAGGGTCATACCAAGCCTTTTGCACTCTCTCTCTCCTTTGGGCTTGTGTCTCGATGCATCTTCTTCATCGAGAGTCCATTCTGGGTCGTCGGACATTAGTTACTCGAACCTTGAGTGGCTCCCCGAGGACTGGTGTGGCTTCCCACTGTGTGGGTGGCTTCCCCGACTTAGTTCTGGTGTGATGAGTCCACCCCTTCTCAGCTGTGCGAACGGAGGTCTCTGTGGTTAACAGCACTTGGAAGGGTCCATCCCAGGTAGGGCCTAGTGGGTGGGGGTTCCAACGCTTGACGTATACCCAGTCTCCGCCACCCAATTTGTTACGTGGAAGTGACCGGACAAGTGTCAAGCAGGAGGACTTCACACGGGAAAATCAGTTAAGGCTGGTTTATTGTAGCGTAATTTGCAAAGCGGGGGGGCAAGGATAGGCAGTCTACCCATTTGCCTCCAAAAGTCTGTGACGCAGCACAGCTCAATTTAAAGCAGCCCCCCCACATCTCTGGCTTGGCCACCCATCGGGGTGGTCCCCCTCACAGTCTGGCTACCAAATTCCTTCCCCTGACCAGGCTTCTACGCATGTAGAGGGATGTCATTCAAGCCGTTCCTTGTTCAGCCCCCTCCTTCTCTCCCCCTTTCTCCTCTTGTGTGTGTGTTTCAGCAGGCTCTTATCTTGGATGTTAGTAAGCTGAGCTATTCCTTTGTTTGAGGCTCTGTGGCGTTGGCTGACTTTATCTAGTCCCAAGCGAGTGAAGTTCCCAAGCTGTCTTCTATTTTATACTTGCACAAGCTTTTCTGCTAATATATTTTGCTAACACATTTTGATAGTTCAGAACATTGATTCTTCCCCTTTCACCTGGAGATTTCCAGAAGATTTCAGGAGATTCCAGGAGCCCTGCAAATAGCTCCTGGCCTCCCTGCCACACAATCACATGGACTGTCTGCGTTGTTTCCATTTGCAGGCATCCTCCAGCCAGGCGTTCCCTTGGCAACAGCCTTGAGCCCCTTTCAACTGCTCTGCAATGAAACGGTGCTATGAAATCTCTCGGGGGAGGGGAGGGAAGAAAGAAGAATGAGTTTTCACAGATCCTGAAACGTTTTTAAATTATGACAGGTCCTTCTCTCTTTCTTGTGCAAAAAAGGAGAGGCCAGCTCCACTTTAAATTCATTGTAGTAGGAAGCTTGATCCCTGCAACAGTAGGACTGCCCCTTGTTTGTGAGCAGTCACTGCCACAGTTTCCCTGGTTGTGAAGTCTCAAGATTAATACACTGGTGGACCACTCTGTCACCGCATTCCTTTTACAGAGATCTTCCTAGCCCCTTCCAACAGAAGTGTAACATGTGAAAGAAATTTTGTTATTAGATCCAGCCATTCATTTGTAAGGGAGCACGGGTTTTGAAACCCCACCACCCTTCTTCCACCACAGGTGGGGGAAGGAGGCTCATCACTGGGTCTTCCTGCCAGCGGCCTTTATTGGCATATGTTAGGTTACAGGAAGAGACAAAAGCAGATAATGAGGTAACAAGGAAAAATGAATCAATTATAAGCATCATACATTGTGCAATTGATCCTTGATTATCAAACTTAAAAATAAGGCTACATTTTTCAGTTAATTCGGGTGACAAATCATTCAAGAGATAGCGCACCTTTAAAGCATCTGGGCAGCCTATCATATTAGATAAAATTTGATCTAAAAGAGTAAGACATATCTTATCATATTGGGGACAGTGTAGGAGAATATGGAAGATCGAGTCAACTTGATTTTCATTACACGCACAGAGTCTAGCTGAAAATGGAATCCCTTTATATCTACCATAAGTAACAGTAGATGGAATAGTATTGCATCTAGCAAGTGCAAATGCTCAGCACAATTGTGGGGTGTGGAGGGCTGATAAGTACAAAGGTGGATGGCCAATAATTGGAAGGATTCCAGAATTCAAGGGGAAGCAGAATTTATTTGCATCACTAACTAATTTTTGCATTTCTATATCCAGGATTCTACGTTTGATTAACTGATATGCATTTGTGAAAGATAACATATACAGAGAATCCATGGATAATCCCATTGTAATTATTTTCTTCTCTATGTAGGCAATCCATTTAGATGAGGTAGATTCAGACAGCAATTGGTATATATAGCTCCCATTGTCGGCAGTGTAGTGCATTCGTAGCCAGTATTTGATTGATGTAAGCCAAGCCCTTGTTTCTATCATGTTAAGGCCTGTTTCTAAACAGAGAGCTGCGTATGAAACACAGCGTGGCAGACCCATGATTTTCCTTGCAAATTTGGATTGAACTCTTTCAATTCTGATCTCAAGGGCACTTATCCATGTTGGGATGCCATAGAATAGCTGTGGGATCACTTTAGCCTTAAAAACTTTTAAGGCAGCTGGAACAAACTGGTTGCCTCTATTAAAGAAGAACTGTGAGATGGCTGATGCATTAATGGTGGCTAAATTAGTCATTGATTTGTGATGACATGACCGGGACATGTTATAACTGAAATAGACGCCTAAATATTTAAAATGCTTGACCTGCTCTAATTCTTTTCCATCAAATGTCCATTTTTGGATTTTGCAAGACAGCAAATACTAATATCTTGGATTTCTCATAACTGAGGAGTAACTTGTTCTCAAGAAGATATCTAAGACATCTGTTCAGGAAACGTCTGAGCCCCACACTCATGCAAGAGAGTTGTACTGTATCGTCTGCCTATAACAGGATGGGTACTCGACAGGTGCCCAATTTAGAAGAATGATAGTCATCTTCTGTTAAGACGGAGGCCAGATCATTGAGAAATAAATTAAATAGGAAAGGAGCAAGTATGCATTCCTGTTTAACTCCTTTGTTAAAGGGAATTTTTTATGTTAATTCCCCTAAAGTTAAACATTTGATTTGGCAGGTGGTGGAAGTATGGAACGCTATGATTAATTTGAGGAGTCTCTTATCAATGTCTGATTGGTACAGTCTAGCCCATAGTAACTCTCTGTCAATTGAGTCAAATGCTCCTTTAAGGTCCAGAAAAGCTGTGTAAAGTTTGGAATTTCTAGATGTGGGATACTTATCAGCTAGGTGCGCTAAGGTGATGCAGTGATCTATTGTAGACTTGCCCCAAGTTGTTCGGGGCCTAAAATACTTTGCTGAGACATCCAAAAGGTTAATTTAGTTACTAAATGCTTGGCATACAGTTTGCCTATGATGGAAAGGAGGCTAATTGGTCTGTAATTAGAAGGGCTTGTGTAGTCGCCTTTCTTATAGATTGGGACTACAATTGCATTCTGCCAGGCATCATGGATAAGTCCCGTTTGATTAATCATGGTAAAAAGGGAAGCGAGAGGGACAGCCCACCATTTTGGGTCCATCTTTCGAAGCTCTGGTGAGATCAAATCAGGGCCGGGAGCTTTATCAGTCTTCAGTTGATTAATTTATTCTATTATTTCCTCAGGGGTCACGGGTGGCCAAGTCCTGGTAAGTCCTCATCAAAAAAATCATGTGAATTACCCATACAATCATGGTTCTGCTGAAATGGAACAGAGAAATACTGTACCCATGCATAAGATGAAATTGCAGATCTGGGAGAGGGTCCTGTACGTAAAGAACCCGAAACTATGCCCCAAAACTTCTTGGAATTATTTAGGACAGTTGCTTGGTATAGTTGTTCCCTTTGGTTGTTAAAAAAAACTCTATCTTCTTTTTCGTGCTCTCTTGTAAGTGTTTTTTTACCTGAAAGTACTTTGGTAGGAGGGCAGGATCATTAGAAGTTTGGAATTGGCTGTAGATACTGTGTAATTGAGATTTTAGTGCTCTGCACTCTGCAGGATACCAAGATTTGGTGCCCCTATTATTCTTTTTTGTAGAATGATTAGAATGTATACAAAGTGCCAGAGAGAAATGTGAAATCAAGGTATTATAAGCTGAAAGCTTTACAGTAGGTTCCATATTATCAATTAGAGAGGCTCTAAGGTCAAGAGTAGGTCTGACTTTAAGTAAACTAAAAGTTACCTGGGTGGAATGGTCGTTCCACAGGATTTTCAATAAGATTTCTGGCTCAGAGGTTGGGGAAGTAGATAGGTAGGGAGAGTCAGCAAAAGAGCTAATTTTAAGAGTTAAGACCAGGGGAAGGTGATCACTAACAATGTAATCCCCTACCTCAAAATTCAGAACACTAGGTTCCAAAGTGGGAGGACACTAGAAAGTAATCAATTACGCTGCTTCCTTTTTGAGAAATAAATGTAAATTCACTGGCTTTAGGAAAGCAGATGTCCATTCAGCCATAGTCTATTAAATTGGAAACAAAACTTAGTAAGATGTATTCCAGCCGAATTTATATGGATTTACTGAGGGAAATCTTCTGCTGAGGGAAATTTCCTTTCTAATGTTTCCATAAAGGTGGATAACCGTTCCCAATGTTGTAAGAGGGCATAGCTATCTAGGGAGGAGGGCACATATAAATTCAAAATGATCAAAATAGAACTTTCAAAAACAAGCCACATTTTCTCACGACACCCATTTCCTCGACTCGCAATATCTAACAGTAGTTTGAAAACAGCCTGAGCAGCCGTACCGAGATTTGCCATGCATTGGGTGAGGTCTGCAGATCTCCCAGAATTACAGCTCATTTCCATACTTCTGAGATCAGTTCCCCATGAAAAAACAATCCCCTGTAGAGGGTGGAATCTTTGGCATTATACATTAATGAGGTCTCTCCTCTCTCTAGATCAGGGATATCAAACTAATTTGTTACAAGCCCAGATCAGACATTGATGGGACTTTGTGGGGCCAAGCCATGCGTGTCATAAACTATAATGCCAGGTAGCAGAGAAATAAACTTTAAAAAAGATAGAAACACAATTAAAGATATAATTTTTTTTATTTAAAACACAAATCTGCTAAAAACTCTTGTGATATTTCATTTATTTAACAGTCTTCAATAACTGATACCTCCCAATCCTCCCCTCCCCAAAGAAGCCTGCCTAAAATGGAAAGGTGAGGGGACATCAAGAAAAAGAACAAGGATCACAGCAGAAACTAGAAATCTAAACTAAAAATATAAAATGCTCTGAGCCTAAGATATAAAATGGATGGGCATTGCAAGCTTCCTCCCCCCCCCTCCATTTACTCAGAGTGGCAGTGGCTCTCCAGTGTAATGTCCACATTTGACTGTGGGTTCCCAGGTTAGGGTACTCATTCAGGCACCCATTCTCAGGTCCATTCAAGCAGAGACAAGCTGGTTCAAAATATCAACCCTGTCTTTGCAAGGAGACGACTCCTCAAGCAACATCTTCAACTGTACAAACACTGGAAAGTGAAACTTCCACTCCACTGAAATACATTGCAGCACAGAGAAAGTTGCAATGAAAATGTGGAATGAATTTTCCATTAAGATCTCTGGGCCCAGATAGACTACTCTGGGATTGGAATGGCAGCCACTAGAGTGAAATGTGGAATTCACATGGAATTCGCTGCTACAAAAGGTGGTGGTGGCTACAAGCATGGACGGCTTCAGTTCCCTCAGGTATCTCTCTGGTATTATTTAACAAATATATGCCCCCTCTTATCGAGATCATCAAGAGGTTGGGTGTTGGGCGCCATCAATATGCTGATGACACTCAACTCTCCCTGCTTCTGGATAAGCGGCAAGCGGCAGGGCTCTCAGCACTCTCCCAGTGCCTGGATGCGGTAGTCCAATGGTTTGGGGAGAACTGGCAGAAGTTGAATGGATATTTGCCTAATGAAGAGAGTTAGATTTGTTTTTAATAAATTCATTAACTCAAAAGAGGTTCTGGGTTTGGTTTGCTGGAAGGACATCTAGTATCTAACTGAGCAATCATATCTATTGTCAAATGACTGTCAAATGACCTAACTGGATAATTTTCAGCTGAATTCAGCTAATGAAACTTTTAAATATCCAGGAAATTGAATTCTGTGTAAATTTCTAGATTGGGTGTAAATAGAATCATTTGCCTCCCACTGGCCTTTCCTGTGAAGGTTACTGTGCAGTAAAACCACAGCCAGCTGGGCTCTGAGAAGGGTGGGAGAGGGAGCTGCTGCTGGAGTGGTGAGTGTTTTATTATTTGTTTTTCCTTAACTGCTGAGGAGGAGTAGCTGAGGTTACTATGTTTGTCTGTTTTGCCTGGATGTAACTGATTGCAGCTTTTAGCAATATTGCCTGGGGCTGACTGCTGGCCACACCCTCTGCTGCCTGAGCCTTTAATTATATTAGGCTCCACCTTGCCAGAGGCACAAGCCTTTGCCACAAGCTGAAGGTTGAGAGTACAAGGGCTCTTAGCCTGGGGCTCTGGCTTGGGGGCCCCATAGAAGGCTGAGTAGCTCTTACTTTCTATATTTCTTAAGTTAGTTTTTGCTTCTGCAAGCCCTTCAGAAGAAGTCTGGAGAGGCAGTTTTGCAGGGAAGTTATCAAGAAGTGTCAACCAGGCCCAGATGGCATACATCCAAGAGTTCTAAAAAAAACAACAACCCTCAAATGTGAACTTGTGGTTCTCCTGACAAAACTATGTAATCTTTCATTAAAATCCGCCTCCATTCTTGAAGATTAAAAGGTAGCTAATGTCACTCCCAACTTTAAAAAGGGCTCCAGAGGAGATCCGGGAAATTACAGGCCAGTCCATCTGACACCAATACCAGGTAAGTTGGTGGAAACTGTTATTAAGGAGACAATTAGTAGGCTTTGATGAACAAAAACTATTGAGGAAGACTCAACATGGATTCTGTAAGGGAAGATTTTGTCTCACTAACCCGTTAGTGTTCCTTGAGGGAGTGAACAAACATGTGGACAAGGGGGACCCAATAGATGTTGTTTACCTTGACTTCCGGAAAGCTTTTGATACAGTTCCTCATCAAAGGCTCCTAAGTAAGCTCAATAGTCATGGGATAAAAGGACAAGTCCTCTTGTGGATCAAAAACTGGCTTATAAATAGGAAACAGTGAGTATAAATGGGAAAGTTTCTCAGTGGAGGGTGGTAAGCAGTGGGGTACCACAGGGATCGGTACTCGGTCCGATACTTTTTAACTTGTTTATTAATGATTTGGAATTGAGAGTAAGCAGTGAAGTGGCTAAATTTGTAGATGACACAAAGTATAGATAGGAACTCTCAGTCTGGGGCAGGTGATGCACTCTATTCTTGGTGCTGGGGGGGGCAGCAGTGGGAGGGCTTCTAGTGTCCTGGCCCCACTGCTGGACCTCCTGATGGCACCTGGTATTTTTGACCACTGAGTGACAGAGTGTTGGACTGGATGGGCCATTGACCTGATCCAACATTGGCTTCTCTTATGTACTTATGTGTCAGTTAACCTGAACTAATTTTGAAATGGATAGTGGCAGCATGTCTGGTGAGGGAGCTGAGGCAGTGACATGCAAAGTCTGTGGCATGTTTGTATTCTTACCTGAAGGTAACAGCAATTACGCTTGCAGCAAGTGTAAGTTGGTAGTCCTACTGGAAGAAAAGATACAGAGACTTCAGGCACTCTTATCCACACTACAGTTTATAAGGAAAGGTGAAGAGTTCATTGACAGAACACATGAAGCACTCCTGAGAGGGCAACAGAAAGAAGAGGGAAAGGATCTCAGCAACTGGAGGAGCACACACCACAGGAGGAGGGTACATGGAAGAATGTAAGCCAAAGGAGCAGGAAGATCAAGAGACATTCTGAGTCTCTGTTACTAAGCAATCGGTTCCTGGATCTCCCCACAGATATTGATTTGAAACCAGCCTCCACAAAGCTTAAAGAAAATTTCTCAGACCCCTGTGGATAAGAGGACTCAAGCCTCTGCTTCCCAATATAGGAGAAGGCGTGTGTTGGTAATTGGGGATTCCCTACTGAAAGGGGACTCATCTTCTCAAGAAGTATGTTGTCCACCGAGTGCACACTTCCAGGATGTGACAGAAAGGTTAGGAAGACTCATCAAGCCCATGGATTATTACCCCTGCTTGCTCATCCATGTGGGAACAAATGATACCGTCTGACACAGCCCAGAACATATTGTCAGGAGGCGCCCCAAAGGCCCAGCCTCCTGACGTACCCCCGGAAGGCTGATGAGGTATCTGGCTCCGACAGGAGTGAAGAGGGCTGGTGGCCCACCCAAGCAGAAGGCTCTGGGGGAAGCACCAGGAGCTGCCTCCACGGACTGACGTGGGTCCTGGAAGTCGCAGGCTGGCCCTAGGGCAGCAACCTCGGGGACATGGAGAAGGATGGGGAGAAGGAAAAAGTGCAGAAAGTAGTTCTAGAACAGGTCCTGCAAATCCTACCTGAGGAGATGAGACTTTGGACGCTAAGGAACAAGCCAAAAGACACCACCAAATTGACGACTTTGATGGAGAACTTTTTGGCTGCAGAAGAAGGCCAAAGAAGGCTGGAAAAAAAGAAGGTTGCCACAAGGGGTGTGGGAGCTGGCCCTGCAGGACCCAGGGGAGGGTCTTCCACATTCTCGTGGGATGGTCGAGCCCACCCCTTGCACGTGGGTGGGCAGTGGAGGTGCCACTGAGGAGGGCATTCCACCAGAGGCCAGTGCCTAGGATGGATGGCGCAGTCAGAGTACAGGGTCCTAGTCAGGAGAAGGCACCTCAGACAGGGGGAATTCCCACATGGGGCCCTTGTTCTGCCTGCGGCCACATGGGGCACTTCCAAAGGGACTGCCCCATGATGGAGTGCGAGGCCACCTGGCCTGTTGCCCTACCCTCCTGGGCTCCCACCTGTAGCTGGGACCCCTTTACGGTGGTCATCTATGTGTATGGGCACCAAGTTGAGGCCCTCCTTGACTCGGGTAGCTCTGTCTCCATGATATGAGCAGACCTGATTCCGCCACACGTGCCCATTAGGAGGTGGACGCAAATTAATTGTTTCTCGCACCACCTGCACCAGTGGCCGGTGGTGCATCTCCCCATGATTATACAGGGAGAAGCACATACTCTCAAGGCAGCGAAGGTACCTGCACTCCCATACCCTGTGCTCATAGGGCAAGACCTGTGGGCCTTCCGTGCCCTGTTGCACAGGGCGATCAAGGGGGAGGTCTTGACCCTGGAGGCCGTCGAAAGCAATCAAGAAGACCAGCTTGGCCCATAGGGCTGGGGAGCAAGTTGAGTGATGATGAGTCGGAAGGGTGGGAAACAGAACCCCAATTCCAGCAGGAGCAACAGATGGACCTGTCTTTGGAGCCTGCCTGCCAGCAAGTAGCAATAAATGATGGCCAAGTCCTAGACCCTCGTCTCGCCCAGCGGCTACCCCACTTCGAACAGCAATGGGGGGTGTGGTACCAGGTTGCCAAAATGCCCAGGGGCCCCAGTGCATGTTGGCAGATACTGGTTCCTGACAAACATTGCCCCCTGGTACTGTCACGAGCTCATGACCACCTATGATCACTCATAGTCTGGACACCAAGGGACAGTTAAAATGGTGGCTTGCATCCTGAACCACTTCTTTTGGCCCTCCCTTTATCTGAGTGTCCAGAAATTTTGCCAGTACTGCCTGGCATGTCAGAAAAAATGTAACCAGCTCCCTCCAGCAGCCCCCCTACAACCCCTCCTCCTCATGCAAGAACCTTTCTGGCGGGTCAGGATGGACTTTATCGGGCCCCTGCCTCGCATCCCATGGAGTCACCAGTATGTCCTGGTCCTGATGGACTACGCTACCAGGTTTCCTGAAGCAGTGCCACTGTGTACGATGCGAGTCTCTGGGGTGGTCAAAGCCCTGTTCCAGCTCTTTTCCTGATTTGGGATGCCTTGGGAGCTCTTGTCGGATCGAGGGTCATCATTCCGAGCTGGCCTCTTAAAGAAATTGTGTGAATCCTTGGGTGTACGACAAGTCTTCACCTTCCTGTACCATCTCCAAACAGACAGCTTGGTGGAAGGATTTAACCACACACTCAAGAGGGGCTCTGTGGAAGCTGGTAGAGGATAAGCCACACCAGTGGGACCTTTTCTTAGACCCCCTATTGTTTGCCCTGCGGGAAGCCCCACAGGTGTCCACCGGGTTTAGCCCCTTTGAGTTAGTGTTTGGCAGACAGCCTAAGGGAATCCTGGCCTTGGTGAAGCACCAGTGCATGGATAAACCCCCTCCGCGGCCAGTGGACCTGACCGAATACATGGGGCAATTACAGGAACAGCTCCGCTGGGCCCATCAACAGGCACAGCTGAACCTGGAGAAGGCACAACAAGCACAGCAACGACAGCACAATTAGGACACATGTCTCCTCACCTTCCATGTGGGGGAACAGGTGTTAGTGCACAAATGAGTGAGCCCTCATCTGGGAGCAGAAATGTGGGAAGGCCCCTTCCCTGTTCGAGCCATCCTTGGGCCAGTCACCTACCAGGTTCAATGTGGAGATCGAGCCTCTGACTGTCGCACACTCCACGTCAATCACCTTAAAACCTGGTGAGCTCAAAAATCGGCTGAGTTTAAGCATGTGGCAGATACAGAAGGGCTGATCATCCCCTCCCCCAGTGAAGGATGGGCCCAGATGACCCCTTGGAAGCCAATGATAGGTGACGGTTTGTCGGATGGGCAGTGAGCTGAACTCCAAGGCCTGGTGGCGACTATCCTTAGGGTCTTCTCCCAGTGCCCGGGAGCTACCATTTGTATCAAACATGAGATTAAAACAGAGCCGGGACAAGTGGCCTGCTCCATATGGAGACCACTGCTCCAAGCTCGGTGGGATGAAGTTCAAAGAGAAACAGAGGAAATGCTGGCGTTGGGAATGATTGAGCCCTCGAGAAGTGCCTGGAGGAGCCCAGTGGTGCTAGTGCCCAAGCCTGACAGCAGCAACTGGTTTTGTGTAGATTACCGGGAACTCAACCATGTCTCCCAATTTGATGCGTACCCCTTGTCCAGGGCAGAGGTCCTTTTAGATCAGTTGGGCACCGCACAAGTACGGTCTGTGCTAGACTTGACCAAGGGATACTGGCAAGTGCTGGTGCGCCAAGCTGACGGAGAAAAGACAGCCTCTGCAACCCCGACAGGGTTGTACCAGTTCGTACGCATGCCTTTCGGACTCCATGGTGCAGCCACTACTTTCCAGTGGCTCATGGATATTGTGCTGGCCAGTTGCCGGGGGTATGCAGCTGCCTACATAGATGACATCATTATGTATAGCCCAGATTGGCCCTCCCACCTGCAACTTTTAGAAGCGGTCCTGTGGGCCCTGAAGAAGACGGGGCTCATGGCAAACCCAAAGAAGAGCCTTTTAGGCTTCCAGAAATTGACATTCCTTGGATTTGTGGTGGGACAAGGTCGGGTCTGATCCCTGCCACAGAAGGTGGTGCAGATAAGAGACTTTCCACAACCCCAAACAAAAAAACCAATTGTGATGATTTCTAAGACTATTGGGTTATAGCCAATTTCTCCCACAGTATGCCACCCAAGCAGCTCCCTTGATGGACCTGCTCCATGAAGGATACCCCAATGCCTTACACTGAGGACCCCATGAGATGCGGGCCTTTCAGGACCTGCGGGAAGCCCTGAGCCAGGCAACCTCCTTGTACAACCCTGACTTCTCCAAACCTTTTCTGGTGCAAACTGCTGCCTCCGACTCTGGAGTCAGTGCCATCTTGGCCCAAGAACAAGACAGCCAAGAGGTCCCTATACTATTCCTTAGTCGGAAGTTATCGGCCACAGAGTGCCACTACTCCACCATAGAACAGGCAGCACTGGCTCTTA
>JAPDNY010000258.1:0-62340 GCA_029375565.1 Gekko gecko | reverse complement strand
ATTACAGCTCAAGAAGACTTGAACAGAAAATGCTGCATGGATCTTCCATTAAGGTCTCTGGTCCCAAATACACTGCTCTGGGAGTAGAATGACTGGCCCCAGAGTTGAATGACAACCCCTTGGGGTATCAGTTGTGTTCTGAGGGTGGAATGACAGGCCCCACAGTGGAATGACAGCCCCTGAGAGTAGCAGGAGAGTTCTGGGACTGGGATGACTGGCCCCAGAGTGGAATGACAACCCCTGGGAGTAGCACAAGTGTTCTGGGAGTGGAATGCGAGCCCCTGGGTGTGACAATAGTGTTCTGGCTAGGCGGGATATAAATCGAAAGTAATAAATAAATAAATAAATAAATAAATAAATAAATAAATAAATGACAGGCTCCAGAGTGGGATGACAGCCCAGGGAGGTAGGGGATGTATCCTGAGACTGAAATGACAAGTCATTCCACTGTGGGCCCTGTGATTCCACTCCCAGAACACTCCTGCTACCCCCAGTAGCTGTCATTCCACTCTGGGGCCAGTCATCCCAGTCCCAGAACTCTCCTGCTACCCCCAGGGGCTCTCATTCCACTGTGGGCCCTGTCATTCCAGTCTCAGAACACTCCTGCTACCCCCAGGTGCTGTCATTCCACTGTGAGACCTGTCATTCCACTCCCAGAACAGTCCTGCTACCCCCAGAGGCTCTCATTCCACTGTGGGACCTGTCATTCCAGTCCCAGAACACTCCTCCTACCCCAACAGACTGTCATTCCACTCTGGGGCCTGTCATTCCACGCCCAGAGCAATGTACTTGGGACCATGGACCTTAATCTAAGATCCATTCCACATTTTCTTTGCAACTCTTCTTGAGCTGTAACATATTTCAATGGAGCTGATGCAAGTCAATTGGCATTCCTGGCTCCCATTATTTCCAATGGGCCTTCAAGTCTCCCCCATTGAATTGAAAACAAATCAGCCAGTATCATAATGCCCCTATATAAATCATTGGTGTGACCTCATTCGGAATACTGTGTACAGTTCTGGTCGCCACATCTCAAAAAGGATATTATAGCATTGGAAAAAGTGCAGAGAAGGGCAACTAGAATGATAAAAGGGTTGGAACACCTTCCCTATGAAGAAAGGTTAATACGCTTGGGGCTCTTTAAGCTTGGAGAAACGATTGCTGAGGGGTGACATGATTGAGGTTTATAAGATTATGCATGGGATAGAGCAGGTTGAGAAACAAGTACTTTTCTCCCTTTCTCACAATACAAGAACTCGTGGGCACTCCATGAAATTGCTGAGCAGTCAGGTTAGAACAGATAAAAGGAAGTCCTTCTTCACCCAAAGAGTGATTAACATATGGAATTCACTGCCACAGGAGGTGGTGGCAGCTACAAGCATGGACAGTTTCAAGAGGGAATTAGATAAACATATGGAGCAGAAGTCCCTCAGTGGCTATTAGCCACAGGGTATAGATGGGAACTCTCAGTCTGGGGCAGGTGATACACTCTATTCTTGGTGCTAGAGGGGGCAGCAGTGGGAGGGCTTCTAGTGTCCTGGCCCCACTGGTGGACCTCCTGATGGCCCCTGGTATATTTTGGCCACTGTGTGACAGAGTGTTGGACTAGATGAGCCATTGGCCTGATTCAACATTGGCTTTTCTTATGTTCTTATGTTCTTATTGTTTCCAGTGAGCAATCCTGTCCTTCCTTTTAGTATGTCCCCTTCCAGGTGATGATTGGCAGCGGTGGCGATTGGAGATGCTGGCTGGCCTCAACCGTCCATTGGGTTGGAGGGGGGGAGCCAGGAAGGCTCTCTCTGCTCTCCCTCCTGCCTGGCCCACCTCTCACTTTCACCTGAGCCATGGAGGATCCATTCCTGTCAGCAGCACTGATCAACCCCAACAATTCTCCCTCCAAACTGTGGCAGATTGCTAATGAAATTAAAAAACACACAAATACACACAAGTATTAATAACAGTTCTGTGTGAGACCTGGAGGGAGACGAATGAGTCGTGGATCAACTATTAACTATTTGGTGGCCTTAGCTCCTCATTTGTACCATCGGAATGATTGCCCCACCTCAGATGGTTACTCTTAGGAATGCCAGTTTTCTGGGGTCAGTGATCCTTCAACCTGGAGAGGGTGAGGTTTGATGAGGGGTGGGACCTCAGACAGGTACAATGTCATCAACCTGACCCTCCCAACCACGCATTTCCTCCCAGGAAGCCATTGCTGCCAATCTCCAGGTGAGGGGTGGAGATCAGTCAGAATTACAACTGACCTCCAGGGGGATGGTGGAAGTCAGCTGCAGTCAGAGGGGCACATAATGGTAGATTGCTGGTTAGCTGGGAAGGAGATGGGGTTGCCAACTCTGGTTGGGACATTCCTGGGGATTTGAGAAGTGCAGTCTGGAGAGGGTGAGGAAGGGTGGGACCTCAGACAGGTACAATGTCATAGACTCCACCCCCCAAACCAAACATTTCCTCCTGGGTAACAATTGTTCCCAATCTCCAGGTGAGGGCTGGAGATCACTCAAAATTACAAATGCTCTTCAGGTAGCTGAGATCACTTCTTCTGGAGAAAATGGTGGACTCTGTGTCATTATACCCTGCTGAGGTCACCACAGCAAATTGACGCTGACTGTCCAAGGCCTTGCCACTCTCCCAGAGCCTCTTTATAGAGCTTGTTGTATTTATTTCCACAACGGGATTTATTCCTAGTTTTATACCATTTCCACATAAATAGTGCAAAACATGCCAAGTTATTTGATGGGTAGCATAGAAAAATACAATCTCAATTTGTTATTAATTCAAAAAGATTCATTCAATAGTGTTAAGTCCTTATTACAAAAATTAATTGAGATTGTCTTTTTCTATGCTACACATTGAATAACATGGCATGTTTTACACTATTCATGTGGAAATTATATACAATTACCAAAATGCATTTGGGAGTCATTATTAGTAGTTAGTTTGTCACGGTTTGTTCTTATCTGTGATATATGCATCCACCCTCCAGCATTTCATGAATCCCAACAAGGTTGGACTGGGAGGCCAAAACAGCCTTGGAAAAGAGACCTAGTCCACCCCTGCCATGGGGGAGAGAAGGAGCAAGCTCACCACAGCACCAAGCTGGCTTGTGGGCAATCTACAGCCACTTGACAGCAACGATGGCTCCTGTGCACTTGGGGGGGGGGTGGCTGGCTGGCTCTAGGGAAGTGGCAGCTCCCTCTCACTGGGCCTAGTGTGGGGACCACAAGTTTGTATCAGTAATAGCTCCTGCCCATATTGAACTCGGCTGCCCTGGGACTGAAGTGGCCCAGTTGGGGGGTGACTTTTCCTGGTAGACTTAATGGCCAATCTGCTGCATGATGGAAGGCACTTGACCCAGTCCCCTTGCTGAAACTAAGCAGGTGCCCAACTTGAACTGGTCTAGGTGGAAAGCCCCTCCCCCCTGTGCAGCACAAACTGGCCAAAATTTGTCATGAACTTTAGTTTGTGAGCTGGTTTGTGCCCATCCCTATCAAAGGGTTCTCATTACCTTGAAGCCCCTGTTCAGTGCAGGCCAGCACATGGAAATGGCTGCCTCCTACAGACCTCAGATAAAAGTTCTGTCTGCCTCAATGAAATCAGCACAAAAGATAACCTCCTCTTCCTTTCAGGATTTTTCTCATCTCTATTTCTCCTCTCACTGACCAGGTCAGGCCCAGTCAAAGAAGTTTTATTTAAGTCTTCAGGAGATTTCCCCTGAAGTCATTCTAGTCCCTTAAGTCCTTCAGATCTCTGTTCCCTGCTAGATATCACCTGTCTAAATAGTTGCCAAGAAGCCATTCCAGATTGCACTGTTAAAGAAACTATAAATGCCTTGCCGTTGGGTGCCAGGGCAAAGGACAGAACTGTGGCCCTAAGCTAGGTGCCCCATGATTGGCTATAGACTGTATACTGTGGCCAGGGCAACCTGGTGCCACAGGCCCATGCCAAGCTGGATCTGGATCAAAGACTATGGAGGACTTCTATCCATGCTCCACTCTGCATCTGCACAAGCACTGTGATGCAGAACAGCAGCCCCAGTCTCCATGAACAAAAAAACAGCAGCAGACCAGAGAGGGGCCATGTTCTGGAAGAAGCCAGACATTCTTGCCAAGAAGCCATGAAGGTATCACCTCTCCATCAAGCATCACATTCCTTTTCTCCCTGAATCATCCTCAAAGGCTGTTGCTCAGCCAGAAACAAAAGATGCAATCGAGCCTCCCTGCCACCATTCCAGAAGATGCCCATGATAAGCATTGAATTGTCGTAGTGATTGCACCCTCTTTCCCCCTTCCCTTATTTCACCCCTTCCCCAAGAGGTGTCACTCCCTTACACACAGCAGCCCTAAACTGTCCAATCATCATTTCCTTTGTCCTATCCATCCTATGTGTTGTTTTTTTCTTTTACATTTCCTGGGAACAAGTGACCACCCAGCTCTTGCCTCAGGTCATAAAACTGGCTACTTAAGGGAAACTCTCTGCACATGCGGTGGAACTGTCACCCCTGCCCCACCTTTCAGGTTCCATCCCTGATCAGTTTGGGACCATTCCACATGTGTCACTGGCTGGCTCATGACCCATTCTCCCTCTATCTTTGTCTTCGCTTTTTGCTGGACAGGTAATGTATCACCCACCAACAATATTCCTGCTAATGCAACGTTGCTGTCTTTTCCTGCCTAATTCTTCCTGAATCTGTATTGAGTGTTTATGTGTGCTAGTCATTTTTGTATGCTTGAAAATTATTAAGTGAAAGACCAATTATCACATCAACCTGATCTCCTCATCTATTCACGGTCTCTGGGAATTCTGACTCTGGTATACACAGGTTACGTCCCTGCACTATATGCCAATTGCTTTAAGTCTCAAAGTTTTCAGGGTGCATCACTACAACAAGAGTTTACATTGGAGTTTGAGGAAAGTTCCTGAGGCTGTAGAAGATAGCATTGCTCCTAGGAAGATGCATAACGAAGGATCTATTCCGGTGACCTGCCTGGGCTGCGCCATGATCATTTTTCTGCCATGCTGCAAGTTCAAGCTTATAAGAATGCTTGAGGAGAAGGTAGGAGAACTCAAGACACAAATCTGTACACTGAGGAACATCAGGGAGGCAGAAAGCTTTTTATTTTTTATTTATTTATTTTTTTTGGTAAAACTCTCCTAAAGAGGAGAGAATTTTATTCTTTTTATAAGAAAAGGGTAGGGTAGACAGCTGGAGAAAGAAAAAAAAAGGATGGAGTGAAAACTTTCTGTTAATAAGGGTTAGTTTTAGTTAGTACTATTTTTAGCATCCATCACGGTTAGAAGATCTTCTTTTTAACAGTCCAAAGTCCAAAATAACTCTGTTAATACAGTTAGTAAAGTCCATTGGGGTTAGTTATTAACCAGCTCCTTCCAGATGTTACACGAACAACCACTGTTCAAGGTGTCTTCTTAAGTCTCTTCAACTAAAGGTTGGGTCCTTTTAATCTTGGATGGCTCCCGCTCCGTCACCTCTTTCCCCTGGGTCGCTGTCTTCTTCGCTGCTTGCATTGATCCCAGTTTTGAGTGCTGCTTCCACCTTGCTGGCGTGTCTCTTCAGAAGTTTTGTTGCTTTAAGGATGGATTCCATCTTCTCTCGTTTCTTTCTTTTCTTATATTTCCGACCATCAATTTTTACGGGCTCCATATTCACTACAGATGAAATTAGATCTCTGATGTATTTCTTGCTCAGCTCGGCATCCCCTTCTTCTGGCAGAGTATTTTCCTTTATAAAAGTGGAATAGGCTTTTGGAGCCATGTCCACCTCTTCTTTTAATTCATTCACTTCACTGCCAGTTAGGGGTGCCAAGTCATTCGTCAAGGTAAAACTGAGATCTTCTTCCTCTTCTTCTTTCTCGCCCAAAAGGATTAACGTCAGATTAGCCTTTCTTGTCGTTTCCGAGATTTGCTTTTGCCGACTGATGAGAACACTTTCCACTTTAATCAGAGTTTCATTGATTCTCTGCATTTGCTCCAGCAGGGCCCGCAGTAACTCCTTTTCTTGTTGAGTGACAGCAAACTCAGGGGGGGGTTACCCGGGCCGGAAGTCCCTCCCCTCTTCTCTTCCGGTTTGTGCAGGACAGTTTTCAGCGTCGACATTTTCCTTTTTGTTTACTTTTTCAAAGTTCGTGCCGCATCCTCCAAGAGGCTAACAATGTCGTAATCGCCTGCCAAACCCCAACGGTACCTTCACCAACACTTTTTCCTCTTTACCCCCCTCCTTGCATTCCCTTTATAGATCTCGCTTCTCAAAAGGGGTGGGAACTCCTCCCTCCTCCCTACGTTTGCGGGGGGTTTATCTCGCTTCAAATTAGATCTTCAACTCACGATTCGATGCAATTCTTCTTTTTATTTTAACTCATGCCGCTTTCTTCACTCCTGGTGGAATTCGGGGGCGCTGCTAAGTCCCATTACGGGCACGATGCAGCGGGGCCGATTGGGGCGGGGAGAAAGCCTCAACTTCCCGGCTGTCTGCCGGCAAAGAGGCTACTCCCCAAAGCGCCCCGGTTTGGAGCCTTTACCTAAGGCTCACTAGGGTCTTTCGCACATGCGAAGACCCCCCCTGACTGCGCGTGGGCTAACCACCTCCGGGAGCGTCCCGAAAGGTGGCCGCCATTCGCAACGCCGAAACCGAAAACCAGGGAGGCAGAAAGCTTTTTAGACATGATGGAAGAAGGGCTCTTGAGAGAATGGCAAGAGCTAGCAAATCCTAAGAAAGAGGAAGGAAGTAACAAGGAACAGGTGGGTGAATGGAAGACTCTGGCCTTAAGGAGTAAGATAATCAGGAAACACTCAAAGCCAGTGGAGCTGCAAAATCGATACCAGCCACTTCTGATGATGGAAGATCAGAATAGCACATTCCAAGATCAAAAGGATGTGACTGACACACAAGCACATAGGCAGAGAAGGAATCAAGCTATCCCACGGATGACTCCCTACTGAGAGGGATGGAAGAAGTTGTGTGCAGACCGGACAAGGAATCTTGAGAGACTTGTTGTCTTCCTGGAGCATGTACCCAAGACATGACTGAGAGAATTCCAAGGCTGGTCAAGACCTCTGATCGCTACCTGCTCCTGCTGATTCATGTAGGAACAAATGATATGGCCTGAAGAAACCTTGAATGGATCTCCAAAGACTACAAGGCTCTGGGTAAGAAGGTGAAAGATCTGGGGGCTCAGGTCGTGTTCTCCATTTTACCTGTTGAGGGCCATGGAGCTGGAAGGGAGAACAGGATACTGGAGGTGAATGGCTGGTTACAAAGATGGTGCCATCAAGAGGGATTTGGCTTCCTGGACCATGGTATGTACCTCCAAAATGAAGGACTGTTGGCAATGGATGAGGTGCACCTTACAAAGAATGGGAGGAATGTCTTCGCTGGAAGACTTGCGAACCTGATCAGGAGGGCTTTAAACTGAAGCCATCGGGAGACGGAAGAAAAAGCCTGATGTTGTGTGGAATCCCCAACACTAAGTTCAAGAAGGGGAGTGACCAGAGAATAAATGAACAGGAGAGAGGTGAGTTAAGTAGTTTTCAGGTAAATTCAAAGGGACCTACGGTAGGAAAGGATGTCTATAATCTGAGATGTCTTTATACTAATGCACAGAATATGGGAAATAAACAGGAGGAACTTGAACTTCAAATATTGGAAAGTAAGTATGATCTGATAGGTATCACTGAGACTTGGTGGGATGAGTCTCATATTTGGAGCACAGGAATGAAAGGCTATACCTTGTTCAAACGGAACAAAATGAATAAAAAAGGAGGCAGGGTGGCACTATATGTCAAGAATGAATATGGTTGCACTGAAATTCAGGATTTTGAGAGTTGCCCTGTTGGAAGTGTGTGGGTAAGGATAGAGTGAGGGGGAAAAGAAGGGGATATTGTTGTGGGGGTATACTACAGACCTCCAAATCAACTGGAGGAACAGGATAATGCATTTGTACAACAGCTTGCTAAACTTTCACAGAGACGGGATGTAGTGGTTATGGGAGATTTCAACTATCCAGATATTTGCTGGAAATCTAACTCTGCTAGACATGAGGCATCCCACAGATTCTTGAATAGTCTTGCGGACAACTTCATCTCTCAGAAGGTGGAGGTGGGAACCAGAGGATCTGCTATACTTGATTTAATTCTGACTAACAAGGAAGAACTGATTGATGAAGTGAATGTCGTGGGATCCTTGGGGAATAGTGACCATGTCAGCTTGGAATTTGACATAGAGAAGGAAGTGAAACCAGGACATAGTAGGACTCGAATCCTGGACTTCAAGAAAGCTGATTTCAAAAAACTCAGAGAAATAATAGGTAGGATCCCATGGGTGGAAATGCTGAGGGGGAAATCTGCATAGGAAGGATGGGTGATGCTGAAAAAATAAAGTGCTTAAGGCACAATCACAAACTGTTCTGGTAAAAAAGAAAGGTGGGAGATGGGTAATGAAGCCAAGGTGGCTGAACAAGGAACTCTCTGAAGAGCTGAGACTAAAAAGGGAAATGTACAGGAAATGGAAGGAGGGTCAGATTACTGAGAGTGGGTACAAGATACAGGCTTGAACCTGTAGGGATGGTGTCAGAAAGGCTAAAGCGCAGATGGAGCTGAGGCTTGCAAAGGATGCTAAAAATAACAAGAAAAGATCCTATGCCTATATTCGGAGCAAAAGGAAGAACAGGGATGAGGTAAGCTCATTGCTAGGGGAAGACAGTCAAGCCTTAACAAGGGAAGAAGACAAAGCAGAATTACTCAACTCTCACTTTGCATCAGTCTTTAACTATGAGGCGAGCTATGTACAAACTGAAGAATGCAGGGCATATGAAGGAAGGGGGAACTGCCAGTCCAAAGTAAGTAAGAAAATGGTTAGAGAGCATCTGGCTGCCTTAAATACTTTCAAATCTCCAGGGCCGGATGGCTTGCATCCCAGGGTGCTAAAAGAAATTGCAGATGTCATTTCAGAGTCTCTGGCTCTAATCTTTGAGATGTCCTGGAGTACTGGTGTTGTGCCGGAAGACTGGAGAAGAGCAAATGTTGTCCTGATCTTCAAGAAGGGAAAAAAGACGGACCCAGGAAATTACAGGCCTGTCAGCTTGACATTAATACCTGGAAAAATTCTAGAGCAGATTATTAAATACTCTGTCTGTGCGCCTCTTGAACGGAATGAGTTAATTGGTAGTAGCCAGCATGGGTTTATCAAGAATAAGTTATGCCAGACCAACCTTATCTCCTTTTTTGACAGAGTTACTAAAATGGTTGACTCCGGCAATGCTGTGGATATAGTGTATCTAGATTTGAGTAAAGCATCTGACAACGTTTCTCATGATATCCTTGAGGATAAGCTGGTTAGTTGTGGGCTGGATGGTGCACCCATTGGATGGATTCATGACTGGTTGAAAAATCGTACTCAATGAGTGCTCGTAAATGGCTCTGCGTCTACATGGAGGGAAGTCTCAAGTGGAGTGCCACAGGGCTCGGGCCTGGGCCTGGTGTTGTATAATGTTTTTATAAATAACCTGGAGGAAGACATAGAGGGGATGCTTATCAGATTTGCAGTTGACACAAAGCTGGGTGGGATTGCTAATTCTGAAAAAGACAGAGTCAGGATTCAAAATTATCTAGATAGGCTGGAACAGTGGGCTGAGACAAATGAAATGAATTTCAGTAGAGATAAGTGCAAAGTCCTACACTTAGGTGCAAAAAATCAAAGACAGAGATATAGGATCAGAGGGACTTGGCTTGACAGCAGCACATGTGAAAGGGATCTAGGTGTTATGATTGATCACAAGCTAAACATGAGCCTGCAGTGTGATGTGGCTGTGAAGAAAGCTAATGCAGACTTAGGATGCATTAACAGATCACGGGACCACAGTTAAGAAGTGGAACAAAGTACAGGGCAAACTGCCAGAACAAGGCAAGGCTGGAACTGAAGAAATCAGCTCATTTGGGACATAACAATGGTCACTTTTTGATTCCCCCCCCTCCATACTCCACTATTAGCCCTGGTTTGGACATACAGGGGAATGAGGCAAGAAAATACACAAGTGCTGGAAAGGAAAGAAGGCTCCATTTTAGAAGGCTCTCCTTTTGTTTTAATAGTATATGGGCTGAGCTTCAGTGACGTAGAGTTTTTGAATAAAGCCACACAGAACAACCTGGGGCTGATGCTCGGACTCTCCTCTCAGCTTTCCCACCTAATCCTGGAGCAGCATTTCCAGTTCTTTGCACCTCAGATAGAGTCTTTGCTGCTACACCCCTGCTGAATGGCAGGACCACCTATCACAACACCTGGGCTGGTTTTAGGACGTTTTTATGTCCTAAAACCAGCCCAGTAAGTAAAAAAACCAGGGTAGACATTTTCTTCCCAGTTGCGCTATATTTCCATTTGCAAGGAAATGGGGGGAGGGGGGAGCCCAGAAGTTGGCCGTGCTGCTTCATTCATGGGCTATGAAGCAGGCTCAGATACTGCTGAACACCATCAGCTGCATGAGTTAGCTTTTGTCTGTTGAACTGAAACCCAAGAGGGTTGTTAGGTTGTCAGCTCCAGTTTGGGAAATACCTGGAGATATGGGGGATGGAGCCAGAGGAGGGCATGGTTTGGGGTGGGGAGGGACTTCAGTCGGTACAGTGCCATGGAGTCCACCTTCCAAAGTGGCTGTTTTCTCCAGGTGAACTAATCCCCTTGTCTCCAGGCCATCTGTAATCCCAGGAGATCTCCAGACACCACCTGGAGGTTGGCATGCCTACACCACCCAGCAGCAGATCCAAAAGGATCTCTCCACCATTCAAGTCTCTACTGAATCATGATGCTCCTTTATGACTTAGCACTGGTCACTTTCAGCTTAAATGACCTGACACAGTTTTTGTAGGGCAAAATAGAGGAGGAGGAGAGAACCATCTATGCCAACCAGTGTTCTTTGGAGGTAGGGTGAATTTTTTTAAAAAATGTGCTAGGCTGATGGAAATAAGACTCATACGCATTATGGATTTTAAAACTGCTGCTGGGATACCTAAAGAGAAAGTGAGAGATTTCTTATGGCTATCCACTTGACTACCTATGGCAAAAATCAAATTCACTGTAAAGCGTGGACAATCTGTAAAAAATTCCAAGACAGAACAATGATAGTAGAGTGACTTGCAGTGACTCTCCAGAATTTCAGGCAGAGTGGAGAAAAGCATTTTTCACAGCCTGTTCACTGAACTCTTTCAAGCAGACATCCCAGGGACTGAACCTTGCACCTCTTGTGCGCTCTCCACTGTGCAATGGTTCTTGCTTGCCATGGGCTGCATGAGCCTAGAATGGCACTGCTTAAACAGTGACCTTCATTATCCACTATATTAAATACAACTTAAATGTATACGGGGCTTGGGCTTCTATAGCATCTTTCATTTGTATGGGGCCAAAAGCAGCAGATAAAAATAAAATATTGGAAACCACTTAAAACAACACAAATCCATGGCCTCATGCTACTGAGGGGGCATTCAATTCTGCTACATATCGGGGGGGGAGATATGGGGGGAAATGCCCTCCACATTTGTCCTGGTCTCTATTGGGGTTGCCAATCTCCACGTGGTGGCTGGAGATCTCCTGTTATTAGAACTGATCTCCAGGGGACAGAGGCCGGTGCCCCGGAGGAAATGGCTGGTTTGGAAGTGTTGCTCCACTCCCAAAATCTCCAGGTATTTACCAACCTGGAGATGGCAGCCCTAGTCTCTATGGTAAATACCACAGAGACTAGAAGAGTATTCTCCAGAAGTAACATCACATCCTCCCCAAACTCTGCCCTACTCAGGTACTGCTCCCACAATTTCCCAGCATTTGCTGAGGCTGTGTTTGGAACTGTACTTAGTCTTCCAAAGCAAACCAACCCAGGTTAGCTGTCCAGGGCTGCCAACTCTTGTGATTTGGGGATGGTGCCTGGGGAAGCCAGGGTCCAGGGAGGAGTAGGAGCTGGGCAAGGAGTCTGGCCTCCAAAGTGGCCATTTCCTCCTCTCTGTAACCAGGTGATCAGTATTAATTCAAGGAGATCTCCAAGCCTCACCTTGAGTCTGATCATTCTAGTGCGTCCCCTGAAATTTTTCACTCCATGGAGACTTACGGGACACATAACAATATATGCTAGATACAGAATACAATTAGGAAAAGGCATTCTTGGTGTTTACACTGCTTCTGAGAGCAGAAATGGATCCACAAGCACCAGCAAACCTTTGAAACGATCCATGAGAGATGAGCTTAATCCGTGTAAAATCAGCCACACAATCCCCTCTGAAATATCACCCTTCTTTTTTAATGCCTTGTTCTCTTATCCCTAGCTATGAACAGGAAGAAGCATTAGTCAAAAACATGTTTAAAAAAAAAATGCATTGGGAACTCTTCTATCCATCCTTGTGGAAACAGCATCCCAAAGCAGGTGACAATAACTGAGTTGTCTGTGTCTAGTTAAATCAGGCAAAGTCATGCACAGTCACTCCTTTTGTCTTCTATGACCATATTTGAATTCTGTATGGCTTCTGTGAACAATCTTTGTTTTCTCTTGTATAACTGGTGCATCCTAAGACTAGGCACACAGCCTTGGAGCAAGAGAGCTACAGAACATGGCTGGAAAAGCAGATTTAGTTGGGGAAAGCCTTTGATCAGTCAACATGTGGGTGGATGTAATCTTAAAATCCATTTGATATTGATATTCATGGGGAAAGAAATGGGAAGGAATGTGGGGAAGAAATGTCAGAGCATGCATTGGAATTCAAGGGAAGAGCCAGCTGACATTTTAGAGGTGAAAATGGTTACATGGTACAGGTTGAGTGGGTGGACATATCTTTAGTGCACAGGCAAGTCACAAGAAATAACAGTTTCACTCTGCTAGTAGTCAGACTTCAGCTGGAGTACTGTGTCCAATTCTGGGTGCTGCACTTTAAGAAAGATGTAGAAAAATTGAAAAAAGATTTAGAGAGCAGTCGAAGAGAAAACCAAGGAGAGACGTATGTAAAGTACTAGGTTTCGGGCCTCATGACTCGTACGACAACATAAGAGAAGACGCGTTTATTCGTACTTCACACAAGACAAAGACTAACAGTAACGGCCGGAGGCCAACTATATACAGTAAGGGGGGGATGCCCCCACATTCCTATTGGCGGGTTTGAATCGCCCACCAATGCTGCCATTGGTTCTTTACTGGCGAGCTCAGGAGCCTAGTCCCTATTGTTCTCAGAGAGCGGAGCTCGGCTGCATTTCGCCAGCTCAGACTCCTGATCTTAGGACATAACACCCCTCCCCCCATAGTTTGTCTCCTATCAGGTGACGTAGTTTTTTAGGTAGGCTGGTGTCCTCCATTCTCTTAACGATCTTCGGGGGGCTGGCACTGGACTGGCGGGACCCCCTCCCGTACTAGGAGCTTGGATTTCCGGCGGCGACGGTTCGGCTTGCTCTGGGACCCCCTCCGTGCTCCGTGGTCTTTCTGGCGCTTGTTCCGCTCATGGTGCCTGCAGCCGATCGGGTGCTGGGGTGGCCTCGGTGAATTGCGGTAGCGGGGCCTGGATCCCTGTGTCGGGGTCTTGCCGCCTCCAGAGTTGGTCCACGTGCTTACGGAGGACCCAGTCCCCATCTGCCAGGACCTCATATGAAACTGGCCCGGTGGGTTTGAGAATGCGACTGGCCAGCCACTGAGGACCCGCCCCGTAATTCCTAAAGTAGACAGGTTCCCCCGGGAGGAAGCTCCTGGGCACCTCCCGGGTTTCGATCAGCTTTCTCTCTGAGGCTCGGTCCGGGTGGAGCCCATCTAACAGGGTCGTGGGGTGGCGGCCCATCAATAGTTCTGCTGGGCAATGCCCGGAGATGGGGTTCGGGGTGGTGCGCTGTGTGAGGAGGAAGCGGGCCAGCCGGAACTCCCACTCCCCCTCGGTTATGCGGCTCAGGGCTTCTTTGGCGGTGTGGACCGTCCTCTCCGCCTGTCCATTTGTTGCCGGGTGGAAGGGCGCAGAGCATATATGCTTGATTAAGTTCCTTGTGAGGAATGCTTGGAATTCAGCAGATGTGAACACGGCCCCGTTGTCCAACACGATCGTGTCTGGCAAGCCATGCGTAGCGAATATTTTGCGCAGGGCCCTTATTGCCGCTTTAGCAGAGGTGGTAGACACTGGACTTATTTCTACCCACTTAGAGTAGGAGTCTACCATCACCAAGAACTGGAGCCCCTGGAACGGCCCGGCAAAGTCGATGTGTAAGCGTGACCACGGCTTGTGGGTGGACTCCCAGCTTTGTGCTGCCATTGGTTCTTTACTGGTGAGCTCAGGAGCCTAGTCCCTATTGTTCTCAGAGTGCAGAGCTCGGCTGCATTTCGCCAGCTCAGACTCCTGATCTTAGGACATAACAACGTAGTCACAATCTTCAGTACCTGAATGGCTGTTAGCGGGGGCAAGACTAGGTCAAATGGACTTAAGATTTAGGAGGACAGATTTTGGTTGAATATTAAGAGAAAGTTCCTGATGGTAAGAGTGGTTCAACTAGGGAACAAATGAATGTGGGGGATGTCCTGCATTGGAGGCCTTCACATAGAGGCTGAACAGTCATCTGTTGGGACTGTTCCAGCTTTGCATTTCCTAAGGAGTTGGACGGGATAGCCTATAAGACCGCCTTCCAACATTAGGCCTCCAGTACTGCTGTCCTATTTATTTATTTATTGTTATAGGCCGCCCTCCCCACAAGTGAGCTCAGGGTGGCTAACAAACTGGGCACATATGCCAATAATTAAAACAGTTAAAAACAAGATAAAACAATCATTTATAGTCATTTATAACAATACAAAGTGCCCTTGCTGTCTCAAAAAGACCTTCAGTAATAGGGTGGCATCCTGGTGGTGGTGTAGAGTTGTGTGTGTGTGTATGGGTAACTTGCCATTAAGTCACAGCTGACTTATGGCCACTCTGTAGGGTTTTCCAGTCAAGAGATGCTCCAAGGTGGTTTGTGGCTGTCTGCCTCTGCACAGTAACCCTGGAATTCCTCCGTGGTTTCTCTCCAAATACTAACCAGGGCTGACCGTGCTTAGCTTCCAAGGCCTGACGAGGCTGGGCTAGCCTGGGACATCCAAGCCAGGATTATGCAAAATCATTCTAGTCAAAGGGCATTTAATTCTGTGAGTTTAGGCTAATTCTACCCAGCATTGTACTGTGGGACTCTGACAAAAGCACTAATGAAACATGCAGCCTGCCAAGCCATTCCCTGCAGCTACTGAGGTATAATCTGAGCAGAGCCAGAGAGCCAGCATAGTGCATCAAACTGGCACAGGGATTACGTGGTTCATATGCTTAAGAGGGGCTGCGGTTAAGTGGAAGAGTCTCTGCTTTGTGTGAAGGAAGTCCCAGGTCCACCCCCTGGCATCTCCAGTGCTAGCAACCATATTCTGGATGAATCCTTTTTAAAATTATGGGGCAGCGGGGGGGGGGGAGATACTAGACTAACAAGGCATGGGTATTTGTCATGGGAGGCAAGGTTCCTGTACAATCCACCGCTATCCTCACAAAAGGCCCTTTGGAGGGGGGAAAGTGTACATGTCACTGGGAGCAACTCAGGAGTCTGACTTCTACCAGTCACTTCCCCTAATCCATTTCCTTCCTTTCTTTGGCCATGGCATCTGAAAATTAAAGGAATAAGAGACTCAGTTAACCTTCAAATGTGAGTTTGCCACTGCGAGGGGTAGGGGAGAGAAATAAATTGTATGTGCCTTGGCATGGGAGTCCTGGGACACTTCACGCTGCAGTCTTCCCCACAGGGTGGGTGTGGGAGTGCCATTGGCTAGGTCTCAGAATAGCAGGCCAGGCTGAGACTTTCGGTCAACAGCGTGGCAATGGCGGCCACTGCTCCCGAGGCTCGGGAGAGTGGCTAGCACATCAGCGGTCTGGAGGGAGGTTACAGAAGTGGCCCCTCCATGGAACCCTGGGCAAGAGTTCCTAGCCAGAGGGCTTTTAAGGAGTTGCCTCTTCAGTGGCAGAATGCTGCGGAATTGAGGCGCTTCTTCACCCTAACAGTCTGGCCACTGGTGGCCATACTGCTCTAGCTAGGCTGACCGGGGCAAGCGAAGGAGATCAAGCGAGTGGCGACAACTGTGGCGAGGCTGCAGGCAGCCGATGATGAACGTGAGTTCAATGCAAACAATTTTATGAAGAAACGGCAGATTCCCAGCCCCTTTGCTTTATCGGTTTGTAGGGAACTTCCCCCCCCACATGAGCAGCAAGCAGAAGAAAAAGGGTGGGCGCAGGGAAAATAGAAAAGCTGTTTTGTTTTGAGAGACTTACCAGAGCGGATTTTACGCATAAGCGAATTTCAGAGGTGGTGAAGGAGCGGTCGGTTTCTGTAAACAATAATCCAAGATGTCGGGCGCCGGGAAGAGGGTGGCAAAACCGAAACCTCCGGGCGGCCAGAGTCCTAGGCCAGAAGAGGAGGGGCCAGACGTCATAAGACTACTAGCAGATACGCTCAAGCCAGTCATGGATCAACTCGCTGGTATTAACCAGCAGTTAGCTGTCTTAAACCAGATGATGGCAGCGCAGCAGCTCCAAGTGGCAGAAACGGTTAAACAAATGGAGCAGATGATTGCAGAAGTGAAGGAGATGCACTCCGAACACAGAACGTTGAAGAAAAGAGTGGATCAAGTGGTGAATAAGCAAAATCATCAAGAACATAGGCTTTTGTCCTTGAAAATGGAGAAAGCTAATATGATCCTCAGATTTCAAGGGGTGTCAGAGTCTTCGAAGGAAGATTTAAAGAAGCTCCTTAGTGATCTTCTCGCACCAGTTGTAGGCTTAAAAGCGGAAGAAATTATGCACAACATTGAAGCAACGTATAGGGTGTATTCAAATTACACCAAAAAGAATAGCCTACCTGGTGAAATATCCGTCAGATTTTCAAAAAGACAAACTAGGAATGCAACTCTATGAGCAACTTCGGCAGCCCCATTGAAAATGGGGAATGACAGTATTAAGGTTTTAAAGGACATACCATTCGAGATCCATCAAAAACGGAAAAGCTACAAGGACTTGATACTCTTTCTCCAAACCAACGAAATCGGATACAAATGGGTGGTCCCAGAAGGAGTGGCCTTTAAGATGAATGATAAGAGAGAGAAGATTGACTCTGTGTTTAAAGCCAAGGAATTCCTCAAACGTCACCTGGGGACCAAAGATGATGGTGAAACTGGTTTGAGTGGCTCTGCTCCCTCCGAGACGGACAAGGACCTGGCAGCAGAAGAAGGCGCTGGTGCCCGAAGACCAACTTATGCACTTAGGGACAGAAAACCTAAGTAAAGGCAGAAGGACTCTGAAATTGGCCTTTACGAAGCGAGCTTGAGGGATGCTCTGGAATACTCTCATAACAACTAATTAGCTAATTTTTAAGTAGGGAGAGTTAGACAGGAACTCATGATACTCATGATATTCTAACCATGAAATACTAACACAGATACTAACGGGATGGAAGATCTCCTACTCTTGGGTTTTTAGTTTAGTGTGGGTTTGCTTTCCTTTTTCCCTTAGTGTTAGTTCCCCCTCCTTTTTTCTTTAGTTTCTAGTTTAAAAAAATGAAAATAAAAAAATCCCCTATGGGGGCCAAAAAAAAAAAAAAAGAAGAATAGCAGGCCAGGCTGTGGGGAGTCACCTCGCACTCACCCTGCTGGGCTGTGCCTGCCAGGCCTCTGGGGCACCATCTCTCCGTGTGTCTCTCTCTGGCTCTGCCCGAGAGTCTGGCCACTTCCTCCCCAGCCTGCCATCTGCTTCTCCCTTTTATAGCCCACTTCCTCATTTGTTCCTCCTAGGGTTGCCAGCTCTGGGTTGGAAAATACCTGGAGACTTTGGGGGTAGATCCAGGAGAGGGCGGGGTTTGGGGAGGGGAGGGACTTGAGCATGGTCCAAGGCCACAGAGTCCACCCTCCAAAGCAGCCATTTTCTCCAGGGGAGCGGATCTCTGTCAGCTGGAGATCACTTGTAAAAGTGGGAGATTGCCAGGCCTCACCTGGAGGCTGGCAACCCTAGCTCCTCCTCCCCCCTCCTTACCTTCTGGCTCCATCTCCCTGTTTAAGCCCCATCACCTTCCCTCCTGTGAGCCCCAGCCATCTACACCGGCCTTTGCCACTTCAGGCTCAGCTGCATTGGTTGTTTCTCGCTTCCCCCTTGACTGGGGCCCCGTTGCACTCCTCGTGCCTTGCTCTTGCCTTTAGGGTTGCAGGTCCCTTACCTTTCTCAGCAGGGGGGAGTTGGTCCCGATCTGGGACATTCACATGCACACATAGCACATTGTGATGACATCACCTGGAAGCGATGTCATCACACTAGCATGCCACCAGTGGACACTCTAGTATTCCGCTTGAAAACTCTACGGTACCATAGAGTTTTCAGACTGAATGCTAGAGCATCCCCCCAGCAACATGCCCAACATGATAATGTCATCTCTGGGTGATGTCGTCGCACTGGGCACATTGGTTGGATTTGGGCACTTTGGGGTCATGGTTCCCCTTCCAGCCAGATCTGGGCTGGCAGGTTGGGGGTCCTTTGAGTGGGCAACCCCCACCCCCGGGGACCTGGCAGCCCTACTCCGCTTACATGAGGCCTCGCCTGCTATGCATGCTGCAGGCTTGTTTCTCTTCCTGGTTGCTTTGCCTGGCTGGCTGTTCTTTGGCCTGCCCAATGGAGCCCCTGGCCATTCCAGCACTAGGGTTGCCAGCTCCAGGTTGGGAAATACCTGGAGACTTTGGGGGTGGAGCCTGGAAAGGGCAGGGTTCGGAGAGGGGAAGGGCCTCAGCATGGTACAGTGCCATGGAATTCACCTCCAAAGCAGCTATTTTTTCTAGGGGAACTGATCTCTGTCACCTGGATATCAGTTGTAAAAGCAGGAGGTCTCCTGGCCCCACCTGGAGGTAGGAATCCCTAGCTAGCACACTGAGTAAGCAGCTTCTGGGGTTCTGGGCCGGTGGATGGCACAGGGAGGGACCTGGGGCTTCCTGTGTCTTTCCCCTGTCCCATGGAGAAACCAGCCTGGTCCTGTTTGGGTCTGGAGTGCCCTGTGGGGTTGCTGAGGTCTGTGGTGGTGCCAGGGGTGCCAGAGCAAGGGCTGGCCACACCTGCAGCTGAACTACTGTATGTACAATTTACATAGTTATAACACATAAATTAAATTAAAAGAACATACGCTGTCCAGATCCCCAGAATGGTTTGTTTGTTTGTATGTTTACATTCTGCTTTCCTTCCCAAAGAGAAAACAAATGAGCTCACAACATTGCTCTCTCCTCCTCCTCCATTTTATCCTCAGAACAACAATCCTGTAAGGTACATTAGGTAGAAAGAGGACTCTCTCCAAGATCACTCAAGCAACTCCCATGGCAGAGGGGAGACTCAAACCCAGGTCTATCAGATCCTGGCCTGACAGGCTGCATCATGCAATCACCCGTTTAGTTCTTCAACAAAGCATCTCTTCTACAGTACAAATAGCCAGTTCTTGCTTTCCTTCACCTTGCTGGAGTAGGAAGTATGTCAGCAACCATCCCCTTTGTGTCTCCAGGAAGAACCCACTCAGTGGCTTCCATCATAGCAGTATGCTTGGTTTCAGATTCACAACCATGTTGTACTTGGTTCCACCACCCCTTGGTAGACTTCTTGCAGTTTTCCTTGTGGCATCCATTTTGTTGTGGTGTCTGGTCCAGGTTCTCAGAATTCCAAAATATAAACTCAACAAGATTGCAGACCTCTGGTATCTCTCTATATAATAATTTTGTCTTGGAGTGGCAACATTCCATGCATTCCTTAAGCCATTGTCCCATCAGCTGCCACTCAAGAGTACTCATGTGCCATTGGATGGGTGCTGGGTCTGCTCCTCTTCCCCACCCACTCCCCCTTCAGCCACTGTGCCCTGTCAGAATTACTGGCAAATGGCTTTCTCTCTTGACGAAGATGCTTTTCCTGCTTGCATCCAGTGTGGGACTAACTGTCCCCCAGTGGCTGTTGGTAGGTGTCATGAAATGGCAGTTACGTGTGTTTGTAAGATGCCTGTGGTTCTTCATTTAAAATGTTCCCCCATAAGGTTTAATTGAACTGTAGTTCCAGAGAGGGGCCTGCAGGGGTATCACTCAATGGGGATTCCTCATTTGCTGGCCTACAGTTCCCAGCTGCCCCAAGGCCAAAAAGTGCAGGAAAACAGGGACTGTCCCAAGGCAGTCTTTGACCCTGGGAGGTAGCAGAGATTCAGCCACTCCACTGTTGGCTGGACTGGGTGATGAATGGAAGTTTCCCTGCTCTCTTGGGCAAGAGAGAGGCTGAAGTACAGCCAGAGGCCAGTCCAAGGAATGATCCTATCCTGAGCCCACAACCTCCAGAGGTAGGGTATTGTGTGTAGGGAAAGAGGATTGCATTTAACCCCTGTAGATTTATGCCCTGTTGGTTCATGCTTACTCCTACAGTGTGTGTGTGCTCCATAACTGTGTAAATAGATAAATTATTTAATTTGGGCTAATAATCTGTGTTGTGCTCTGACCACATTGTCTCCCCTGCTCTGCACAATACTAAAGGGAGGGGGTAGCCCAGGTAAGCAAGGAAAGGCCAGACCCTTGGGTTGCCAACTTTCCAGGGATCCCCCAAAGATTGGGGATTCCATTTCCAAATAGGGAGATTCAGCCAGAGGGGTCTCACTGTACCTCTAGAAAGGTAGTCAGGGCTTCAGAGCATGGGAGAGGCTGCAAGTGTGTGTGGGGGAGCGGGAAATGGAAAGCTGAAGAGAGAGGGGGAAATAAAGATAGGTTGATGACTGGCTGGGAAGGAGATAGGGTTGCCAACTCCAGGTAGAAATTCTGGAAGATCTGAGGGATGGAACCTGGAGAGGGTGCGGTTTGAGGAGGGCTGGGACCTCAGACAGGTACAATGCATAGACTCCACCCACTCAACCAGTCATCCCCTTCTGGGGAACCATTGTTCCCAATCTCAGGAGAGGGGTGGAAATCACTCAGAATTACAACTGATCTTCAGTAGGGAGGGGGGAGGAGATGCAAAGCTGAAATCAGAGGGGCAGATAATGGCAGGTTGAAGCTTGGCTGGGAAGGAGATAGGATTGCCAACTCCAGGTTGGGAAATTCCTGGAGATTTGGAGGGTGGAGTCTGGAAAGGGTGAGGTTTGAGGAGGGGTGGGACCTCAGACAGGTACAATGCCATAGACTCCACACTCCCAACCTGCCATTTCTTCCTGGGTAATAATTGTTGCCAATCTCCAGGTGACGGCTGGAGATCATTGAAAATTACAACTGCTCTTCAGGTAGCCGAGATCAGTTCCTCTGGAGAAAACGGTGGACTCTGTGTCATTATACCCTGCTGAGGTTGCCACAGCACATTGACAATGAGTGCCCAAGGCCTTGGCACTCTCTCAGAGCCTCTTTCTAGAGCTCATTTTATTTATTTCCACAATGGGCCTTATTCCTAGTAAATCATAAACCCATAGTGAAGAGCAGACAACTTAGAGAAGAAACAAAACAAAGAACATTTGACCATACACAGTTTATCAAATTCTGCCTGCCTGAAGGCATTAGGGATAAATAGGGCCAGGGTGTGACGACCCAAAACTGTGGTCACCCACCTGTTGTTAAAAGAAGGGACTGAGAAAACAGAGAATGAGGAGGCCGTCTGGCACAAAGCCCTCAGGAGGCTTCTCCGCCACAGTCAGCTGTGAGATCCCCATTCTCTGTCCCCTAAACTGCTCTTCTAAACTGCCAGCAAGTCTGGAAGATGATCTGTCACCACCCTGACACACCTTAGATCACAGGAGCGGGGGGGGGGTTCAATACACAGAGGCATCACCATAATGGACAAAGGAGAACTTGCCTGTTCTGGTTACCTCCAATCATGTTTAAAAGGGGAAGGGAGAGATTAGAATGTTGTTTCTTCCCCTCCCCAAATCCCATCCTCCCCAGACTCCACCCTCAAATACTCAGGGCTTTCCTAACCCAAAGTTGGCAACTATAGGTAAGTTTGCCAGATGGTTTCAACAAAAATACTGTACACACTTGTTAAAAATGGATGGATGGATGGATGGATGATAGAGAGAAAAAAAGAAAAATGCCCTGTCCCTTTAATAGAGGCTTATCTGTGGAAATGAATAATTGAAGCTTTTAATGGCAAGGAGGTAAATAAGGTCCTATTAAGCCTCTATTAAAAGGAGAACATATTTTTCTCCAGTCAGTTGGCAACTTTCCGGGGATCTACCTGGTCCTAATCTGACATGCTTAGCACTACTATACCACATCCCCCCGCCCATTTAATATGAAAAGAAACACCTGGATTTTCAATGGTTGTGCAGCAAGTAGAAATTCAATAAAGAAAGCCAATAATAGGTTATGTTTTCTTTACCGACTATTTTACAGATTTTGAAAAGCAAAACCACTCAGTTCCTGTTCATATTATGGAGACAAGTAATAAAATATAAATGAATATTTTAAGTATTGTACATATTTTGTAGTGGCTGCTGGTTCAGGTCAGTTTTCGTCAAGCTCTTTCAGCTTCTCCTCCCTGCCAGCTTGGTGTGTGTCCGTGCATGCGCGCATGTGTGTAACACAGTGCCAACATCAATTGCAGAGATCTTTCCATGTAGCATGCCTAGAAAACTAGCATGTTGGAGAAAAGACTAAGTTGGAGCTCTTGTCCTTGACATCTAATTTTCTATGTCCAGGAGGGTTTATTTGATGTTTTTTAATTTATTTACTTCATTTATATCCACTTTCTTCTCCCCGCAGAATCCAAACTGCTTACATCACTCTCAGCTCCTCCATTTTATCCTCACAGCCACCTTGTGAAGGAGGCCAGGGTGCGAGGGTGCGACGGGGCCCCCAGAGAGCTTCCATGGCAGAATGGCAATTTGAACTCGTGTCTCCCACACCCTAGTCCTGCCCTCTGATCACCACACCACACCAGCTCTCTCTGTCATTTCATTTTGAACACGAAACAATGTTCCATTTTGAAACTAAAAATGATACAGTCCAGACCCATCTTTACCACATCTGTGAGAATTAAGCCAGAGATTCCCATGACACCTTAAAGCCTAACAAATTTATTGTAGCTTTGTAGTTACACATTTCTAAATTTTAAAAAATCACGCATTTCTAACATCATGATTATATTTAACATAATACAGTTCAATCCTATGCCATTTCTTTCAGTTTAAGCTCACTGGAATCAATGAAATAATTAGAATGAAGTATATCTACATAGGATTGCACAGATAGTCTAACAAATATTTTGTACAGGATAGAAGGCGCATAATAATAGACACAATCCAAAGTTAAGCATTTTAAAATCCCTGCTATCTTGAAAGGGAAACAGTATATCCTTGACTCTCCCCTTAAATCACTAAGAAAATTACAATGGAATCCAAAACATATTTACTCAGAACTAAACCTCCATGAGGTCAGTGGTACTTACTTGAAGGTAAATGTGCATAGTCTTGCAATCTTAAAGTGCCTAATAGCAGTAAAGCTCTTGCAGCCACCAGGACTGTGCAAAAGATAAAAATGCAAAGCAGACACCCTGTCCACATTGTTGGCAGAGTGTAGATATGCAGTAAAGCAAGCGCAAGCTGTTTAAAGAATAAAGTCAGTTGATTAAGAAGAGAGCAAACTTGGTAAGAAAGAGAAGAGAGAAAAACAAGTCTATCTAACTGGCGAGGAGAGAGTCATCAATTAACAGATCTCAGCAGGATAGAGAAAGACCCCAACTGAGCCAATCAAAAGAGAGGAAGGAGACTATTTGAAAATAGTAGGAAGTCCTGAATCTGTCTATGCTATTTAGTTGTCCCTTCTGTTGCCCCCTGCAGGATGTTCTTGTCATCTTCTTTATCTATGCACGATAGACCTTGCATAACCCAACATACATAACGCTCTCTGAGGGACACTGCTTCCAAACTTCAGTCTTTTACCCGTCCATGACCCCTTTAAGTCTTTTTCACTTTTCATTTGAATAGTTAATCCTGTCACCATCTCCCCCTCCCTGCTAGTCACCTGGAATCAACATGGGAAGTTGTTTGGTTGGCCATTAAAGTCTCTCCTTTTCCAGTTTTCTTCAGTGAAGTCCATAGGATTTCTCCAGGAGTGTCCTGCTTGGACACTGAATTGTGGATCCAGTTCTTTTTCAAACCCTGTATCAGGATTCCAGTTAAATCATTTCTCAACACCAGTCAGTTATAGAAAGATAACTTTATTGAGACAGTTGATAGATACCCTCCTGGACACATCTATTGTTAGGACTAAAGGTGAATGTACGAAGGTTGCAGATATAGTGCACTTAAACAGAAGCAATAAAGTTTGAGACCCAATCACACACACACCAGTATTTGCCTGTCAGAACTAACAGTCAACTACCCTCCCATAGAAACGTAGCCTCTATATAACAAGGAAACAGAATAACAGACATTTGAGAAGCTGGGACAAAACATGTATAAAATGCTGTACAGGTGGTATATCACGCCAGATAAGCTGGCGAAGTTTGATGAAAAATGTTCTAATAAGTGCTGGAAATGTAATGCTAAAGTTGGGTCCTTTTATCATATGTGGTGGACATGTGAAGTTACAAAAATATTGGATATGGGTGCATGGAATGATGCAGAGAATTATAAAAGGTACTCTTGGGTTTAAGCCAGAGGTGCTATTGCTGGGTATACTGCCAAAGGAGGTGCAGAGAGAGGAGAGATATTTTTTAATATATATTGCAACTGCGGCTAGGATTCTGTATGCAAAATATTGGCGGTCTACGGTGGTTCCGACAAAACAAGAACTGATTGAGAAGATTATGGAAGCAGCAGAAATGGACAAACTGACTTTGATGTTGAAAGGGCATGATGAATTAGCCTTTATAAACACGTGGCAACGCTTTTATAACTGGTATGACCAGAGAGAGAAGGATGGAGAGAAACAATAATGGTTTGAATATTGAATATTATTAGCTTTGTGTTAAATTAGAAGTGGATAAGATAGAATGATAGAATTGGTGGATACAGAAGTAAAAGAAGGTAACACTTATGTCGGTAAGGGGGAGGGAATCTAACTGGGTGATTTGCTTTGGGAAGTTTACCCCCCGTGAATGTTGAATGTTGTATTTTGTGGGTGTTGTGTAGTGTTAAGGTTTTGTATTGTGTATTGTATTGTATTGTCTGTGATTGTATTTTGTATTTTGTGTTTGTTTTGTTTTGTTGTTATGTCATTGTCTTAAAAATAATAAAAATGCCTCTTTTAGGGGTGCTTTTAAAAAAGAGAGAGAGAGAGAAGCTGGGACAGTTGACTCCACTAAGGTGGCAAGCCCTGGGTACATCAAAGGGAGTGAAATGTCAGGTAATCCTGCCATGAGATGGATGGGAGGGTAGGAGGGGTTGGATGGTCTGTAACTTTTCATGTCTGGAATGTGGGGAGGTGTGCAGGTTGCCGGGGCGACAGAGCAATTCACAGCCTGGCTTATCTACTAGTGCCCAAATGGCCTTGGTCTCACAGAATTTGTTTTCTTATTGTTTCTTCTGGGGAGACAGCTCAGACCGTTGGGTTATTTACCGCTTTATAACTTTTGCACCTTTCTTCCGCGTGCGGGCTTGTTAGTCATTGGTAGATCGGGGGGGGGGGCATAAACCAGGGGGTATAACAGTAGAAGCTTTCCCATAGTGCTTTATCTCTGACAAAGAATTGTTAATGTGCCTTTAGACCTGCTTTCAATAAACACTATCTTCTTCATGAAGCCTGGTGTTTGACTGACTTTCTGAAGTGCCTGACACGAAGCCACCTCCCTCAATGGCGAGCAAGCTGTAAAATTCACAGAGAGAGCTTGACACCCTGCTGGCTGAGATGAAGAACAAGTGGATAGGGTATTACCACAGTGGTTGCAGGCTTACTTACTTAGAAAATAATGGCCATTCAGTTTATTTACTGGAATGAAAGGGAAAATGTAGACTGTCCAGTTCAAACCTGGACACATGGCAACCCTAAGCCTGATACAAGGAAACAACAAATGGTGTGAAAGAGAGGGGATCCTAGATTTAGTTCAGGAAGGAGCAAAAATGGCATGGAGATGTTGGGGATGAAACAGGAGGGACAAAATCAAAACAATTCCTAATTGCCTGAGAGCCTGTTGCAGGATAGTCATTAGTCTGGGATCAGATCCTTATTCTGCCATGAAGCCAGACATTCTCTCTCAGCCTCATCTACCCTACAGGGCTGTTGTAAGGATGAAATGAGGAAGGGAGACCTGTGTGTATCCCTCTGAGCTCTTTGTGGGGAGGGCAGCAGAATAAAAAAATGCACCAGAAGGTCTCTGCAAGAATAGGGCTTCTTTCTCTATCTGGATACAATGGGGAGGTGAACACAAAGCTGCATTTATACCATGTGAGACTGTTGGTCCATCTAGCTAAACAATGACTGAGTCTGCAAAAGCGGTTGCTGTGCCCTTGGTCTCCTGTTCCCCATCCCCCCGCTCCGTACTGCTCAATTTCCCACTATTTGCTGCATGGCCACATTTTGACCCACATCTCTCCCCAATTTCCCCCACCTCTTCTTGATCCTTATTTTTAGAATGTACAGTGGTTAGATCAAGAGCTTGTTTTGTGACCTCGGGCCAATCACTTTTTCCTAGCATAACTACCTCACATGGTTGTTGTAAGAATAAAATGGAGGAGGAAAGAATGATCTGGTCAGCTGTTCCCTGACCTGGAATGCATCTAAACTGATAGGCCCTGTCTGGCTCTTGTCCAGTGACTACCCAGATTCCCCCATTGACAAGTGCACATTGTTTTCTCCCCTGCCCCAGCCCTCCAGGCACCCTGTTGGAAGAGGAGAGGGCTCCGTCTCTGGCAGGGATTCTTAAGGGAACTGTTTGGCCAGAACCCATCTATTTCTTGCATTCTTGACTTTCCTGGTGTCCCAACTGAAGGGCACCTTTGAAACAGAGGGATGAGCCATAATGAGGCAGGATGGGAAAATTAATCAAAGATGACACAGGAACTGATGTGAGAAATAATTTATTTGGCAGCAGATTTCCTTTTTCCTGGACACAATGGCTATTGTCTACCCCTTGAAGTGTTCTTAAAGAACTCATGCAGAGACAAAGTACCTGTGTCCAATAAAACAGAAGAAAGGGGGTCCAGAAAACTGGGTGGTATAAAGTGGTTTTGTCCTCCAGAGGGGTGGTGGGTAAGGCACCTAAGTTTTAATTCTGTGGAACCATGGTATGAAATGTCTGAAAAGAGCATAAGAATGTCCAGATTAATCAGAATAAAGTCCCATCTAATCCAGCATCCCATTCCCCACAATTGCCAGTCAAATGCGCTGGAAGGCCTGTGAAACAGGGCACAAAGGCCAAATCGCCCCCTATTGTTAATGCCCAGTAACTGGTATTCAGAGGTAGGCTACCTCCAAACATAGAAGGAGGAGGAGGAGGAGGAGGAGGAGGAGGAAACAATGATGATGGAGGAGGAGGAGATAGGATTTATACCCTGCCCTCACTCGGAGTCTCAGAGCGG
Organism: Gekko gecko; assembly: GCA_029375565.1. Classification (NCBI taxonomy): domain Eukaryota; kingdom Metazoa; phylum Chordata; class Lepidosauria; order Squamata; family Gekkonidae; genus Gekko; species Gekko gecko. The sequence goes on along the minus strand of JAPDNY010000258.1, from coordinate 34,814 downwards.
CTTACAAACTCCTTTCCCTCCCCTTCCTCACAACAAATAGCCTGTGAGGTAGGTAGGGCTGAGAGAGGTCTTTCAAGGACTGCCCTTTCAAGGACAGCTCTGACAGAACTATGGCTTGTCCAAAGTCATCCAGCAGCTGCAAGTGGAGGAGTGGGGAAGCAAACCCAGTTCTCCCAAATTAGAGTCCACGCACTTAACCACTACATCAAAATGGCTCTCATAGAGGTTCCATTGACCCTTCATGGCTAATAGCTCTTATGCTCCATGAATCCTCTTTCAAAATCCTATGGCCTGTAACAATCATTTGGTGATCCCAAGCTCTTGGAAGAGGGAGAAAAAGTTTTGTCTCTACATTCTTTGTACCATTCATAATTTTATAAACCTCTGTCACCCCATCTCCCATTCACCTTTACTTCCTCAACTGAAATGCCTCAAGCTATTCATCCTTTTCTTACAGGAACCTTTAATGAGTTGGTTACCCTGTTATGCATCTCTTTAATATCCTGAGTGTGTGTGTGCGTGCACAGGTTTGTGTGTGTGGTTATGGGTCACCAGAATTGTGCACGGTTGTTCAACTGCAGCCACGTCATGTGGCATCATTCCACTGATTTCAGTATAACAGAATTATGCAAAATCTAGGAAGAGCAGGATCAGACCAAAGACCCACCTACTCTAGCATTCTCTTTTCCTGAGTGGCTGACCGCTGTTGTCTGTCCCAAGCAACTGATATGCGAAGGTATGCTGCCCATGAACATGGAGGTGTTCTTCAGGTGCCATTGGCCCCCCCATGGTTTTGTCCCCTTTTCAAACTGGTGATTATCCCTCTGCCATATGGCAGTGAGTACCACAAGTTAAGATGCAATGATGATAATAGGCGATTGGAAGGCAGAAGTAGGGAACAAAAACTAAAATATTGCTGGAAAATTCAGAGTACTTTTACAAAATGAAGCAGGAGAGCTACTCATAAAATTTTGTGAAGCCAACAAGTTGTTCATTGTGAACACGTTCGCAATGATTCTATGCATGCACATCATCAGATGGCCAATACAGAAATCAAATAGATTACATAATTGGAAACAGAAGATGGAGAAGCTCTGTTCTCCCTGGTAAAACAAGACCAAGAGCTGGTTCTCAGGCTCCCTGTGCATTTTGCATTTTACAGTTCACCTTACAGTCCAGTAAGATTGAGAGGGTAAGAGAATTGGATTTGCTTCTGGAAATGCTATGACTTGAAATAGTGGGTCCAAAAGGAGGCTTAACAGTGGGAGTTTGTTATCCCCACCAGATCAAAAGATAGAGGAGGATTATAAAATGATGAATGAATTAAAGATAGCGGCTAGATGAAATAACTCTGTCATAATAGACGACTTTAACTACCCATACATTGATTGGGTCAATATGAGTTCTAGTCAGGAAAAAGAGATTGAATTTTTAGACACTCTCAATGACTTGCTATGGAACAGATGGGGAGAGGTGATCCTGGATTTGGTCCTAAATAATGCCCAAGACCTGGTGTGAGATGTAAAAGTGATTGCATCGCTTGGGAACAATGACCATAATGTCATTGAGTTTAGCATTTGTATAAATAGGGAATTGCCCAAGAAGACTGATACAACCACTTTTAACTTTAAAAGGGGTAACTCCTCTGGTATGAGGGGACATGTGAGGAAGAAAATGAAAGGAAAAGTGGTGCTCCGGAGGTTGCTTAATTTCATGTTTGATGCCTCGATAACACTGTCTAACCATCTCATCCTTTGCCATCCCCTTCTTCTTTGACCTTCAGTCTTTCCCAGCATCAGGGTCTTCTCCAGTGAGTGCTCCCTTCTCATTTGGTGGCCAAAGTATTTGAGCTTCAGCTTCAGGATCTGTCCTTCCAGGGAACAGTCAGGGTTGATTTCTTTTAGGATTGACTGATTTGATCTCCTTGAAGTCCAGGGGACTCTCAAGAGTCTTCTCCAGCACCATAATTCAAAAGAATCTATTCTTCAGCGCTCAGCCTTCCTTATAGTCCAACTCTCGCAGTCATACAGTACTACTGGGAATACCATCGCTTTGACTGTATGGACTTTTGTTGGCATGGTGGTGTCTCTACTTTTTATTTTGCTGTCTAGGTTTGCCATTGCTTTCCTCCCAAGGAGCAGGTGTCTTTTAATTTCATGGCTGCAGTCACCGTCTGCAGTGATCTTGGATCCCAGGAACATAAAGTCTGTCACTGCTTCCATGACTTCTCCAGTGTTTCATAAACTACCAACAACATGATTGGGTGCAACTGTTATCTTTTAGCTACAAGGAGTATAGCTACAACAACTCAATACATAGCTCAATGGGGATGTCCCCCTTCAAGTAGTTAGAATCATAGAATCATAGAATGTTAGAGTTGGAAGGGACTTGCAGGTCATCTAGTCCAATCCCCTGCACTCTGCAGGAGCATAGCAAAAAGATAACAGTTGCACCCAATCATGTTGTTGGTAGTTTATGAAACACTGGAGGAACTGCTCTAGGACCTGGTTGTTGCATTTGGTTTGCCCATTTGTCTCAGGATGATAGCCACTACTCAGACCTTGTTCCACACCAAGTATTTTCAGCAACTCTTTCCAAAATTTGGCAACAAACTGAGAACCCGTATCAGAAATTATCTTATGGGGCAATGTGTGGAGCCTCACCACCTATTGCATAAACATCTGAGCCAGTTGTTTAGCTGTGGGCACCTGCTTACATAGATAACCCTACATACCTACAGCATACCCAAAAGATGATCGTCCAGCCTCTGCTTGAAAACGCCCAGTGAAGGAGCATCCACCACCTCCCGAGGCAAACTGTCCCACTGCTCAACCGCTCTTACAGTTAGGAAGTTTCTCCTGATATCTAGCCGGTAATGACTCTCTTGCAATTTCCACCCATTAGATCTAGTCTTGCAATCCGGAGCAAGAGAGAATAGATCTGCTCCATCTTTTACATGATAGCCCTTCAAATACTTGAAGACTGCAATCATGTCCCCTCTAAGTACTCATGGGAACATGGTGGCTTACCAGAGGGCTGTGAGCTGAAGCTGTGCTGTGGGCCAGTTGTTTAGGGCTCCGGGAGCACCAGAATTGGAATACAAGAACTAAACTAAACTAAACTAAACTTAAGTTAAGAACCAAGGCTAAGCTGGGGGTCCAGCAAGCTCACCTTCCGGCGCTGTAAGCATGGGCCATCGAGGGGCTCAGGGCTCTGAGGGGCCTGTGGGACCGAACGCGACATTCAATCCGTGGGCTGGCATCGGGCCTCTGTGGGGCACGAGTGCAGAGGTGGTGGCAGGTTGGTAGAATAGACTGATGCAGCCGCCATCTTGGAGTGCGCCGAGCGATTGGGGTCGGCTCGCCGCAGCTGAAATGACAGCGACCAAGACAACAACGGTGGGAGTACCCCCTGGAGAGAGCCAGGCAAAGGGAGTGAAGGGGTGAAGGGGCGACCCAGAGAGCAGGTGCACCCTACCTGAGCCCAAGCCGAGGACTGCAAGAGTAGAAGACGGGTGGGGATCTGCCCCCCTCACCTTGCCTGAACCGAGGACTGCAAGTTCATAAGATCCGGACGGAGGTGTTGGCTGCCGAGACTGCCTCGGAAGCGCCGAAGTCTTGTCCCTCTCCTGGAACAACGAGCCTGGAATTAAACCTGGACTCTAATAACCATCAATGGCAGAGGGAGAGGCCAAACAAAGCAGCAGCGCATAGTAAGGAGAGGACTGAACTACTGGGGAGGAGAGAACGGGCAGTGGACTGGACTCCGGCGTTGCTGGCCCTGGACACAGGAGAGGAAGTAGGTAACCCCAGTGATCACCTTCGGGAGTGGGACAGTGGTGCCCCAGAACCCTGGAGGCGGTGAAGACCGGACAATAATTACCATTCATACTGCTGAAAATTCTTAGATAAATCAGTGAAATTGGCTTGATTATTGGATTGGGGTATTGATTGATGGCCAGGAAGTATTATTACTATTATTATTTTGCCAATTAATTGGGGGTTGATTACAGAAGGGGCATATTAGACTAGCCAATTAATTGGGGGGGGGGGAGTAAAATGCCACAATCAATGATCAATTCTTCTAATTAATTGGAGGGGAGATTTCTTTGGGAGAAGGGTGCTCAATTAATTAGGGGCTAAGTACCAGGGAACGCTGTTACCTTCCCACTGAAGTGGTACCTATTTATCTACTTGCAATTTCTTGCTTTCGAACTGCTAGGTTGGCAGGAGCTGGAACTAGAGACGGGAGCTCACCCCATCATGCGGCACTCACGGGTCTTGAACTGCTGAACTACTGACCTTCCACAGTCTGCAGTTCAGCGTCTTAACCACTTGAGCCACCGCAGCTCCAGCGTTCCGTGCGCCTTGGTGTTTAGTCATGCCGGCCACATGACCACGGAAATGTCTTCGGACAGCGCTGGCTCTTCGGCTTTGAAACGGAGATGAGCACCGCAACCCTAGAGTCGGATTCGACTGGCTTTCGAGCAAGGGAACCTTTACCTTTTAAGTACCAGGGATTTACTAATCTGATCCATTGTAGGTATAATTGGGAGAGAGCTATTAGCCAAAAATTGGGCCTGATTATAAGAATTCAATTGGTAACTGACCCACTTGATGTAAGACTTGGGAGCTTTAGTAAACAGGCCCCTAACCCCCAGCCTTTATTGAGTTTACTGGTTGGGTGGTAAGAGAATAGAATATTGGGAAATTAGAATTAAGGGGGGGGAAATAAAATTTTAAAAGAAAGAAAGAAAGAAAGAAAGAAAGAAAGAAAGAAAGAAAGAAAGAAAGAAAGAAAGAAAGAAAGAAAGAAAGAAAGAAAGAAAGAAAGAAAGAAAGAAAGAAAGAAAGAGAGAGAGAAAGAAAGAGAGAGAGAAAGAAAGAGAGAGAGAAAGAAAGAGAGAGAGAGAGAAAGAGAGAAAGAGAGAAAGAGAGAAAGAGAGAAAGAGAGAAAGAGAGAAAGAGAGAAAGAGAGAAGGGAAGAGAGAGAGGGAAGGGAAGGGAGGGGAAGGAAGGAAGGAAGGAAGGAAGGAAGAAAAGAAAAGAAAAGAAAAGAAAAGAAAAGAAAAGAAAAGAAAAGAAAAAGGGCAATAGGAAGCTACTGAGCGTAGGTTAGGGCAGTTAAGTTAGGGTAGTTGAACCAGGACCTATAGCGGATTTGGGTTATCAGCAGTAAATGGGTTCTTCCAGCAAGCAATAACAACTGCAGCAGGCTGGACTACCATCAGCTGTAAGGGAATCTGTGGTTTGTGCTTTGTGGCAGACGAAGATCACCAGGTGCAGCAATGATCGGCCAGGAGATTCCGGTGCTCTTGGGGAGGGGAAGGTATAGCAGTGGGACCAGGCAAAAAGGAAAGGGAAGGGGGCAGAGAAACAGAGAAGCTCGGCTACCTTCCAGCCTGTGTCCCATCCCAAGGGTGACAGACAGTGGGGCAAGGATGATAAACCCCTCTCCAACATTGGTGTTATGTAACACTAGGTCTATAAATAATAAGACCTTGGTCCTCCGAGATTTTCTGTTGGACCAAGATATGGAACTGGTGTGCGTGACTGAGACCTGGGTACGAGATGGGGAGAGAGTTGCTCTCTCCCAGATGGCTCCTCCTGGGTTCTCGGTCTTCCACCAATCTCAGATGCTGGGGCGGGGGGCGGGGGAGTGGCTCTGTTCGTTCAGGAGGCTTACTCCTTCAGGGCACTCCCGGCCGCTAGGATCTCAGGCATTGAGTGTGCTGGCTTTGTGTGGGAAGCTGGGGAGAGTTTGGCTGTCTGGCTGGTGTACCGACCACCCAACGCATCAGCGGACAGCCTGCCATCTCTGGTGGAGGCCATGTCGGGCTGGGCGTTGGAACACCCCAGGCTGTTGATCCCGGGGGACTTCAACGTCCATGCCAACGATGCGACCTCCACCCGAGCGGTGGACCTAGCATCGTCCATGGCGGCGCTGGGATTCTCCCAATATGTAATGGCCCCCACTCATCAGGCCAGTCACACGCTTGATTTGATCTTTGCGGCTGGGATTACAGTGGACCAGATTACTGCTATGGCAGTACCATGGTCAGACCACTATGCCCTGAGGGCCTGAGTGAACGTGTCGCCCCAACCCTGTTTGGGCGGTGACCTGATTTTGGCTCGCCCGCAAGGCCAGATGGACCCATTGCAGCTTCAGATGGCCCTCCGGGATCCATTGCCCCTGGCAACTCACTGGATGAGCTAGTCGAGGATTGGAATAACCGACTCTCGGCGGCCATCAATGAGATCACTCCCAGATGTCCTCTGTGCCCCCGATGGAGGCTGGCTCCTTGGTATACCCAGGAGTTGAGGCTGATGAAACGAGGGCTCAGACAGCTAGAGAGACAGTGGTGGCAAGCTTGTGACGAAACGTCAAGAGCATCCTATCGAATGTTTATGAAGTCATATGAGATGGCAACCATGGCTGCGAAGAGGAAGTTCTACGCAGCTGAGATTGTGTCTGCAAGCTCACGCCTGGCACAATTGTATAGAATGATTTGGTCTTTAACCGTGCTGCCACAGAGCAGACAAAATGTGAGGGAATTGAATATTGGCTGCGAGGCTTTTGCGAGCTATTTTGCAGATAAACTCTTGTCGCATCACCACGACCTCCCGGCCACACTTGAGACAGTATCCGAACTCGAGGCCCCATGCACGTCTTCTGGTCCCATTCTGAATCGTTTCAGACCTCTCAGCCTAGAGGAAGTTGATAGGCTGATCTCAGCTGTACGCCCAACCACCTGCAACCTTGATCCGTGCCCCTCCTGGCTAATTAAAGCTGGCCGAGAGGGGTTTTGATGTTCCCTCAGGGATATTGTCAACAGGTCCTTATCTGAGGGCCTATTCCCGGAGCTCTCAAGGAAGCGATGGTCCGCCCTCTCCTAAAAAAACCATCCCTGGACCCGGCTGAATTGGCTATCGGCCGGTTTCCAACCTGCCCTATTTGGGCAAACTAATAGAGAGTGCGGTGGTGATACAGCTGCAGGCCTACCTAGATGACACTTCCCCTCTAGACCTGTTTCAGTCCGGCTTCCACCCAGGTCACGGGACTGAGACAGCACTGGTCGTCCTCACGGATGACCTCCATAGGCATCTGGTTCAGGGCGGGATGGTGGTGCTCCTGTTGTTAGACCTGTCGGCGGCGTTCAACATGGTCGACCATCAGTTGCTTGCCCACCACCTCGTCAACGTGGGGATTTGGGGCCTTGCCTTGCAATGGCTCGTCTCCTTTCTCCAAGGTCGGGGACAAAGGGTGGCACTTGGGGAGAAGCTGTCCCAAAGGCACCCACTGGTATATGGAGTGCCTCAAGAGGCAGTTCTCTCCCCGATGCTATTTAATATCTCTATGCGCCCCCTTGCCCAGATTGCCTGGAGGCATGGGCTAGGGTGTCACCAATATGCGGACAACACTCAGCTCTATCTGTTGCTGGGCAGTCAGTCTGGCTCTTACCCGGAAGATCTAGACCGAGCGTTGCGGGACGTAGCGGGCTGGCTTAGCCTGAGTCGCCTGAAACTGAATCCGATGAAGACGGAGGTCGTGTGCCTGGATCAGAGCAGTACAGGGTTAGGGGTCCCTCTCCCAGCCTTCGGTGGGGCGCCACTAGTGCCAGTGCTGAGGGTCAGGAGTTTGGGAGTGCTCCTGGACGTTTCCTTGTCAATGGAGGCCCAGGTAGCAGCCACTCCCAAAGCAGCCTTTTGCCATCTTCGGCTGATCAGGCAGTTGGTCCCCTTCCTCGAACACAATGACCTGGCATCAGTGATCCATGCGATGGTCACCTCGAGGCTGGATTACTGCAATGCTCTCTACATGGGGTTGCCCTTGGGGCAACTCCGGAAGCTGCAGCTGGTGCAGAATGCAGTGACCAGGTTGTTGATGGGACTTCCCATGCGGGAGCACATCCAACCTGTGCTAAAGCAGCTGCACTGGCTGCCGATAGCGTTCTGGATTCGCTTCAAGGTGCTGGTTTTGACCTTTAAAGCCCTAAATAGTCTGGGGCCTGAGGGACCACCTTTCCCTGCATGTTCCCCCAAGAGCACTGCATTCTGGGACTCAAAACCATCTAGTCCCCCCTGGCCTACGAGATGCCAGGCTAGTGACAACAAGAACCAGGGTATTCTCTTTAGCTGCACCGAAGCTATGGAATGAGCTCCCGGCTGAGATCTGAGCACTACGGGATTTACAACAATTCCGTAGAGCAGTAAAGACCGAGCTCTTCCGTCAAGCATTTTAATATGCTGCCATTTGGCAGTTCTGCAACAGCATTAGCACAACCATTCAATATGCTTACTACACTGGCACCAGCACTTACACAGCACTTTAAACGGAATGCCACCATATCTCACTATATTCTATTGTATTTTAATGTAAGTTAGTACTGACTGTATTTTATTATTGTATTGTTTTAGATGGTGTAACATTTTGTTAAATTGTATATTGTACACTGTTTTAACTGTTGTAAGCTGCCCTGAGCCACCTCAGCAGGTGGGCGGGATAAAAGCCTAACAAATAAATAAATAAATAAAAGTCTTCTCTTTCCCAGGCTAAACATACCCAACTCTTTCAGCCTTTCCTCATAAGACTTGGATTCCAGCCCTCTCACCATCCTGGTCACCCTCTTCTGGAGAGGCTCGAGCTTGTCAACATCCTTCCTAAAGTGTGGTGCCCAAAACTGGACTCCAGGTGAGGCCTGACCATAGCAGAATAGAGTGGAACTACTACCTCCCGTGATCTGGACACAACGCTTCTGTTAATGCATCCTAAGACTGCATTAGCTTTCTTCACAGCCACATCACACTGCAGACTCATGTTGAGCTTGTGATCAACCAGAACAACTAGATCCCTTTCACATGTGTTGCTGTCAAGCCAAGTCCCTCTCATTCTATATCTGTGCCTTTGATTTTTTGTGCCTAGGTGTAGGACTTTGCACTTATCTCACTTACCGTAGACATAGGTTATTGGGCCCATAGTTAATGCCTATTGCCATTTAATATTCACAATTCCCCACATTTATTAAGAAATAAGGCAATTTGGCTAACAGCATAAGAAAATGCATAGAGTAGCCTTTGACCCCGCAGCCAGAATAATGAGACAGACAACAGTTTGGAATTAAACAAGGGCCACTTTATTAACTATTTAACAGAACACTGCAGCAATAACAACTAAGCCAGCATGGAACAGGCAAGGCAGGCGTCACTTCCCTGACCAACCCCCTTGGCCTTAAAGGGCGGGTCACCCAGCTCCGGCCATGAGCCATTTACTCTCTGGCTCATGACCAGCAGCCCAGCAACTGGTTGCCCCCTAGGAGCGCCTACCCCTGAAGCCTTTCAACTTGCAGGGAGGAGCCTGCCCTAAAAGGTTCCCAGAGGTGATCACCATTCCCCACCCAGGACCTTAAAATCCGAAGGCAGTTCGTGATGACAGCCTGTTCCCTAATGGGATATGCCGAGAGGTGCTCACCAGTTCCGTTTTCTTGCTTGCATAAACCTGCCTTAGCTAAGGTCAAGCCTTTGCTTTACCCTTTGCGCCCCACTCAGCATCCTAATGCCGACTTAATTCCTTGCTGCAAATCCTGCAAAAATATCCCATTGCCCTTGTCCAACAAATGCACCCCGTCCTCTCTATACAGGTCCCAAAACACGACCCGTATATTGAGGTGTGGCAAAAACATCCCCAAACCAGCATCCATGGCCCTTCTCAGCTGCCTATTAACTTTACACCTAGCGTGGTAAATATACCTGGGGTCCTCCAAGTTCCACCACACCAGGCGGGGCAGTATGGCTGACCATACTATCATCACGCTGGGCCACCTTGCTCTTATCCTCTCAAGGTCTGCCTCAGCCTGCAACACAAGGGCCTTGCCCTTCAATAGACCCAGGTCATTGCCCCCCAAGTGTATTACCAGGATGTGAGGAGGGGGCCCTCTCCTCTCATCAAATAGCAGGGGAAGAAGTGTGGGCCATTGCATCCCCCCCTTCCCAACCATTCCACTGTAGCCCATTTGCTAAGGCCCAGCTGAGAACCACTGGATGTCCTCTTGGCCCGATGAGCCACACAGAAGACCATGCTGTGGCTGCAGATGGTAACTCTTTGTTTCGCTCCGCAGCCTTCAGCATCTGTAACAAGAACATTATTAATAAATCAGCCGACCTTATGGGATATTTACACAACCCACTTCCGCACATAACCTTTGTAGCAGCATGACCTCCAGCAACCTATCCGCTGAATGTCATCACCCATATACCCCATGGCCGCCGCCGTTGAAGTGGCCCCTATCCGGAAAGAGTGAGTTCCAAAAGGAAACCCACCAATCCCAAGTGGTCTAAAGCCTTCTGTGTCAGGCTCCAAAACTGAATCTTAGTGAGGGGAGGTGCCATCCCTATGTTGGAATAGGTAGCCCCAGCCCTCTCCTCTCAAAGCTAGGTAATGGCTCAAAGCCCCCACCGGGCATAACTTGACTTCTCAACATCAGTCGAGTTCTATAACACTGCCACGCTGGTCAGTCTTCGACCAGCGTAGCCTAATTCCAACCTTGGAGCCTGCAACAGAAATGTTCCGCCACTCAAGAGCCAGGCCAGACACATCCTGCCGTGAGCCCACCACCAGCTCACTAATCCACAGTGCCCAAAAAAAAGCGACCAGTGATGCTGCGTGAAAAAGGGCAGCTTCATAGCCATCAGCATACAACGTGCACCACTGCGTCTTGAGCCCCCTCAGTATTCCTGGGGTCAAAGGTTCTCTGTTATCTGCCATGATGCCACTTTCCCTGGACCAACCCTCAAGCATCTTCCGAATACAGAAGTTGCCTGTCAGATCTACATGCCCAGAGGCTTTGCTAGCATATGCCAGCGATGACAACTTGGCCCTGATGGTACGGGATGACAAGCCCTGACCCCTCAACATCACACAGAATTGCATTAAATGAGGGACAGGTATGGGCCACACCTGCTGCAAGCCTGCACCCACCCTGAAGGACAGGAATTGCTTACCCGCCCTCATGTAAGCTCTGCGTGTGGAGAGGGCAAGAGCCAGGCTCATAGCCCTGGCAGCCTCAGCCCACCAATCTGCCACACCTCAGCTGGCATATGCACTCGGAACCAGTCAGCTTCAGGAGCCAGCTGGAGGAATCTCTCCATCTGTTTCTGAGAGAGAGCGTCAGCAACCCTGTTATTAACTCCCGGCACATGCCTAGCCTTGAACATTATATTATTGTGTAAACACTGCAGAGTGAAGGCTCTGACCAGAGCCATGACCCTGGGGGACTTGGATGTCAAGGAATTGGTTACATGTACCGTGGACATGTTTTCGCACCAGAAGTGGACGGTGTGGTTGGCAAAGTCCCCTGACGAAATCCACACTGCTGCAACAATCGGAAAAAATTCCAGGAAGGTGAGGTCAGTGACCCACCCTGCCTGAAACCGCTCCTCAGGCCAGTCCCCAGCACACCAATGCTCTCGGAAATATACACCAAAGCCAGAGGAACCTGCCGCATCAGATGCAACCTGCAGCTCTGCTTCGACTAAGAGGTCCTCATGCCAAAAGGACACCGCATTGTATGACTCCAAAAACTGCTTCCATAAAAGGAGGTCGTCCTAGATCCCCTTGGTGACCTGAGTCCTCTGATGGGAAAGATGCAGACCCTTCATAGACTCGCAAAGTCTCCTAACGAAAGCCCTGCTGGGTGCAACAATTGCCGGGTGCAACAACTGCTGCAACTCCAGAAGGGTTGTTTTATTCTTCTTCCTAGCTGTGTCTATTAATGCCTGCAGCGCAGTTAATTTATCCACAGGCAATCTGCAGAACTGTCCCACCATGTCAATTTCTATTCCCAGGAAAGTCAAGATAAGGGCTGGGCCTTCGGTTTTTTCTTTAGCAAGAGGAACTCTCAGCTCCCTTGCCAGATTGATAAAGCTGGACAGGAAAAATGCACATTGACCCGTACCCCTCCTTCCTGCTAATAAAAAATCATCAAGGTGATGGGCAGTACTTCTGAGACCCGTCCTGTACCGCAAGGCCCATTCCAAAAAGGAACTGAACCTCTCAAATGCAGCACAGGATACTGAGCACCCCATAGGAATCCATGTAGAATTTGCCCTCAAAAGCAAATCCCAGGAGCTCGAAGTCGTCTGGGTGGACCGGAAGGAGATGGAAGGCTGACTTAACATCACATTTTGACAGTTCCTCTCCCTGTCCACAACTACGCACCACCTGCAGGGCCTGATCAAAGGAGGTGTACCAAACAGAACACAACTCCTCTGGTATCGCGTCATACACCAACTCCCCACGTGGGTAAGACAAGTGGTGAATGAAGCGATATTCTCCAGGTGCTTCCTTAGGCACAACTCCCAAAGGGGAAACCCTCAAATTACCAACTGGGGGGGGGAGAAAAAGGACCCTCTGAACATTCTTTGGCCATTTTTTCCATTTGCTCCATTCTGAGCACTAATTTCAAGTTAGGAGCCATGTACAGAGCCCGAGAACCCTGGAAAGGAATCCTAAAACCCAACATAAAACTTCCAACTTTATTGGGCTAGGTCCCTTTGTCAGGAGGGGGGTTGTGGCCCCCACCACCCCCAGTGCACTTACCACCTCTACCTCCACCCCGCCCCTTAGGTTTGGGGCAGTTAAAAAAGGAATGAGGCCCTGCACATAATGGATACTCATGCCTGAACGAACATGACTTCTGACCACACGTCCCATGGGAGGTAAACTCCCAGCAAAGCGGGCATCGCTGAACCGCCTGCCCCGCCTGGGTGCAGGTGCCTGACTGGGTTTGTGGCTTATGCACTGAATGTGACCTTTAAGTACCAGGTGACTTAATTGTGGACATGATCTGCAACCAAAGGTCCGGGTGTATCTGGTCCCATCTCATGGCCAGATTCATGGCCGCACGCATACGAAACTCTTCGTCATAATGCGACCACACCAGACCTGGGAAATCTGTAACTGCCTTGTAGATAATATCCATGTATTGCAGCAGTGCCACTGCTCTCCATGGATGGTGCCTAACAATAATCGTTGTATAAATTAAGAACCCTCGAACCAGTTCACCCATGTTCTTTCCACAACCTGCCTCTTTAAGCGTTCTTTCTCCCACTCATCTTTTCTAACTCCCTGTATAAGAGAGTATAAACGCCCACATATTCACCCTTCAGAATCTATTCCTTCATAGTGGTGGACAGGTGATCACCCAAAGGCAGCCCAGAGTCCCCAGATGGTATGGCACCGGCAGAGACTGTGTCATATGAAACAGTCCCTGGATTTACATATCCAGAACCCTGTTGTGGATAGCCCCATCCAGGCCAAGCCCCAGGGGGAGGGGGCGGCATACTGCACCCCCAGCCCGGATATTGTGGCCAAGTCGCAGGTGGCACAGACATAGAAGACCCAAAAGCACCCGGTGGGCAGGGCCCCCACGGCCAGTGCGTAATGTTCTTGTCTGAGTGGTCATCCTTACCCTCTTTCTGAGGAGGTCCCTTGTAAACCTCCACGTGGAGCTCCTCCGTGCCTTGCCTTTGCTGACCAGAGGACTCGCCATCATCACCACCATCAGGCACTCTCTGCTGATCTTCCAAAAATGCCAGGCATGCCAGAACCTGCGCCTGAAACGAGGTGTTGGAAGCATTAGCATCCCCCTTGGGTCTCTTAGCTACATCACCCTTAGGAGGGGCACCCCTCTGCCGTTCCAAAACTGCAAGCCTTTGCCTAATTGCAGCATTAATGGGATCATCCTCCTCATCATCAATGGGAACCAATGGCACATCTTGTACCGGTGGCTGCTTAGGTGCCAGCTGTTTCCCCTTTGCCATCCCCTGACCGTTTTTTGGAGCCATAACGGTAAATGCACTAGTACCAATTTAGAATTCAAAAACCCTGCAGCGCTTGCAAGTAGCTGCTGGGAACCAACTATCTGTAGTTTAAAATGGCCTCCTTAAGGGGAACTCACAAAATGGCTGACACTACCAGGCACCTAAAATGGCTGCCACCTTTAAATTGGCCAGTACAAGAAAAATTCTACACAAAATGGCCATCCCCCTTCAACCTCCTGAAATGGCCACCACCATGCAAAAGAACCACCACCCCTATCCCCAGCCTGAAGCCAAATTGCACCAGGCCCCGGGGGGGGATCGAATAAAGGGAAGGGGTAACTGGGGCCCCAACAGCCTCACCAAACTGCCACAGCTAGCTAAAGGCCGAAAAGCGGTATGTGTCCTATAGTTTTTTTTAATGTGTGTGTGTGCTTATTTTAAACAAGAAGTGCTGCAGCAAGCCGTTTGCCGCTGTGTGCCGCCTCAGCACGCTGATCCACCACCAGAGGTGCAGGACCCAAAGGAACTGCCACCACGACAAGGACATCCAGGCCGCTCCCCAGACCCGGGGACCAGCCACTGCCTGATGAGCATCACCACAACTGGGAACTCCTCAAAGGCAAAATCAGCCACTGCCAACAACCACTGCAACAGGGAAACCCCGCACAGGGCCAGCGAGCAGGCGGATAAATGCTGCTGCTACCCCAGACAGCTCAAAATTGGCCCCGCTTTAAATTGCTGGGACTCTAGCCTCCTCTCCCTGCTCAAGCCAACAATCGGGCTGCAGGATGAGGCAACCAGAGGGCTGGCCTCAGAAGCTCCTCTCTGCGTGCACTTCACCCGACGAGCACGCGGAGCAACTGACGAAGGGCGGGAGTGGAGCCTGGCCTTTTGAAGCAGCCGGTTCCACCCACCGCCTGACCAGGACGCATAGCATCCTGACCATTGCCATCTCCACTCTGTCGGAGCAGCAAAAGAGCCCCCGCCCACCAGCTGCATTGCCGGGCGGGCAGGAGCTCTGTTTTCTCATCATCCTGTAACACTATATCTCAAGGGCACCCAATGAAGTTTATGGGCAATAGATTCAGGACAGACAAAAGGAAGTACTTCTTTACTCAATGAGTAGTTGAGTTGTGGGATTTGCTGCCAGAGGACACAGTGGTGCCCATGAGCACAACTGGCTTTAACCAGGGAGTAAGGCAGATTCATGGAGGAAAGGGTCCATCGATGGCTACTAAATATGATGGGAAAAGGGAACCTCCGTGTTCAAAGTCAGCAAAGTGCAGTGCCAGAAGGCAGCATCAGAGGAAGGCTCTAAGGAGGTTAATGAAGCAGAGTAATTGGGCAGTAATAGCTGTTCTTGGAAGGTTCCAAAAATAGATGTGAACAGTTAAAATCAATACATTGTCCACAGAGAGAATATACATATATATCTCAGGGTGGGGAGAAAAAAATTATTTGTTCTCTTTGTTTTTATGAAATGAAAAATGATTGCCTTTTATAAAAAACCATTTATAAAACTTACATTCAAGTCTTTTAAAAAGCTTCCAGGCATTTTCTGTCAACTGTATTTAGGGCATGAAGCTCCTCTGACTGACAGACACAGGTAAGCCTCAACTGATGCTGGATTCATGAACAAGAGTGATGTATAAATACCTTAACTGCCCAGTGGGACAACTGTGCCCCAGGTGTTGCAATCAGGGATGGAACCATCTTCCTTCACTAGGAGGGATTGCTACAGGTTAGGGAAATTTAAACCGGTTTGAATTTCAACCTGTTCGCTGGTTGCAAACAGAGACCTGATTTTTCTGGTAATCTCTTCAATCTGTTTGTGGGTGTTTGGCAGGTTGTATTTATTGTTTTATGGTATTTTAACCACTGTACGCCACCTTGAGTCAGTTTCCTGGCTAGGCGGGATATAAATCAAAAGTAATAAATAATAATGATAATTTCCTAACCATACTGTACAGTGCAATTGGCTTTTTGCACATGCATGGTCTCACACAGCCAAACTGCTGCATAACTGCTCCACACAGCAGACGATTATTTAAATAGGCAATTAAAGCAGGCATAGAATCATATGAGTTGGAAGGGATCTCCAGAGGCATCTAGTCCAACTCCCTGCACAATGAAGGAAATTCACAAATACCACCCCCTCCACATCCACAGTGACTGCTGTCCCATGCCCAGAAGATGACAAAAAACCTCCAGGATCCATAGCCGGCTTGCCCACTAGGCAAGCTAGGCACTCGCCTAGACTGTGGTGGCCGCAGGGGCGCCAAAAGGCACCCCCCGCGTCTTCCCAGGCTTGCTTGGGTGCCCCACAGAGCGCCCAAGCAAGCTGGCGCTAGGAGGGAGGGGCGGCGGTTTAAACCTCCACCCCCTTCCTGGTTTCCCTGGGGGTCGGCGGGGCCGGTGGGGAGCGAAGAGGTGTCTTCCAGGCTGACCCCTCCCCCCCGACCCGCTGGGACTCCCAGTGCAAAGGCTGGGGAGGAGGTGGCGGCAAAAAGGCACCGAGAGAGGAGGGGAGGGAGTGACTGAGCAAGGGGGGGACCGCTGGGGGTGAGCGGGGGGATCGACCAAAGGAAGGAAGGAAGGGGACCCCCGAGCCGAGCCGCGCTGCCCCCCTCCCCTCCCCCTCCTTCGGGACTGCAGCCGCCCCACCCACCACCTTGGAGGGTGGGAGTTGTGTGTGTGTGTGCCTCGGGCGCCAGGAGGCTCCCCTCCTCCTCCCTCTCCCTGCCCATTTGAACCGCGGGTGGGCTGGGGTGGGGTGACCGCGCCGTCAGGCCCGCCAGGGGAGTGAGGCCGGCCAGTCCCCTCTGCCCACTCTCCCGCCCGTGCCTGCCTGCGCCTGCCTGCTCCTTTCTGTGGGCCTTCCTTGCAAGGCGCGGGGCTCCGGCAGCAGGTGAGCGGGGGAGGGCGGCTCCTCCTCCTGGGGCCGGGTGGGTGTGGCTGGGGGTCATGAGGACCCCGACGGCTCTGGGAGGGTGGCGGGTCATTAGGCCTGGAGCGGGGCAGGGTGGTGGTGGCTCCGCCCTCTTCCCAGCTTCCCTGGGGGTCCCGCAGCCACAGAGCCCCCAGGAAAGCCAGCACTGGGAGGGGGGGCGGCTAGACCCCCACCCTCTTCCCTGGCTTTCCTGGGGCCCCGCAGCTGCGGAGCCCCCAGGAAAGCCAGCGCTCCGCCGCTGCCCCCGGTCTCCAGGCCCCACTGGGAGGTTGGCATCCCCGGTGGGGGCACCCCAGGCTGTCCTGCCTAGGGCGCCCAGACACCTGGAGCCGGCCCTGCCAGGATCCCTGGCCAAACTGGCCTGGAGAAGAATTGCTTCCTGACCCCAAAGTGGCAATCAGCATTTCCCTGGGAGTGTAACAAAGGGCTCAGTCACAAATTATATGAATCAGTCAGCAATAAACACTGTGTGTTTAAAATCTTAACCTTCCAGTGACTTTGCGACTTCAGTAGCAGCCAACCAACTTGGATATGCAGTGTCTTTGTGCATGTGCAGTTTTGAGGAAACCCGATACAAATTGGTTTGGTAGGTGTTTGGAGCTGCTCAGCATGAAGCAAACAGACCAAGTGATCAGCTCACATCTCAGTACCACCTTTAAACAAAATTGATAGTTTGATAGCGTCAGATAACTGCCATGTTTCCTTTAGTTTTTCATTCCTGATCTTTACACGTGTGCATGTGCTTGCTTTGCTCAGCTACCGTGGGAGACGCTCCTTCGCCTATGCAAACTGGATGTACCAGACAACATTATCAGTATAACCTTGAAGAGAAGGGAGGGCTTGAGTTCCACTAACGTTGTGAATAATTCTGCACTCAAGAGGGTTGGGAAGATCTCCCGTTCATTATGTAATATCCCGCCAGGAGAATTCCCGCATGCACGCTTGGATTTCATTTGCTTAGCTAGATGAAGCATCGTATACATAGGGCCCCTTGTGCTAACTGTTATTCCTGACAATATACCTGTACTACTTGACAACAGAATGGTATTCCAATAAAGCATCTCTTGAGGAGAAGTGTGTTTGGACCTGCTTGCTGTTGACCCTGACAGAATTGTCAGGAATCCTTTCTTTAACCATCGGGCTGAGTCTCTCCTGACCAAGATGAGCGGATCTGGTGGAGCTGGGGTGCCTACCACAGTACCCACTATGGTGCCCACCATGACGGCACCTGCTCCTCCCAACAACTACAGGGACAGGGGTGCCAGTGATGATGGCCCCGTTAACAACCGTGAGCCCTGGAGGGCTGGTGCCTATTGATGGGGGAGCCACCCCTCGGCCGATGATGTCGTTCATCCCCATACATTCGGGGAAGGGAGTAACTTTTCAACCCAGAGATTGGGATTTGGGCTGACATCTGGGGGACTCCGTGCAGACCACATGGTCGATGCCAGGTAGTCAGAGCCGGGACAGTGTGTATTACCCCCAGCTGAGCTTGGGTAGTTTCAGTGTAACCCCAAGCAGACCCATCAAGGTCCCTTCGAGGTCTTCGGTAAGCCCAGGAAGGGACATAGATGGGAGGCTGGATAGCCTGGAAGTAGACTGCCGCATGATAATGCGGGACATGGGACAATTGCTCTAGACGTTACTGGGGATCGTGGCCCAGGCAGTGCAGACTCAACTGGCCACCCAACAGGGGCCCCTGGCTGTTTGTCCCCCCCGGAACAGGATCTGGCCAGCTGGCCCCGCCACTGCCTCTGCTGCCTCCGCCACCTGCCCCGCCACAGCTACCAGCATCACAGCCACTTCCTGCCCCCCCAGCGCTGCAACCAGTGGTCCCCATGACTCCACCGGTGCTGCCATGGCCCAAAGATTTACTGGATGTGACCTTTGATGGTGATCCAGATTTACTGGATTTACTGGATGTGACCTTTGATGGTGATCTTTCTTCATTGTATGAGTGATGAAGTTTGTAGAATTGTGGGCCCATCTGTTCCAGGACGAGGAGCAACAAGTGGGCTTTATCACTTCTCGGTTGCGGGGGTCAGCAACAAGCTGGTATGTGTCTCTGCATGACCTTGAGACAGTGGAATTGGGGAGCACAGATGCATTTATGTGGGCACTACAAGCCCAATTTGAGGATTGCACAGCTGCTGAGAAAGCAGAAGCATTCCTCCACATGTTTAAGCAAGGCAAGATGACCGTCAGAGAGTACTCAATGGAATTTCAAGGGTAAGCTGCCAAAATCCATGATTGGTCCGACCTGGTACTAGCTCAACAGTACCGGCTAGGGCTGGCTACTGAAATTCGAAACAACATTATGAGTTCCAGAGATCCAAGGACCTTGCTGGCCTGGATGCCAGAGGCAAAGAAAGCCGAGAGCCGACTGCACACCATGAGACTGGATAATGTGGTAGCAGCGGGGAGGACACCAGCAACACCCCACTCCAAGCCCAAGACAACCTCACCGAAAGTCTTGGTTTGCAAGCAATGGATGAAACAGGGATTATGTCTGAAATGTGGGGATTGGGGCCATTTCGCAGCGAATTGTCCTTCAGGGGAGACTGCAGGACCAGCGGGGAGAGAAGGTGACAAATGCCGGGTTGACGTGTCTTCCAAGAAGGGAACTGCAAAAGCAAGAAACCCCCGCGCTTTGCAAACGGCTGTGGAGGTGCTGGACCCAGGATCGAGCGAGGAGGAGGAGATAGAACCGGTGGGAAAAGGCCAGGTCCTGCAGTAAATGGCGCAGCACAGCAGGACCCATCAGCAGAGGTGCCAAAAGTGGTGAGCAACTATCCACCCCTCTTTTTCGTGAGTGTTACAATTATGAACCCTGCCATGAGAATGCACATCAGGGTCTGGGCCCTCATAAACTCGGGGTGCAGGCGGGATCTAATCAACCCGTCCCTAGTGTCGGGGTTAGAGGCAGCCATGGTGCGGTTGGCAGAGCCCTTAATCTTTACCCAAATGGATGGGTCCCCGATGAAAGAACTCTGTAGATTCGAGACTGTATCTTTGTGTATGGGGGCTGGTGACCATTGGGAGGATTGAGCTTTTGTGGTGTCTCCAGGGGCTAGGTTTTTCTTGGTGCTGGGCAGCCCTTGGCTTCATGGACATGATCCATATATATTGTGGGATGAAGGGACTGTATGGTTCATATCCCCAAATTATCAACATCATGTGTGGGACCCAATGTGGGGAATCGCCCCTGATAGCAAGCCTGCTCGGGTGTATTTAGCCACAGAGGAACTAGCCCAAATTCCGAGGGAGTATAGAGACTTGTCACGGGTGTTTGAGGAGGAGGAAGCAGACGAGCTCCCACCCCACTGCAACTCCGACTATGCGATTGAGTTATTACCAGGACATAAAATGCCAAAAGGGAAGCTCTATGCCATGAGTCCCAGGGAGAAAGAGGAATTGAGAAAATTTATTGATAAAAACTTGGCCAGAGGGTTCATTCAGCTGGCTGCTTCCCGTTTGCCGCTCCCATTCTTTTTTAAAAAAAGAAAGATGGGGCGGTTAAGACTTTGCACTGACTATCGTGGGTTAAATGCAGTTTCTTCCAGAAATGCCTACCCCATGCCATTGATCAAAGACCTCTTAGTGGAAATGGCTAAGGGAAAAATCTTTTCCAAACTTGACTTACGAGATGCTTATTTCCACGTGTGCATCCGAGAGGGAGATGAATACAAGATAGCTTTCAACACCCCCCTGGGCCAGTTTGAGTACCGGGTGATGCCATTTGGCCTCCAGGTGGTTCCAGGAGTGTTTATGAACCTAATAAATGAAGTGTTGCACAAGCACCTGTTCAAGGGGGTCCTAGTGTACTTGGATGACATTTTGTTGTACTCTCCCAACAAGATCTCTCATGTGCAGTTAGTGAGAGAGGTCCTACAGACGTTACACAAGCACAAACTGTTTGCCAAACTATCAAAATGTGAGTTCCATAAGACTGATATTGACTTTCTCTGGTATCACATCTCTCAAGAGGGGATAAAGATGGACCCAAAGAAAGTAAAAGATGTGTTGGGATGGGAAGCCCCTAAAACTCACAAACAACTTCAAAGTTTTCTAGGATTTGCTAATTTCTATAGAAATTTCTTGCCAAAATTTGCCCAAGTGAGTTTGCCCCTGACTGACTTGTTAAAAACCAAGGGGAAGGGGCTGGAAGCTAGTAAGCCCGGAGCTAAACTGGAGTGGACCCCCTGATGCCAGGAACATCGGGGGGTCCACTCCAATTAAAGGCTCTGTTTACAACTGAACTGGTATTAGCACATCCGGATGAAACAAAAACAATTGTGGTCCACATGGATGCTCCAGATGTCACTATGGGGGGGGCGATCTTGCAAGAAGGGGCAGACAGCAAGCTCCATCCATTAGGTTATGTGTCCCGCAAATTTAATGACACAGAAAGAAACTGGTTGGTATGGGATAAGGAAGCAGGAGTGATCCACATGGAGGCACTGGTTGGAGGGGGCGTGAGTCCCATTTGAGGTTTGGACTGATCATAAAAACCTCATAGTGCTCTGCACCACTCACAACCTGAACGCTATGCAGTTTTGATGGGCTGAATTTTTCTCAAATTTTCAGTTCACACTGCACCATTTCCCAGGCAAATCAAACTCCCTGGCTGATGCATTATCTTGCCTCCCACAACATGAAAGTCAAAGGGAGGAGATTCTAGATGGGACATGTTAGCAGCAGTGCATGGATCTAAGCCAGCTGGCCATTTAGGTTTTGTAAAATCACTGCATCTCTTACGACGCCAGTTCTGGTGGCAGCACATGCACAAAGATCTATCACTGTATGTACACTCATGTCAAACCTGCATTATGTGTAAGCCTCACCCGGGGAAACCCCCAGGGTTGCTAAAACCAATGCCAACACCCAATAGACCATGGGAGGTCATTTCTATGGATTTTATCACAGACTTACCACCTAGCAAGTCTATGACTGTAATTTGGGTAGTCGTGGTTTTCTAAGCAAGCTCATTTCATCCCATTTCCTAATTTGCCAGCGGCCTGATCATTAGCGAAAACCTTCCTCCAACACATATTGAAGCTTCATACATTGCCAATTAAGATAATTACGGATCGCGGGTCTCAATTCGTTTCTAAATTTTGGGGAGAATTGATGGGCATCATGGGGGTGGAATGTGCTTTAAGCAGTGCTTACCACCCAGAGACTGATGGACAAACAGAATGAGTAAATCAAACTCTAGAACAATATTTGTGCTGTTTCCCCAACTTCCAACAAGAAAACTGGGTAGACTTATTGCCCCGGCTGAATTTTGTTATAATAACGCTTATCACTCCTCCACGGGAGTTTCACCTTTCAAAGCTGCATTGGGTTATGACAGTCCCCCAATCCCCTTCCCTACCACAGCCTCAGGAGTGGGGGGTGACATGGCAGATTGGTGTGCAACGCTAAGAAAATCATGGCCAAAAATCTGTGAGACTCTAGAAGCTGCCAAGGCAGCTTACAAATACCAGGCTGACAAGAAAAGGGTGGAGGGTTGGGTTCTGCAGCCTGGGGACTCTGTATATGTATCAACTAAGAACTTAAGACTCTCATAATCCTCTCAGAAATTAGTGTGGAAGTACATCAGACCTTTTAAAGTGTGCAAGCTGATCAATGATGTGACTGTAGAGTTGGATTTACCTAAAAGTCTAAAACATATCCATCCAATCTTTCATTTCAGCCTTCTGAAACCCAGTCCACCCCCTAATAGATGGCATCCGGATTCAACAATACCTCCTCCCCTCTTGGTGGAGAGTGAAGAACACTACGAGATCTCTAAAATTTTGGACTCTAAATTGAAACGTGGACGTTTATATTACCTTGTAGAATGAGTGCATTTTGGTCCGCAACACTGGGAGTGGGTGAAAGAAAAAAATATCTGAGCCCCTGACCTCTTACGCGATTTCCACAAACATCTCCCAGAGAAACCGGGAAGTCTCCTGGATATTCTGGGGGGGGTTGATCTTTTGATGGGGCAGGATGTCAGATAACTGCCATGTTTCCTTTAGTTTTTCATTCCTGACCTTTACGCATGTGCATGTGCTTGCTTTGCTCAGCTACCGTGGGAGATGCTCCTTCGGCCATGCGAACTGGAGGTACCAGACAACATTATCAGTATAACCTTGAAGGGAAGGGAGGGCTTGAGTTCCAGTAACGGTTTGAATAATTCTGCGCTCAAGAGGGTGGGGAAGATCTCCCATTCATTATGTAATATCCTGCCGGGAGAATTCCCGCATGCGCGCTTGGATTTCATTTGCTTAGCTAGATGAAGCATCAGAGTATATACATAGGGCCCCTTGTACTAACCGTTATTCCTGACAATATACCTGTACTACTTGACAACAGAATGGTATTCCAATAAAGCATAACTCTTGAGGAGAAGTGTGTTTGGACCTGCTTGCTGTTGACCCTGACAGATAGCTGAACAAAATTTCAGCATCTGTACCATTGTTCCAAGTGGGTGTACACTGAAGGTGGTTTTCATTACCAGTCCTTTCTTCCCCTTTTGCTGTTTCATTACCAATCATACAGCCCCCTTTCCAAGCCCATAGATATATGTATATCTCTAACATATACCTAAACCAATAAACTACAAAGCAGTAGATTGCTCCTGGGGTGGTCCTAGACTTGTGTCCTTGTTCCTCCAAATGCTTGGGCTTCTGCCTCTGGCCACACCAAAGCTTGATTGCATCCTTGCCAGCAAATTCAACTTAGAGTCAAATGAAGACTTGTCCAGACCAGATCTTGAGACAGGCCCACATATACTAGTTGATCCATCGGGGGGGGGGCAGCATCTCTGAAACTGAACCCCAATGGTGGGGTTGCCAGGTGGCCACTTTTCTCCACAGGGAGCAAAAACAGGAGGCAGAGTCCATCAGGATGCCATTTCCAGTTGCATCCAGAAGTTGTCACCAGTGTGTGGATGACAGCTGCCCAGACACAGCCCGGGAGATCTGGACGGGGCATTACAAACTGGATGGTTGTGACAGAGCCGACTGATGTTAGATCCATGCAAGATGGAGGTTCTGCCCCTCGGGTGGGGTGGGGGGCTGGCACAGGGAATTAGACTCTAATCCTTCACTGGGACTCCATTGGTGCCAACGTCGAGGGTGAAGAGTCTGGGGGTGTTTCTGGGTGCAACAGCAACAAATCTCGAGTCTGCACTAATTCCAAACTAGGAGATTCTAAACTTGAATCACTGGTGTAGTCTAGTAGCCTCTGTCTCTGTCACTGGTGTAGTCTAATGAATCCTGTTGCCATCAGCCTCAGTGGAACCTCCTCTATTATATGAGCTTGGAACAAATGCCTCTTCTCTCTCCACTCACTCCAACTTGTGTACACTTAACTGGCCACCCTCTTCAGCGATTACAAAGACTTTGCTCCAGAGAAGGAAGACAATAAATCACTTTGAAATAATACAGAAGAAATTCTCCCTCATCTTATGCCGTCTTATCAGCCAGAGGGTGTTGGTGTAGAAATAAGGGGGGTGTTGTTAATGGAAAAGGAAGAGGAAAATTACAGCACGTCCATCCAAGTTGCCATTTTTCTGGCCTTTTCCACAAGTGGGCACCATGAAATGCTTTGGCCGACACTATGGAGCCTGAGAAATACCATGTTGATGACCACCACTGTAGATGGAGCCTCTTGACATATTATAGAGTACACAGGTTGAATCCAGAGCCATCACCTTGCATCCTGTCTAACAGACATGGGTTGTAGGTTCTCCTTAGTTCCCACACACAGTGCCTCATGCGGATTACAACTGTGGCATGTTTGGAGAAGGGGCTTCAGTTTCCCCTCCCATCCCATGTTCCTGACCTGGGGGGCACTATCTGGCCCACTGGGAAACCTGATTTGTACAGTAATATATTTCCCAGTGGGCCAGATATCAGTCCCCCAGGACCATTTCAGGTTGTGGCAGAAGGCTGAACACCCACATGTCACAATCACAATCTGAATTAGGCATCATGTGTGTGGGAATTGAAGTGAACCCACAGCTTCTGTGTGATTGTTACACAGGATATCAGATGGGGACCCTGGACCACACTCCGTATTCTACAATGGACCTCCCTTACACCAATCTAAGTAGATGACAGGATTTTGTTTTTCACTTTCCCTGTCCTTCAGCTGTAAAACAAATTTACAAAGCCCTTATATAAATATATATAAATTGTATTTATATAACTATAAATAACAAAATGTCATTACTGCTCTTAACAATTAAGAACGTAATTGAATGTGTAATGTAATTTGGAATGGTAGATTTAAATGTAGTTCTCCATTTTGGGGACAAGGAAAATACTCCTCACAGCCAAGATGCTGTAAAGTTCGCCTCCATACTAGAAAGGAGATGGATGGGGGGGTGTCTAAGGATGGGATTCTCACAAATTAGGACACATCAGTCTCCAGTTCTAACATATTTATTACCTATGTTGTCTCCCCCCCACAGCTGAACCGAAACAGGTGATAAGCAGAAACCGAGCATGTCATTGTTTTGATCTGTTTAATTTTTTCCCCACTATTTTGCATGCTAATTTAACATGCCACCCCTATATATACGACTATGGTCTGTAATTCCATTTCATTGCCTGCACATGAAAGCTCACCTCTTGGATAAAAATTTGTTGGTCTTAAAGGTGCCCCCACTGGACTCTAACTTTGTTGTATCGCTTCAGACCAACACGGCTGCCCACCTTGATCTATATAGATGTGTGTCAATGTTGTAGAAGAGCTCACTGTCCTTTTTTTCTCTTCTTGCTTCTAGTGAAAGCTGAAGGGATTCCTTTCACTTGGCTAAAAAACTGGATTTTGATCCATTTAAACATTATGGTCTTTTTTTAATGGTGAAGGATGCTGTGGAAAACCCATTCCACCACAGATGCTATATAGTAACTTTGGCTGAATCAGTACTGCATTTCATACCGATTTCTTGTGCTACGTGACTGATGCAAAACGTAGGGTTAACAATAGTATTATGATTCCAGCAAACCCCATGAAAATATTTTCCTTTGTCTGGTGGGCTTTGGAAGAAAACATATGGTGTCAAATTTTGCAGGGAACCAGCTGTTCACATACACTAATCTGAAGCTGTGTGTCTTTCCTTTTCTTCTGGATGTTGAATGCACTGACACAAAGAGAAAGAGAAACTGAGCATGATAGCTCTAATGGAGCAGGAGGACGAAGGCTCCAGAGGTGTGACTAGAGATGATTGCAGTTTTGGATTGAATGGAAATCTCTGCGTTTGCAGCTTAAAAATAGGAGCAGAAGACCCTCTCTGAATACCTTGTGTGTGTATAGCTTACAAATGAGGGATAATGGGCACATGAGAGTCAGTCAATTCAAAGGTAAAATGTGACAAATGGAAGAAATAAATACCTAGGGAAGGTGGTAGCAAAAGTTAAACACTTTGAACTCTTACAGATTTCAGTCAGAGAGATATCAATGCAGGGTCAAAGGCTTTAGCGCTCTCCCTCTCTCTCAAATAAAGGGCTTCCCTTTGGCAAAATGGTCCCCTTATTTATGTAAATTTAGAGACCTACCAAAACCACATATCATATGAGCAGATTTCCCCCATTCCATTCCTTTAGAGTTACAGAATTGCCCTGTATTCTAATTCTCTAGATTCTGATTAACTAAGAGAATTTCTACAATTAATTTCAGAAATGTAGCAAGTGCCATTTGCTCATGGTTGTCTGATCTCTGGAGAGGATCTAGGAGGGAACATCGGCCTGCCTTCTTCAAAGCTGCCTGAATCAATCTGCCAGTGCTAGCGCCGCTGCTCTGATCCCACAGGTGATGCAGCCAGAACTGGCTGTTGATGCTTTATGGGACCTTTTGTAACTTCAGCCATTGCAAGCTTTTGTTTTTGATGTTACACCCACAGGGCTTTAGTAGGAGGAAAAAAGGTTTGGGAAGACATTCCATGCCTCTGAGCAATGGTTATTTTGAAACAGACACCAGATCCCTAAAAAGTGGAAAATAAATGGATTGTTGGATTTCAGGGAGAAATTGGGTTAAGGAGGAATTAAGAGTGCAAATGCAAATGCAGTGCAAATGCAGACCGCTGCTGCTCCTCCAATCATAAACCTAAGACAACAGCAGCAGACTGCAAAGCCTGGCATCACCCCATTAGGATGGGCCACTGGGGAAACTGACTCACCTTGCCCCATGGATCACTGGCAGCTGATCTCCCCTATACCTGCAACCTGCAGTCCCTTCAGTGGGGATCTCAGGCTATGGTCACAGGAGCAGTTTGCATCAATATCATTGCAGTACCTTTGTGGATTTAAAGAGCATTATCAGAGAGCAACATCTGCCTTCCATGCCCCAGTTGCCTCCCTCCTGTTCTTACCCGCTTTGGAAGCAGAGCGATCAGGCACTGGGGAAAGTCTGGTTTTTACAGATCTCGGCACTTTCATCCCATATTTCCAGATATCTGAACTCCCTTGGTGCGAGCTTGGCCTGGTTGGGAAGTCTGATCACTCTGTTCATTTTTCTTCCTTGTTTGGTTTTGTTTTTTTTAGTCAGTCAGCAATGTGTGCATAACTGCATTCATTTGTGAGCTGAAAGGGGCCAGTGTGCATCTGGGAGCACAATACTCCCATCACACCTCTAATGTGAATCCAACTATAGGGCTACCAGTCTCTAGCCAAGACCCGGAGTTCTCTTAGAATTACTGCTGATCTGCACACTTCAATCCTTCCAGAGGAAACAGAAGCTTGAGAGAATGGACTTTACAGCATTGTGTCCCCACTGATTTCCCTCTCCTCCCCAATTCCACCCTCCCCAATTCCCCCCAAATTTCCCAGAACTTCCCAAGCCACAGTTGGGAATCCTATTGCAGAGGACAATTGAAAGGTTCAAGTGATTTTCTATTGATTATTGCTGATTTTCTACAGGAATCTTTGGGGGAAAGTCTTTGGGACACACCTGGAAGAATTGGACAGTTTAAACCACTAAACAGCATTATAAAAGCAGGTGGTTTAAATCAAATTTAATTGACATATTCCAGCCCTTGCTTCAAAGGAAAGCTAATTTTAATTGGGAGTGAACTGCAGGTGTTTCTGCAGAGTTAACTTTGCCAATTTCCAATTAGTAACTGTCGCAATTTTAAGATTTATGTGAGCCTCTTTGCTTCAAAGACTGAATCCAGGAGAATGTTTCAGATTCTGATTATTTAGTAATTTTAAATAAGCTTGGAGTGTTTTGTACATATCAATATTGAACTATTGGAGTCTATAAATAATATCTCTATATCTTTACCTTTTAGCTTATTATTTTAAAGAAGAAAAGACTGCATTTTTTCATTGGAATAACAGAAAGCGCCATGATATTTGGTTGTCACAGTTAGATGGATGATCCATCCTTTACTTTAAAGGATCTAGCAAATAATTGTTTTTAACTAACCTGGCAAGGATTCACAAGTTAAGTTAAAGGATGTCAAAATTAACTGGGTTAAATAAAGTTCAATTCTATTTGCTAGGGAAAATAAGCTTATGTTTTAAGAGTGCTTTTATAAGTGTTAAAAGTGTTAAAAGAATAAATATCTCTGAATGTTTATAGTTGAGAATGAAAGCTTATGGATAAAATGTTTTGTATTTTTATTGAAAAAGAGAAAACTAGTTAAGTGTTAAGAAATTGTGTTTGAAATTATCAAGTAAGAAGTTGGGAGATGTTCCAAAAGATTTAATAAAACAAAGTAATCAATCATGCACACCTGTCCATTAAGAAGCTCAGGTGGATCTTATATCATATACATTAAAAGGGTCAATTAAAAATGCAGAACTTGTATTGTAAAAGAGGAGCCTCTACTGGCTGAAATAAAGTGATGTATTTTACAAATTCATGGAATCATAGAATGTTAGCATTGGAAGGGACCTTGCAGGTCATCTAGTCCAACCCCCTGCATTCTGCAGGAACATAGCCAAAAGATAGCCCTACATACCTACAACATACCCAAAAGGTGGTCGTCCAGCCTCTGCTTGAAAAAGTCCAGGAAAGGAGCATTCACCACCACCCAAGGCAGACTGTTCCACTGCTCAACCACTCTTATAGTTAGGAAGTTTCTCCTGATATCTAGTCGGTAACGACTCCCTTCTAATTTCCACCCATTAGATCTAGTCTTGCAATCCAGAGCAAGAGAGAATAGATCTGCTCCATCTTTTACATGACAGCCCTTCAAATACTTGAAGACTGCAATCATGTCCCCTCTAAGTCTTCTCTTTCCCAGGCTAAACATACCCAACTCTTCCAGCCTTTCCTCATAAGACTTGGATTCCAACCCTCTCACCATCCTGGTCACCCTCTTCTGGACACGCTCAAGCTTGTCAACATCCTTCCTAAAGTGTGGTGCCCAAAACTGGACACAGTACTATATGTGAGGCCTGACCATAGCAGAATAGAGTAGAACTACTACCTCCCGTGATCTGGACACAATGCTTCTGTTAATGCATCCTAAGATTGCATTCGCTTTCTTCACAGCCACATCGTACTGCAGGCTCATGTTGAGCTTGTGATCAACCAGAACACCTAGATCCCTTTCATATGTGCTGCTTTCAACCCAAGTCCTTCCCATTCTATATCTGTGCCTTTAATTTTTGTGCCCAGGTGTAGGACTTTGCACTTATCTCTATTGAAATTCATTTTATTTGTCTCAGCCCACTGTTCCAGTCTATCTAGATCATTTTGAATCCTGACTCTGTCTTCTTCAGAATTAGCAATCCCACCCAGCTTTGTGTCATCTGCAAATCTGATAAGCATCCCCTCTATGTCTTCCTCCAGGTCATTTATAAAAAACATTGAACAACACCGGGCTCAGGACCGAGTTCTGTGGCACTCCACTCGAGACTTCCCTCTATGTAGACACAGAGCCATTTATGAGCACTCGTTGGGTACTATTTTTCAACCAAGCATGAATCCATCCAACGGTTGTACCATCCAACCCACACTTAACCAACTTATCCTCAAGGATATCATGAGAAACTTTGTCAAATGCTTTACTGAAATCTAGATACACTATATCCACAGCATTGCCAGAGTCAACCATTTTAGTAACTCTGTCAAAAAAGTCTGGCATGACTTAGTCTTGATAAACCCATGCTGGCTACTACCAATCTGCTCTAGAATTTTCCCAGGTATCGATGTCAAGTTGACAGGCCTGTAATTTCCCAGGTCTGTCTTTTTTCCCTTCTTGAAGATCGGGACAACATTCGCTTTTCTCCAGTCTTCCAGCACAACACCAGTACTCTGGGACATCTCAAAGATTAGAACCAGAGGCTCTGAAATGACATCTGCAATTTCTTTTAGCACCCTGGGATGCAAGCCATCTGGCTCTGGAGATTTGAAAGTATTTAAGGGAGCCAGATGCTCTCTAACCATTTTCTTACTTACTCTGGACTGGCAGTTCCTCCTTCCTTCATATGCCCTGAATTCTTCAGTTTGTATACAGCTCACCTTACGATTAAAGACTGATGCAAAGTGAGAGTTGAGTAATTCCACTTTGTCTTCATCCCTTGTTAAGGCTTGACCATCTTCCCCTAGCAATGAGCTTATCCCATCCCTCTTCTTCTTTTTGCTGCGAACATATGCATAGAAATTTTTCTTATTATTTTTAGCATCCCTCTCAAACCTCAGCTCCATCTGCGCTTTAGCCTTTCTGAAACCATCCCTACAGTTTTGGGCCAGCTTCTTGTACTCACCCTCAGTAATTTGGCTCTCCTTCCATTTCCTGTACATTTCCCTTTTTAGTCTCAGGTTATCAGAGAGTTCCTTGTTCAGCCACCTCGGCTTTATTACCCATCTCCCACCTTTCTTTCTTACCAGAACAGTTTGGGATTGTGCCTTAAGCACTTCATTTTTCAGCATCTCCCATCCTTCCTGTGCAGATTTCCCCCTCAGCATTTCCACCCTAACCCTAACCCTACCTAATATTTCTCTGAGTTTTTTGAAATCAGTTTTCCTGAAGTCCAGGATATGAGTCCTACTATGCCCTGGTTTCACATCCCTCACTATGTCAAATTCCAAGCTGACATGGTCACCATTCCCCAAGGATCCCACAAAGTGCAAGTTTCACAAGATGGAGATAGAATTTCTGGGGTACCGCATAACCCAGCAAGGGGTAGGGATGGACCCGAAGAAGGTGCAGGATGTTGTGGGGCAGGAGGCCCCTAAGACTCGAAAACAGCTCCAAAGTTTCCTGGGGTTCGCAAATTTTTACCACGCCTTCATCCCCAAGTTTTCACAAGTGTCACTTCCCCTAACTGACTTGCTAAAGACTAAAAGAAAAAAGGCCTGAAGCCGCCAAAGGAGGAAGTAAACTTGAATGGTCCCCCAAATGCCAAAAAGCTTTCGATAGCTTAAAATTACTGTTCACTTCGGAGCCCATTTTACATTACCCCAATGAGAATAAGGGGTTCATTGTACAGGTGGATGTCTCTGATGTGGCGATGAGGGGTGATCCTACAATGGGAGGAGGATGGCAAACTGCACCCTGTAGCTTATGTCTCAAAGAAATTTTCGGGGGCTGAGCATAATTGGGCAGTTTGGGACAAAGAAGCTGCTGCTGTTAAACTGGCCCTTACCACCTGGCAACATTGGTTGGAGGGGGCACGGGTGCCTTTTGAAATGTGGACTGATCATAAAAATCTAGAAGTGCTCAGAACCCCCCACTGCTTAAACACAAAGCAACTTCGATGGGCAGAATTTTTCTCTAAGTTTCAGTTTACCATTAAGTACCTCCCCAGGAAGTCTAACTTCCTAGCTGATGCCCTCTCCCGCTTACCTCAACACACAAGCCAACTGGATGAGATCACTGACACAGTTTTCTCCCCAGCCCAACTGGGAGGGGTGGTGGTGACACGTAGCCAGGCGAAAGTGGGGAGGGAGGCGGAAGTTGCAAACTGGTTGGAAAGTTTCAAAGCCACTTTTTCACCCCAGGATCTGGAGGTGATGGTGCGCAAAGGATAGCAACAACAAGACAATGGGAGTCGGTGCAAAGGGAGAAAGGTGTACATGCCCATCTCCTTGCAGGGCACTGTGATGACTCAAAGTTGTGATAATAAGCTGTCTGGACATTTTAGGTATTTAAAAAACTTACACCTTTTGCAAAGGCAATTTTGGTGGCCGGGATTGAGTAAAGACATTTCAAAGTATGTGGCTACCTGCCAGACATGCCTGATGAGTAAGCAAAGGGGGAGTAAAGTGCCTGGTCACCTCCAACCTTTAGAAATCCCCGAATGACCCTGGTTGGTGATTTCTATAGATTTTATAACAGACCTTCCAGAGAGTCAGGGGAAAACTGTGGTCTGGGTGGTGGTAGACTTATTTTCAAAGCAAGCAGATTTTGTACCTTGCAGACAAATCCCCACTGCTAAGCAACTTGTCTCTCTGTTCCTACTACAAGTGATCCAGCTGCATGGTTTGCCAAAAAGGTCATCTCCAACCGCAGAGCTCAGTTCGTTGCCAAATTCTGGAAAGAGCTTCTAAAATTGTTGGGCATAGAATGGGGCCTAAGTAGCAGCTACCACCCCAAGACAGATGGGAAAACTGAGTGCACAAATCAAATTCTTGAGCAGGTGTTAAGATGCTATGTGAACTATCAACAGGATAACTGGGTACCCCTTTTGCCATTCGCAGAATACAGCTACAATAATTCCTTACATAGTTCCATTGGCATGAGCCCTTTTAAAGTGGTACATGGATACTGAGAGGCGTCTTCCCATGGTTGATCTTACTGAACCCATCCAAGGCAAAAATGCCCACCTATGGTGGTCAAATGTGACTAAACACTGGGATGTGCTACAAAAAACCTTGGAGAAAGCCAAAGCGGATTACATACGTTATGCTGATGGGAAAAGGAGCCCCGAATGGGATTTGGTTCTAGGAGATTCTGTCTATGTTTCTACTAAGCACTTAAAGGGGTTACAGCCCCAAAGAAAATTGGGGTGGAAATATGTAAGACCTTTTAAGGTGGTACACATGATTAACAAGGTGGCTGTAGAACTTGATTTCCCTAAAACATTACATCATTTGCATCCTGTGTTTCATGTCAGCTTGTTGAAAAAAGATCTGAGACCCTCTCCCTGGGCACAGCATCATCCTGCTCCGCCTCCTCTTCTGATAGATGGGGAACTCCACCATATTCTGGAGGAGATCCTTGACTCCCGCCTGAAGCGGGGCCAGTTGTACTACTTGGTGAAATGGAAAGACTTTGGGCCTGAAGAAAATGAATGGGTGAAAGCTTCCCATGTGAATGCACCCAGACTGGTGCTCAGGTTCCATCATCATCATCCTGATAAACTGGTGGAGGGTGAACTTGTGGGGGGGCAGTATGTCAGACTCAGGTTCGCCTTTTCCTTTGTACTCTGTACCTGTGGCATTACCAACCTACTTATTGTAATCCGCACCCCCATTCCTTTTCCCCTCCTGCTTTTGCCAGTTATAGCAGATGTATCCAGCTGTCCACTTATTGCTCACCCTTGCTGACATTCCTGGTGGGAGGGAGAGAGACTGCGAGAGGGGGCGACTGTGTGAATGCTTGTAGACTAGGGAGGCAATGCCATTTTCCCAAGCAGCACCTCAGGAACTTTCACATGAGAGTATCCTTGAAGTTGATAAGACTTTTGAATATCTAGCTGAACCATTGTATTTGTTTGGGTTCTTTGGATTGCTTATACATATGGTGCCTCAGTGGTCTCCCGCTCTTTGAGTTCTCGCATCACCTGAGGTAACCATTGCTCCGCAGTTCTGACAAAGAAGTCACCTTTGCAGCATCTCAAAGCTCTTCAATAAACTTTCATAAAAGAAAGGCTGTGTGGAGTGTGAGTTGACTGGGAACCTACAATGTATTAATGTAAAAGAACCAGTTTTGTAACAGAGCTGATAGATTTTGTACTGAAAATGAACTTAGCCCCTTTGTGTGTATAAAGTTAATTCAAAGATGAAGTCTGAAAAAGAAGCATTTTTAATGGGCAGTGCTCCTGCACTGTAGGGGTTGAGATGCAGCCAAGTAACATCCTGTGTGTCAAATATGTGATTGATAACTGACTAGACAAAGAAAACTGAACTGAGCATGTCTAAATGATGTCAGTGATGATGTAAAGCGAGGAGGAGCAAGAAGA
This sequence comes from Gekko gecko, assembly GCA_029375565.1. Taxonomy (NCBI): domain Eukaryota; kingdom Metazoa; phylum Chordata; class Lepidosauria; order Squamata; family Gekkonidae; genus Gekko; species Gekko gecko. The sequence continues at coordinate 912 of JAPDNY010000258.1, read as the reverse complement.
GCATATAAGCAAGCTCCCAGCTGTAACACATTGAACATCTACAAGCTGTGAGGTGTTCCTTTATTCGAATAAATTCTTTTGTTACCCTTTACTGCCTGGATGATTGTTTTAACTGTGCAGTTTATTGGTTATCCACACAAGTCAAAGAACCTTAGCACCCTTGGGGCTATCCTCCAACAAGCACACAATGTTCCCTCTAAGCTGTGGAGTCTTGTGAGCAAAAATTCTACTTTGTGAGCTACTGGCATTAAAGTGGTGAGTGAGCAGGTGAGCTTCTGCATCAATCAGTTTGCTCTGGAGCCATCTTTCCTGAGCTAAGCAAAAATGTGTGAGCTGGAATCTAAAAAACTGTGAGCCAGCTCACACTAACTCAGCTTAGAGGGAACACTGCAAGCACAAGGACTCGATAATATGTAGTGAAGTGGCCCCTATGTACAGGGGCTTTCTTAACCATGAAACAACTAGGGTAGCTGTCCCTGGCTCCATGGTTGTGGGGTCCCAATGGTTCCCAGCCCTGACCCTCAATAAGAGGAGGAAGAAAAGACTCCTACCCCCATTGCCTGTACCCATCCTCAGCCGGTTTCCAGCACCATCGGCTGCTTCTGCCCACCGTGCACAGTGTTGCTTTGGTGGGGGAAGGGGTTGGCATGGCAGGGGGTGGTCTGAGGCAGCATTGGAAGTGACCCTGGACTCTCATCCTGGTCTTTTGGCCAGGGCCCTGGAATCACTGACAGCCCCTGCCTACATGGGAAGAATTCAGAAGCCTCCTTGCTTTGAATCAGGTAAAACCATCTGCTCCATGGTGGGGACAGAACAGAGCACAGATGAGCCCGGTCAGGAGATGAATGTTCCAGAACTAGTTGACAGGTCATCTTTCATGACAATTAACATCATATTATTTTCCCCTCTGAT
>JAPDNY010000257.1:0-62364 GCA_029375565.1 Gekko gecko | reverse complement strand
CATGGAGTGGAATGACAGTCCCAGGGTGCAGCAGGAGAGAGCAGGGACAGGAAGGAGAGGCCACGGAGTGGAATGACAGCCCCAGGGTGCAGCAGGAGAGTGCAGGGACAGGAAGGAGAGGCCACGGAGTGGAATGACAGCCCCAGGGTGCAGCAGGAGAGTGCAGGGATAGGAATGAGAGGCCACGGAGTGGAATGACAGCCCCACGGTGCTCCAGAAGTGTTCTGGGACTGGAATGGCTTGACCCAGAGTGGAATGGCAGCCCCAGGGTACAACAGGAGTGTTCGGGGACTGGAATGACATGTCCCAGAGTGGAATGACAGCCCCAGGGTGTTCCAGGAGTGTTATGGGACTGGAATGACATGTCCCAGAGTGGAATGACAGCCCCAGGGTGCAGCAGGAGTGTGCAGGGACAGGAATGAGAGGCCACGGAGTGGAATGAAAGCCCCAGGGTGCACCAGAAGTGTTCTGGGACTGGAATGACATGTCACACAGTGGAATGACAGCCCCAGGGTGCAGCAGGAGTGTGCAGGGACAGGAATGAGAGGCCACGGAGTGGAAATGAAAGCCCCAGGGTGCACCAGAAGTGTTCTGGGACTGGAATGACATGTCCCAAAGTGGAATGACAGCCCCAGGGTGCAGCAGGAGAGTGCAGGGACAGGAATGAGAGGCCACGGAGTGGAATGACAGCCTCAGGGTGCACCAGAAGTGTTCTGGGACTGGAATGACATGTCCCAAAGTGGAATGACAGCCCCTTGGGGGCAGCAGGAGTGTTCTGGGACTGGAATGACATGTCCCAGAGTGGAATGACAGCCCCAGGGTGCTCCAGGAGTGTTCTGTGACTGGAATGACATGTCCCAGAGTGGAATGAAAGCCCCAGGGTGCAGCAGGAGAGTTCTGGGACTGGAATGACATGTCCCAGAGTGGAATGACAGCCCCAGGGTGCTGCAGGAGTTTCCAGAGAATGGAATGACATGTCCCAGAGTAGAATGATGGCCCCAGGGTGTTCCAGGAGTGTTTGGGGACCGGAATGACATGTCCCAGAGTGGAATGACAGCCCCAGGGTACTGCAGGAGAGTGCAGGGACAGGAATGAGAGGCCACGGAGTGGAATGACAGCCCCAGGGTGCAGCAGGAGTGTTCTGGGACTGGAATGACATGTCCCAGAGTGGAATGACAGCCCCAGGGTGCTCCAGAAGTATTCTGGGACTGGAATGACATGTCCCAGAGTGGAATGACAGCCCCAGGATGCTCCAGGAGTGTTCTGGGAGTGGAATGAAATGTCCAAGAGTGGAATGACAGCCCCAGGGTGCAGCAGGAGAGTGCAGGGAGAGGAATGAGAGGCCACGGAGTGGAATGACAGCCCCAGGGTGTAGCAGGAGAGTGCAGGGAAAGGAATGAGAGGCCACGGAATGGAATGACAGCCCCAGGGTGCTGCAGGAGTGTTCTGGGACTGGAATGACATGTCCCAGAGTGGAATGACAGCCCCAGGGTGCTCCAGGAGTGTTCTAGGACTGGAATGACATGTCCCAGAGTGGAATGACAGCCCCAGGGTGCTCCAGGAGTGTTCTGGGACTGGAATGACATATCCCAGAGTGGAATGACAGCCCCAGGGTGCTCCAGGAGAGTTCTGGGACTGCAATGACATGTCCCAGAGTGGAATGACAGCCCCAGGGTGCTCCAGGAGAGATCTGGGACTGCAATGACATGTCCCAGAGTGGAATGACAGCCCCAGGGTGCAGCAGGAGTGTGCAGGGACATTAATGAGAGGCCACGGAGTGGAATGACAGCCACAGGGTGCTGCAGGAGTTTTCTGGGAGTGCAATGACATGTCCCAGAGTGGAATGAAAGCCCCAGGGTGCAGCAGGAGAGTTCTGGGACTGGAATGACATGTCCCAGAGTGGAATGAAAGCCCCAGGGTGCTGCAGGAGTTTCCAGAGAATGGAATGACATGTCCCAGAGTGGAATGAAAGCCCCAGGGTGCAGCAGGAGAATTCTGGGACTGGAATGACATGTCCCAGAGTGGAATGACAGCCCCAGGGTGCTGCAGGAGTTTCCAGAGAATGGAATGACATGTCCCAGAGTAGAATGACGGCCCCAGGGTGTTCCAGGAGTGTTCGGGGACCGGAATGACATGTCCCAGAGTGGAATGACAGCCCCAGGGTACTGCAGGAGAGTGCAGGGACAGGAATGAGAGGCCACGGAGTGGAATGACAGCCCCAGGGTGCAGCAGGAGTGTTCTGGGACTGGAATGACATGTCCCAGAGTGGAATGACAGCCCCAGGGTGCTCCAGAAGTATTCTGGGACTGGAATGACATGTCCCAGAGTGGAATGACAGCCCCAGGGTGCTCCAGGAGTGTTCTGGGAGTGGAATGAAATGTCCAAGAGTGGAATGACAGCCCCAGGGTGCAGCAGGAGAGTGCAGGGAGAGGAATGAGAGGCCACGGAGTGGAATGACAGCCCCAGGGTGTAGCAGGAGAGTGCAGGGAAAGGAATGAGAGGCCACGGAATGGAATGAGAGCCCCAGGGTGCTGCAGGAGTGTTCTGGGACTGGAATGACATGTCCCAGAGTGGAATGACAGCCCCAGGGTGCTCCAGGAGAGTTCTGGGACTGCAATGACATGTCCCAGAGTGGAATGACAGCCCCAGGGTGCTCCAGGAGAGTTCTGGGACTGCAATGACATGTCCCAGAGTGGAATGACAGCCCCAGGGTGCAGCAGGAGTGTTCTGGGAGTGGAATGACATGTCCCAGAGTGGAATGACAGCCCCAGGGTGCAACAGGAGTGTTCTGGGAGTGGAATGACATGTCCCAGAGTGGAATGACAGCCCCAGGGTGCAACAGGAGAGTGCAGGGACAGGAAGGATAGGCCACGGAGTGGAATGACAGCCCCAGGGTGCAGCAGGAGAGTGCAGGGACAGGAATGAGAGGCCACGGAGTGGAATGACAGCCCCAGGGTGCAGCAGGAGTGTGCAGGGACAGGAATGAGAGGCAACGGAGTGGAATGACAGCCCCAGGGTGCAGCAGGAGAGTGCAGGGACAGGAATGAGAGGCCACAGAGTGGAATGACAGCCCCAGGGTGCTACAGGAGTTTCTGGAGACTGCAATGACATGTCCCAGAGTGGAATGACAGCCCCAGGATGCTACAGGAGTGTTCTAGGACTGGAATGACATGTCCCAGAGTGGAATGACAGCCCCAGGGTGTTCCAGGAGTGTTCTGGGACCGGAATGAAATGTCCCAGAGTGGAATGACAGCCCCAGGGTGCAGCAGGAGTGTGCAGGGACAGGAATAAGAGGCAACGGAGTGGAATGACAGCCCCAGGGTGCAGCAGGAGAGTGCAGGGAAAGGAATGAGAGGCCACGGAGTGGAATGACAGCCCCAGGGTGCTGCAGGAGTATTCGGGGACTGGAATGACATATCCCAGAGTGGAATGACAGCCCCAGGGTGTTCCAGGAGTGTTCTGGGACTGGAATGACATGTCCCAGAGTGGAATGACAGCCCCAGGGTGCAGCAGGAGTGTGCAGGGACAGGTATGAGAGGCAACGGAGTGGAATGACAGCCCCAGGGTGCAGCAGGAGAGTGCAGGGACAGGAATGAGAGGCCACGGAGTGGAATGACAGCCCCAGGGTGTAGCAGGAGTGTGCAGGGACAGGAAGGAGAGGCCACGGAGTGGAATGACAGCCCCAGGGTGCAGCAGGAGAGTCCAGGGACAGAAAGGAGAGGTCAATGAGTGGAATGACAGCCCCAGGCTGCAGCAGGAGTGTTCTGGGACTGGAATGAAATGTCCCAGAGTGGAATGACAGCCCCAGGGTGCTCCAGGAGTGTTCTGGGACTGGAATGAGATGTCCCAGAGTGAAATGATAGCCCCAGGGTGCTCCAGGAGTGTTCTGGGACTGGAATGAGATGTCCCAGAGTGGAATGACAGCCCCAGGGTGCTCCAGGAGAGTTCTGGGACTGCAATGACATGTCCCAGAGTGGAATGACAGCCCCAGGGTGCAGCAGGAGTGTGCAGGGACAGTAATGAGAGGCCACGGAGTGGAATGACAGCTCCAGGGTGCTGCAGGAGTTTCTGGAGACTGGAATGACATGTCCCAGAGTGGAATGACAGCCCCAGGGTGCTCCAGGAGTGTTCTAGGACTGGAATGACATGTCCCAGAGTGGAATGACAGCCCCAGGGTGTTCCAGGAGTGTTCTGGGACTGGAATGACATGTCCCAGAGTGGAATGACAGCCCCAGGGTGCAGCAGGAGTGTGCAGGGACAGGAATGAGAGGCAGCGGAGTGGAATAACAGCCCCAGGGTGCAGCAGGAGAGTGCAGGGACAGGAATGAGAGGCCACGGAGTGGGAATGACAGCCCCAGGGTGCTGCAGGAGTTTCTGGAGACTGAAATGACATGTCCCAGAGTGGAATGACAGCCCCAGGGTGCTACAGGAGTGTTCTGGGACTGGAATGACATGTCCCAGAGTGGAATGACAGCCCCAGGGTGTTCCAGGAGTGTTCTGGGGACCGGAATGAAATGTCCCAAAGTGGAATGACAGCCCCTTGGGGGCAGCAGGAGTGTTCTGGGACTGGAATGACATGTCCCAGAGTGGAATGACAGCCCCAGGGTGCTCCAGGAGTGTTCTGTGACTGGAATGACATGTCCCACAGTGGAATGAAAGCCCCAGGGTGCAGCAGGAGAGTTCTGGGACTGGAATGACATGTCCCAGAGTGGAATGACAGCCCCAGGGTGCTGCAGGAGTTTCCAGAGAATGGAATGACATGTCCCAGAGTAGAATGACGGCCCCAGGGTGTTCCAGGAGTGTTTGGGGACCGGAATGACATGTCCCAGAGTGGAATGACAGCCCCAGGGTACTGCAGGAGAGTGCAGGGACAGGAATGAGAGGCCACGGAGTGGAATGACAGCCCCAGGGTGCAGCAGGAGTGTTCTGGGACTGGAATGACATGTCCCAGAGTGGAATGACAGCCCCAGGGTGCTCCAGAAGTATTCTGGAACTGGAATGACATGTCCCAGAGTGGAATGACAGCCCCAGGATGCTCCAGGAGTGTTCTGGGAGTGGAATGAAATGTCCAAGAGTGGAATGACAGCCCCAGGGTGCAGCAGGAGAGTGCAGGGAGAGGAATGAGAGGCCACGGAGTGGAATGACAGCCCCAGGGTGTAGCAGGAGAGTGCAGGGAAAGGAATGAGAGGCCACGGAATGGAATGACAGCCCCAGGGTGCTGCAGGAGTGTTCTGGGACTGGAATGACATGTCCCAGAGTGGAATGACAGCCCCAGGGTGCTCCAGGAGTGTTCTAGGACTGGAATGACATGTCCCAGAGTGGAATGACAGCCCCAGGGTGCTTCAGGAGTGTTCTGGGACTGGAATGACATATCCCAGAGTGGAATGACAGCCCCAGGGTGCTCCAGGAGAGTTCTGGGACTGCAATGACATGTCCCAGAGTGGAATGACAGCCCCAGGGTGCTCCAGGAGAGATCTGGGACTGCAATGACATGTCCCAGAGTGGAATGACAGCCCCAGGGTGCAGCAGGAGTGTGCAGGGACATTAATGAGAGGCCACGGAGTGGAATGACAGCCACAGGGTGCTGCAGGAGTTTTCTGGGAGTGCAATGACATGTCCCAGAGTGGAATGAAAGCCCCAGGGTGCAGCAGGAGAGTTCTGGGACTGGAATGACATGTCCCAGAGTGGAATGAAAGCCCCAGGGTGCAGCAGGAGAATTCTGGGACTGGAATGACATGTCCCAGAGTGGAATGACAGCCCCAGGGTGCTGCAGGAGTTTCCAGAGAATGGAATGACATGTCCCAGAGTAGAATGACGGCCCCAGGGTGTTCCAGGAGTGTTCGGGGACCGGAATGACATGTCCCAGAGTGGAATGACAGCCCCAGGGTACTGCAGGAGAGTGCAGGGACAGGAATGAGAGGCCACGGAGTGGAATGACAGCCCCAGGGTGCAGCAGGAGTGTTCTGGGACTGGAATGACATGTCCCAGAGTGGAATGACAGCCCCAGGGTGCTCCAGAAGTATTCTGGGACTGGAATGACATGTCCCAGAGTGGAATGACAGCCCCAGGGTGCTCCAGGAGTGTTCTGGGAGTGGAATGAAATGTCCAAGAGTGGAATGACAGCCCCAGGGTGCAGCAGGAGAGTGCAGGGAGAGGAATGAGAGGCCACGGAGTGGAATGACAGCCCCAGGGTGTAGCAGGAGAGTGCAGGGAAAGGAATGAGAGGCCACGGAATGGAATGAGAGCCCCAGGGTGCTGCAGTAGTGTTCTGGGACTGGAATGACATGTCCCAGAGTGGAATGACAGCCCCAGGGTGCTCCAGGAGAGTTCTGGGACTGCAATGACATGTCCCAGAGTGGAATGACAGCCCCAGGGTGCTCCAGGAGAGTTCTGGGACTGCAATGACATGTCCCAGAGTGGAATGACAGCCCCAGGGTGCAGCAGGAGTGTTCTGGGAGTGGAATGACATGTCCCAGAGTGGAATGACAGCCCCAGGGTGCAACAGGAGTGTTCTGGGAGTGGAATGACATGTCCCAGAGTGGAATGACAGCCCCAGGGTGCAACAGGAGAGTGCAGGGACAGGAAGGATAGGCCACGGAGTGGAATGACAGCCCCAGGGTGCAGCAGGAGAGTGCAGGGACAGGAATGAGAGGCCACGGAGTGGAATGACAGCCCCAGGGTGCAGCAGGAGTGTGCAGGGACAGGAATGAGAGGCAACGGAGTGGAATGACAGCCCCAGGGTGCAGCAGGAGAGTGCAGGGACAGGAATGAGAGGCCACAGAGTGGAATGACAGCCCCAGGGTGCTACAGGAGTTTCTGGAGACTGCAATGACATGTCCCAGAGTGGAATGACAGCCCCAGGATGCTACAGGAGTGTTCTAGGACTGGAATGACATGTCCCAGAGTGGAATGACAGCCCCAGGGTGTTCCAGGAGTGTTCTGGGACCGGAATGAAATGTCCCAGAGTGGAATGACAGCCCCAGGGTGCAGCAGGAGTGTGCAGGGACAGGAATAAGAGGCAACGGAGTGGAATGACAGCCCCAGGGTGCAGCAGGAGAGTGCAGGGAAAGGAATGAGAGGCCACGGAGTGGAATGACAGCCCCAGGGTGCTGCAGGAGTATTCGGGGACTGGAATGACATATCCCAGAGTGGAATGACAGCCCCAGGGTGTTCCAGGAGTGTTCTGGGACTGGAATGACATGTCCCAGAGTGGAATGACAGCCCCAGGGTGCAGCAGGAGTGTGCAGGGACAGGTATGAGAGGCAACGGAGTGGAATGACAGCCCCAGGGTGCAGCAGGAGAGTGCAGGGACAGGAATGAGAGGCCACGGAGTGGAATGACAGCCCCAGGGTGTAGCAGGAGTGTGCAGGGACAGGAAGGAGAGGCCACGGAGTGGAATGACAGCCCCAGGGTGCAGCAGGAGAGTCCAGGGACAGAAAGGAGAGGTCAATGAGTGGAATGACAGCCCCAGGCTGCAGCAGGAGTGTTCTGGGACTGGAATGAAATGTCCCAGAGTGGAATGACAGCCCCAGGGTGCTCCAGGAGTGTTCTGGGACTGGAATGAGATGTCCCAGAGTGAAATGATAGCCCCAGGGTGCTCCAGGAGTGTTCTGGGACTGGAATGACATGTCCCATAGTGGAATGACAGCCCCAGGGTGCTCCAGGAGAGTTCTGGGGACTGCAATGACATGTCCCAGAGTGGAATGACAGACCCAGGGTGCAGCAGGAGTGTGCAGGGACAGTAATGAGAGGCCACGGAGTGGAATGACAGCTCCAGGGTGCTGCAGGAGTTTCTGGAGACTGGAATGACATGTCCCAGAGTGGAATGACAGCCCCAGGGTGCTCCAGGAGTGTTCTAGGACTGGAATGACATGTCCCAGAGTGGAATGACAGCCCCAGGGTGTTCCAGGAGTGTTCTGGGACTGGAATGACATGTCCCAGAGTGGAATGACAGGCCCAGGGTGCAGCAGGAGTGTGCAGGGACAGGAATGAGAGGCAGCGGAGTGGAATAACAGCCCCAGGGTGCAGCAGGACAGTGCAGGGACAGGAATGAGAGGCCACGGAGTGGAATGACAGCCCCAGGGTGCTGCAGGAGTTTCTGGAGACTGAAATGACATGTCCCAGAGTGGAATGACAGCCCCAGGGTGCTACAGGAGTGTTCTGGGACTGGAATGACATGTCCCAGAGTGGAATGACAGCCCCAGGGTGTTCCAGGAGTGTTCTGGGACCGGGAATGAAATGTCCCAAAGTGGAATGACAGCCCCTTGGGGGCAGCAGGAGTGTTCTGGGACTGGAATGACATGTCCCAGAGTGGAATGACAGCCCCAGGGTGCTCCAGGAGTGTTCTGTGACTGGAATGACATGTCCCAGAGTGGAATGAAAGCCCCAGGGTGCAGCAGGAGAGTTCTGGGACTGGAATGACATGTCCCAGAGTGGAATGACAGCCCCAGGGTGCTGCAGGAGTTTCCAGAGAATGGAATGACATGTCCCAGAGTAGAATGACGGCCCCAGGGTGTTCCAGGAGTGTTTGGGGACCGGAATGACATGTCCCAGAGTGGAATGACAGCCCCAGGGTACTGCAGGAGAGTGCAGGGACAGGGAATGAGAGGCCACGGAGTGGAATGACAGCCCCAGGGTGCAGCAGGAGTGTTCTGGGACTGGAATGACATGTCCCAGAGTGGAATGACAGCCCCAGGGTGCTCCAGAAGTATTCTGGGACTGGAATGACATGTCCCAGAGTGGAATGACAGCCCCAGGATGCTCCAGGAGTGTTCTGGAAGTGGAATGAAATGTCCAAGAGTGGAATGACAGCCCCAGGGTGCAGCAGGAGAGTGCAGGGAGAGGAATGAGAGGCCACGGAGTGGAATGACAGCCCCAGGGTGTAGCAGGAGAGTGCAGGGAAAGGAATGAGAGGCCACGGAATGGAATGACAGCCCCAGGGTGCTGCAGGAGTGTTCTGGGACTGGAATGACATGTCCCAGAGTGGAATGACAGCCCCAGGGTGCTCCAGGAGTGTTCTAGGACTGGAATGACATGTCCCAGAGTGGAATGACAGCCCCAGGGTGCTTCAGGAGTGTTCTGGGACTGGAATGACATATCCCAGAGTGGAATGACAGCCCCAGGGTGCTCCAGGAGAGTTCTGGGACTGCAATGACATGTCCCAGAGTGGAATGACAGCCCCAGGGTGCTCCAGGAGAGATCTGGGACTGCAATGACATGTCCCAGAGTGGAATGACAGCCCCAGGGTGCAGCAGGAGTGTGCAGGGACATTAATGAGAGGCCACGGAGTGGAATGACAGCCACAGGGTGCTGCAGGAGTTTTCTGGGAGTGCAATGACATGTCCCAGAGTGGAATGAAAGCCCCAGGGTGCAGCAGGAGAGTTCTGGGACTGGAATGACATGTCCCAGAGTGGAATGAAAGCCCCAGGGTGCAGCAGGAGAATTCTGGGACTGGAATGACATGTCCCAGAGTGGAATGACAGCCCCAGGGTGCTGCAGGAGTTTCCAGAGAATGGAATGACATGTCCCAGAGTAGAATGACGGCCCCAGGGTGTTCCAGGAGTGTTCGGGGACCGGAATGACATGTCCCAGAGTGGAATGACAGCCCCAGGGTACTGCAGGAGAGTGCAGGGACAGGAATGAGAGGCCACGGAGTGGAATGACAGCCCCAGGGTGCAGCAGGAGTGTTCTGGGACTGGAATGACATGTCCCAGAGTGGAATGACAGCCCCAGGGTGCTCCAGAAGTATTCTGGGACTGGAATGACATGTCCCAGAGTGGAATGACAGCCCCAGGGTGCTCCAGGAGTGTTCTGGGAGTGGAATGAAATGTCCAAGAGTGGAATGACAGCCCCAGGGTGCAGCAGGAGAGTGCAGGGAGAGGAATGAGAGGCCACGGAGTGGAATGACAGCCCCAGGGTGTAGCAGGAGAGTGCAGGGAAAGGAATGAGAGGCCACGGAATGGAATGAGAGCCCCAGGGTGCTGCAGGAGTGTTCTGGGACTGGAATGACATGTCCCAGAGTGGAATGACAGCCCCAGGGTGCTCCAGGAGAGTTCTGGGACTGCAATGACATGTCCCAGAGTGGAATGACAGCCCCAGGGTGCTCCAGGAGAGTTCTGGGACTGCAATGACATGTCCCAGAGTGGAATGACAGCCCCAGGGTGCAGCAGGAGTGTTCTGGGAGTGGAATGACATGTCCCAGAGTGGAATGACAGCCCCAGGGTGCAACAGGAGTGTTCTGGGAGTGGAATGACATGTCCCAGAGTGGAATGACAGCCCCAGGGTGCAACAGGAGAGTGCAGGGACAGGAAGGATAGGCCACGGAGTGGAATGACAGCCCCAGGGTGCAGCAGGAGAGTGCAGGGACAGGAATGAGAGGCCACGGAGTGGAATGACAGCCCCAGGGTGCAGCAGGAGTGTGCAGGGACAGGAATGAGAGGCAACGGAGTGGAATGACAGCCCCAGGGTGCAGCAGGAGAGTGCAGGGACAGGAATGAGAGGCCACAGAGTGGAATGACAGCCCCAGGGTGCTACAGGAGTTTCTGGAGACTGCAATGACATGTCCCAGAGTGGAATGACAGCCCCAGGATGCTACAGGAGTGTTCTAGGACTGGAATGACATGTCCCAGAGTGGAATGACAGCCCCAGGGTGTTCCAGGAGTGTTCTGGGACCGGAATGAAATGTCCCAGAGTGGAATGACAGCCCCAGGGTGCAGCAGGAGTGTGCAGGGACAGGAATAAGAGGCAACGGAGTGGAATGACAGCCCCAGGGTGCAGCAGGAGAGTGCAGGGAAAGGAATGAGAGGCCACGGAGTGGAATGACAGCCCCAGGGTGCTGCAGGAGTATTCGGGGACTGGAATGACATATCCCAGAGTGGAATGACAGCCCCAGGGTGTTCCAGGAGTGTTCTGGGACTGGAATGACATGTCCCAGAGTGGAATGACAGCCCCAGGGTGCAGCAGGAGTGTGCAGGGACAGGTATGAGAGGCAACGGAGTGGAATGACAGCCCCAGGGTGCAGCAGGAGAGTGCAGGGACAGGAATGAGAGGCCACGGAGTGGAATGACAGCCCCAGGGTGTAGCAGGAGTGTGCAGGGACAGGAAGGAGAGGCCACGGAGTGGAATGACAGCCCCAGGGTGCAGCAGGAGAGTCCAGGGACAGAAAGGAGAGGTCAATGAGTGGAATGACAGCCCCAGGCTGCAGCAGGAGTGTTCTGGGACTGGAATGAAATGTCCCAGAGTGGAATGACAGCCCCAGGGTGCTCCAGGAGTGTTCCGGGACTGGAATGAGATGTCCCAGAGTGAAATGATAGCCCCAGGGTGCTCCAGGAGTGTTCTGGGACTGGAATGACATGTCCCATAGTGGAATGACAGCCCCAGGGTGCTCCAGGAGAGTTCTGGGACTGCAATGACATGTCCCAGAGTGGAATGACAGCCCCAGGGTGCAGCAGGAGTGTGCAGGGACAGTAATGAGAGGCCACGGAGTGGAATGACAGCTCCAGGGTGCTGCAGGAGTTTCTGGAGACTGGAATGACATGTCCCAGAGTGGAATGACAGCCCCAGGGTGCTCCAGGAGTGTTCTAGGACTGGAATGACATGTCCCAGAGTGGAATGACAGCCCCAGGGTGTTCCAGGAGTGTTCTGGGACTGGAATGACATGTCCCAGAGTGGAATGACAGCCCCAGGGTGCAGCAGGAGTGTGCAGGGACAGGAATGAGAGGCAGCGGAGTGGAATAACAGCCCCAGGGTGCAGCAGGAGAGTGCAGGGACAGGAATGAGAGGCCACGGAGTGGAATGACAGCCCCAGGGTGCTGCAGGAGTTTCTGGAGACTGAAATGACATGTCCCAGAGTGGAATGACAGCCCCAGGGTGCTACAGGAGTGTTCTGGGACTGGAATGACATGTCCCAGAGTGGAATGACAGCCCCAGGGTGTTCCAGGAGTGTTCTGGGACCGGAATGAAATGTCCCAGAGTGGAATGACAGCCCCAGGGTGCAGTAGGAGTGTGCAGGGACAGGAATAAGAGGCAACGGAGTGGAATGAGAGCCCCAGGGTGCAGTAGGAGAGTGCAGGGACAGGAATGAGAGGCCACGGAGTGGAATGACAGCCCCAGGGTGCTGCAGGAGTATTCGGGGACTGGAATGATATGTCCCAGAGTGGAATGACAGCCCCAGAGTGTTCCAGGAGTGTTCTGGGACTGGAATGACATGTCCCAGAGTGGAATGACAGCCCCAGGGTGCAGCAGGACTGTGCAGGGACAGGAATGAGAGGCAACGGAGTGGAATGACAGCCCCAGGGTGCAGCAGGAGAGTGCAGGGACAGGAATGAGAGGCCACGGAGTGGAATGACAACCCCAGGGTGTAGCAGGAGTGTGCAGGGAGAGGAATGAGAGGCCACGGAGTGGAATGACAGACCCAGGGTGCAGCAGGAGAGTGCAGGGAGAGGAATAAGAGGCCACGGAGTGGAATGACAGCCCCAGGGTGCAGCAGGAGAGTGCAGGGACAGGAATGAGAGGCCACGGAGTGGAATGACAGCCCCAGGGTGCTGCAGGAGTGTTCTGGGACTGGAATGACATGTCCCAGAGTGGAATGACAGCCCCAGGGTGCAGCAGGAGAGTTCTGGGACTGGAATGACATGTCCCAGAGTGGAATGACAGCCCCAGGGTGCTCCAGGAGAGTTCAGGGACTGCAATGACATGTCCCAGAGTGGAATGACAGCCCCAGGATGCAGCAGGAGTGTTCTGGGACTGGAATGAGAGGCCACGGAGTGGAATGACAGCCCCAGGATGCAGCAGGAGTGTTCTGGGACTGGAATGAGAGGCCACGGAGTGGAATGACAGCCCCAGGGTGCTGCTGGAGTTTTCTGGGAGTGGAATGACATGTACAAGAGTGGAATAACAGCGCCAGGGTGCTCCAGGAGTGTTCTGGGACTGGAATGACATGTCCCAGAGTGGAATGACAGCCCCAGGGTGCAACAGGAGAGTGCAGGGACAGGAAGGAGAGGCCACGGAGTGGAATGACAGCCCCAGGGTGCAGCAGGAGAGTGCAGGGACAGGAATGAGAGGCCACGGAGTGGAATGAAAGCCCCAGGGTGCAGCAGGAGTGTGCAGGGACAGGAATGAGAGGCCACGGAGTGGGAATAACAGCCCCAGGGTGCAGCAGGAGAGTTCAGGGACAGGAATGAGAGGCCACGGAGTGGAATGACAGCCCCAGGGTGCAGCAGGAGTGTGCAGGGACAGGAATGACATGTCCCAGAGTGGAATGACAGCCCCAGGGTGCAACAGGAGAGTTCAGGGACAGGAAGGAGAGGCCACGGAGTGGAATGACAGCCCCAGGGTGCAGCAGGAGAGTGCAGGGACAGGAATGAGAGGCCACAGAGTGGAATGACAGCCCCAGGGTGTAGCAGGAGAGTACAGGGACAGGAAGGAGAGGCCACGGAGTGGGAACTGACAGCCCCAGGGTGCAGCAGGAGAGTCCAGGGACAGAAAGGAGAGGTCAATGAGTGGAATGACAGCCCCAGGCTGCAGCAGGAGTGTTCTGGGACTGGAATGACATGTCCCAGAGTGGAATGACAGCCCCAGGGTGCTCCAGGAGTGTTCTGGGACTGGAATGAGATGTCCCAGAGTGAAATGATAGCCCCAGGGTGCTCCAGGAGTGTTCTGGGACTGGAATGACATGTCCCATAGTGGAATGACAGCCCCAGGGTGCTCCAGGAGAGTTCTGGGACTGCAATGACATGTCCCAGAGTGGAATGACAGCCCCAGGGTGCAGCAGGAGTGTGCAGGGACAGTAATGAGAGGCCACGGAGTGGAATGACAGCTCCAGGGTGCTGCAGGAGTTTCTGGAGACTGGAATGACATGTCCCAGAGTGGAATGACAGCCCCAGGGTGCTCCAGGAGTGTTCTAGGACTGGAATGACATGTCCCAGAGTGGAATGACAGCCCCAGGGTGCTACAGGAGTGTTCTGGGACTGGAATGACATGTCCCAGAGTGGAATGACAGCCCCAGGGTGTTCCAGGAGTGTTCTGGGACCGGAATGAAATGTCCCAGAGTGGAATGACAGCCCCAGGGTGCAGTAGGAGTGTGCAGGGACAGGAATAAGAGGCAACGGAGTGGAATGAGAGCCCCAGGGTGCAGCAGGAGAGTGCAGGGACAGGAATGAGAGGCCACGGAGTGGAATGACAGCCCCAGGGTGCTGCAGGAGTATTCGGGGACTGGAATGACATGTCCCAGAGTGGAATGACAGCCCCAGGGTGTTCCAGGAGTGTTCTGGGACTGGAATGACATGTCCCAGAGTGGAATGACAGCCCCAGGGTGCAGCAGGACTGTGCAGGGACAGGAATGAGAGGCAACGGAGTGGAATGACAGCCCCAGGGTGCAGCAGGAGAGTGCAGGGACAGGAATGAGAGGCCACGGAGTGGAATGACAACCCCAGGGTGTAGCAGGAGTGTGCAGGGAGAGGAATGAGAGGCCACGGAGTGGAATGACAGACCCAGGGTGCAGCAGGAGAGTGCAGGGACAGGAATGAGAGGCCACGGAGTGGAATGACAGCCCCAGGGTGCTGCAGGAGTGTTCTGGGACTGGAATGACATGTCCCAGAGTGGAATGACAGCCCCAGGGTGCAGCAGGAGAGTTCTGGGACTGGAATGACATGTCCCAGAGTGGAATGACAGCCCCAGGGTGCTCCAGGAGAGTTCAGGGACTGCAATGACATGTCCCAGAGTGGAATGACAGCCCCAGGGGGCAGCAGGAGTTTGCAGGGACAGTAATGAGAGGCCACGCAGTGGAATGACAGCCCCAGGGTGCTGCAGGAGTTTATGGAGACTGGAATGACATGTCCCAGACTGGAATGACAGCCCCAGGGTGTTCCAGGAGTGTTCTGGGACCGGAATGACATGTCCCAGAATGGAATGACAGACCCAGTGTTTAGCAGGAGTGTGCAGGGACAGGAATAAGAGGCAACGGAGTGGAATGACAGCCCCAGGGTGTAGCAGGAGTGTGCAGGGAGAGGAATGAGAGGCCACGGAGTGGAATGACAGCCCCAGGGTGCTGCAGGAGTATTCGGGGACTGGAATGACATGTCCCAGAGTGGAATGACAGCCCCAGGGTGTTCCAGGAGTGTTCTGGGACTGGAATGACATGTCCCAGAGTGGAATGACAGCCCCAGGGTGCAGCAGGAGTGTGCAGGGACAGGAATGAGAGGCAACGGAGCGGAATGACAGCCCCAGGGTGCAGCAGGAGAGTGCAGGGACAGGAAGGAGAGGCCACAGAGTGGAATGACAGCCCCAGGGTGTAGCAGGAGTGTGCAGGGAGAGGAATGAGAGGCCACGGAGTGGAATGACAGCCCCAGGGTGTAGCAGGAGAGTGCAGGGAGAGGAATAAGAGGCCACGGAGTGGGAATGGCAGCCCCAGGGTGCAGCAGGAGAGTGCAGGGACAGGAATGAGAGGCCACGGAGTGGAATGACAGCTCCAGGGTGTAGAAGGAGTGTGCAGAGAGAGGAATGAGAGGCCACGGAGTGAAATGACAGCCCCAGGGTGCAGCAGGAGAGTGCAGGGAGAGGAATAACAGGCCACGGAGTGGAATGACAGCCCCAGGGTGCAGCAGGAGAGTGCAGGGACAGGAAGGAGAGGCCACGGAGTGGAAATGACAGCCCCAGGGTGTAGCAGGAGTGTGCAGGGAGAGGAATTTGAGGCCACAGAGTGGAATGACAGACCCAGGGTGCAGCAGGAGAGTGCAGGGAGAGGAATGAGAGGCCACGGAGTGGGAATGACAGCCCCAGGGTGTAGCAGGAGAGTGCAGGGAAAGGAATGAGAGGCCACGGAGTGGAATGACAGCCCCAGGGTGCAGCAGGAGTGTGCAGGGATAGGAATGAGAGGCCACGGAGTGGAATGACAGCCCCTGGGTGCAGCAGGAGAGTGCAGGGACAGGAAGGAGAGGCCACGGAGTGGAATGACAGCCCCAGGGTGTAGCAGGAGTGTGCAGGGAGAGGAATTTGAGGCCACAGAGTGGAATGACAGACCCAGGGTGCAGCAGGAGAGTGCAGGGAGAGGAATGAGAGGCCACGGAGTGGAATGACAGCCCCAGGGTGTAGCAGGAGAGTGCAGGGAAAGGAATGAGAGGCCACGGAGTGGAATGACAGCCCCAGGGTGCTGCAGGAGTGTTCCGGGACTGGAATGACATGTCCCAGAGTGGAATGACAGCCCCAGGGTGTTCCAGGAGTGTTCTGGGACCGGAATGACATGTCCCAGAGTGGAATGACAGCCCCAGGGTGTAGCAGGAGTGTGCAGGGACAGGAATAAGAGGCCACGGAGTAGAATGACAGCCCCAGGGTGCTGCAGGAGTATTCGGGGACTGGAATGAGATGTCCCAGAGTGGAATGACAGCCCCAGGGTGTTCCAGGAGTGTTCTGGGACTGGAATGACATGTCCCAGAGTGGAATGACAGCCCCAGGGTGCAGCAGGAGTGTGCAGGGACAGGAATGAGAGGCAACGGAGTGGAATGACAGCCCCAGGGTGCAGCAGGAGAGTGCAGGGACAGGAATGAGAGGGCCACGGAGTGGAATGACAGTCCCAGGGTGTAGCAGGAGTGTGCAGAGAGAGGGAATGAGAGGCCACGGAGTGGAATGACAGCCCCAGGGTGCAGCAGGAGAGTGCAGGGAGAGGAATAAGAGGCCACGGAGTAAAATGACAGCCCCAGGGTGCAGCAGGAGAGTGCAGGGACAGGAATGAGAGGCCACGGAGTGGAATGACAGCCCCAGGGTGCTGCAGGAGTATTCGGGGACTGGAATGACTTGTCCCAGAGTGGAATGACAGCCCCAGGGTGTTCCTGGAGTGTTCTGGGACTGGAATGACATGTCCCAGAGTGGAATGACAGCCCCAGGGTGCAGCAGGAGTGTGCAGGGACAGGAATGAGAGGTAACGGAGTGGAATGAGAGCCCCAGGGTGCAGCAGGAGAGTGCAGGGACAGGAATGAGAGGCCACGGAGTGGAATGACAGCCCCAGGGTGTAGCAGGTGTGTGCAGGGAGAGGAATGAGAGGCCACGGAGTGGGAATGACAGACCCAGGGTGCAGCAGGAGAGTGCAGGGAGAGGAATAAGAGGCCACGGAGTGGAATGACAGCCCCAGGGTGCAGCAGGAGAGTGCAGGGACAGGAATGAGAGGCCACGGAGTGGAATGACAGCCCCAGGGTGCTGCAGGAGTGTTCTGGGACTGGAATGACATGTCCCAGAGTGGAATGACAGCCCCAGGGTGCAGCAGGAGAGTTCTGGGACTGGAATGACATGTCCCAGAGTGGAATGACAGCCCCAGGGTGCTCCAGGAGAGTTCAGGCACTGCAATGACATGTCCCAGAGTGGAATGACAGCCACAGGGTGCTGCAGGAGTTTATGGAGACTGGAATGACATGTCCCAGAGTGGAACGACAGCCCCAGGGTGTTCCAGGAGTTTTCTGGGACCGGAATGACATGTCCCAGAGTGGAATGACAGCCCCAGGGTGCAGCAGGAGTGTGCAGGGACAGGAATAAGAGGCCACGGAGTAGAATGACAGCCCCAGGGTTCTGCAGGAGTATTCCGGGACTGGAATGACATGTCCCAGAGTGGAATGACAGCCCCAGGGTGTTCCAGGAGTGTTCTGGGACCGGAATGACATGTCCCAGAGTGGAATGACAGCCCCAGGGTGTAGCAGGAGTGTGCAGGGACAGGAATAAGAGGCCACGGAGTAGAATCAAAGCCCCAGGGTGCTGTAGGAGTATTCGGGGACTGGAATGAGATGTCCCAGAGTGGAATGACAGCCCCAGGGTGTTCCAGGAGTGTTCTGGGACTGGAATGACATGTCCCAGAGTGGAATGACAGCCCCAGGGTGCAGCAGGAGTGTGCAGGGACAGGAATGAGAGACAACGGAGTGGAATGACAGCCCCAGGGTGCAGCAGGAGAGTGCAGGGACAGGAATGAGAGGCCACGGAGTGGGAATGATAGTCCCAGGGTGTAGCAGGAGTGTGCAGAGAGAGGAATGAGAGGCCACGGAGTGGAATGAGAGACCCAGGGTGCAGCAGGAGAGTGCAGGGACAGGAAGGCGAGGCCACGGAGTGGAATGACAGCCCCAGGGTGTAGCAGGAGTGTGCAGGGAGAGGAATGAGAGGCCACGGAGTGGAATGACAGACCCAGGGTGCAGCAGGAGAGTGCAGGGAGAGGAATGAGAGGCCACGGAGTGGAATGACAGCCCCTGGGTGCAGCAGGAGAGTGCAGGGACAGGAAGGAGAGGCCACGGAGTGGAATGACAGCCCCAGGGTGCAGCAGGAGAGTGCAGGGACAGGAATGAGAGGCCACGGAGTGGAATGACAGCCCCAGAGTGCTCCAGGAGTGTTCTGGGACAGGAATGAGAGGCCACGGAGTGGAATGTCAGCCCCAGGGTGCACCAGAAGTGTTCTGAGACTGGAATGACATGTCCCAGAGTGGAATGACAGCCCCAGGGTGCAGCAGGAGTGTTCTGGGACTGGAATGAGAGGCCATGGAGTGGAATGACAGCCCCAGGGTGCAGCAGGAGTGTGCAGAGACAGGAATGAGAGGCCACGGAGTGGAATGACAGCCCCAGGGTGCTGCTGGAGTTTTCTGGGAGTGGAATAACATGTACAAGAGTGGAATGACAGCCCCAGGCTGCAGCAGGAGTGTTCTGGGACTGGAATGACATGTCCCAGAGTGGAATGACAGCCCCAGGGTGCTCCAGGAGTGTTCTGGGACTGGAATGAGATGTCCCAGAGTGAAATGATAGCCCCAGGGTGCTCCAGGAGTGTTCTGGGACTGGAATGACATGTCCCAGAGTGGAATGACAGCCCCAGGGTGCTCCAGGAGAGTTCTGGGACTGAAATGACATGTCCCAGAGTGGAATGACAGCCCCAGGGTGCAGCAGGAGTGTGCAGGGACAGTAATGAGAGGCCACGGAGTGGAATGACAGCTCCAGGGTGCTGCAGGAGTTTTTGGAGACTGGAATGACATGTCCCAGAGTGGAATGAAAGCCCCAGGGTGTTCCAGGAGTGTTCTAGGACTGGAATGACATGTCCCAGAGTGGAATGACAGCCCCAGGGTGTTCCAGGAGTGTTCTGGGACTGGAATGACATGTCCCAGAGTGGAATGACAGGCCCAGGGTGCAGCAGGAGTGTGCAGGGACAGGAATGAGAGGCAACGGAGTGGAATGAGAGCCCCAGGGTGCAGCAGGAGAGTGCAGGGACAGGAATGAGAGGCCACGGAGTGCAATGACAGCCCCAGGGTGCTGCAGGAGTATTCGAGGACTGGAATGACATGTCCCAGAGTGGAATGACAGCCCCAGGGTGTTCCAGGAGTGTTCTGGGAGTGGAATGACATGTCCCAGAGTGGAATGACAGCCCCAGGGTGCAGCAGGACTTTGCAGGGACAGGAATGAGAGGCAACGGAGTGGAATGACAGACCCAGGGTGTAGCAGGAGTGTGCAGGGAGAGGAATGAGAGGCCACGGAGTGGAATGACAGACCCAGGGTGTAGCAGGAGTGTGCAGGGAGAGGAATGAGAGGCCACGGAGTGGAATGACAGACCCAGGGTGTAGCAGGAGTGTGCAGGGACAGGAATGAGAGGCAACGGAGTGGAATGACTTCCCCAGGGTGCAGCAGGAGAGTGCAGGGACAGGAATGAGAGGCCACGGAGTGGGAACTGACAACCCCAGGGTGTAGCAGGAGTGTGCAGGGAGAGGGAATGAGAGGCCACGGAGTGGAATGACATACCCAGGGTGCAGCAGGAGTGTTCTGGGACAGGAATGAGAGGCCATGGAGTGGAATGACAGCCCCAGGGTGCAGCAGGAGAGTGCAGGGACAGGAATGAGAGGCCACGGAGTGGAATGACAACCTCAGGGTGTAGCAGGAGTGTGCAGGGAGAGGAATAAGAGGCCACGGAGTGGAATGACAGCCCCAGGGTGCTGCAGGAGTGTTCTGGGACTGGAATGACATGTCCCAGAGTGGAATGACAGCCCCAGGGTGCAGCAGGAGAGTTCTGGGACTGGAATGACATGTCCCAGAGTGGAATGACAGCCCCAGGGTGTAGCAGGAGTGTGCAGGGATAGTAATGAGAGGCCACGGAGTGGAATGACAGCCCCAGGGTGCTGCAGGAGTTTATGGAGACTGGAATGACATGGCCCAGACTGGAATGACAGCCCCAGGGTGCTCCAGGAGTGTTCTGGGACCGGAATGACATGTCCCAGAGTGGAATGACAGCCCCAGGGTGCAGCAGGAGTGTGCAGGGACAGGAATAAGAGGCCACGGAGTGGAATGACAGCCCCAGAGTGCTGCAGGAGTATTCGGGGACTGGAATGACATGTCCGAGAGTGGAATGACAGCCCCAGGGTGTTCCAGGAGTGTTCTGGGAACGGAATGACATGTCCCAGAGTGGAATGACAGCCCCAGGGTGTAGCAGGAGTGTGCAGGGACAGGAATAAGAGGCAACGGAGTAGAATGACAGCCCCAGGGTGCAGCAGGAGTATTCGGGGACTGGAATGACATGTCCCAGAGTGGAATGACAGCCCCAGGGTGGTCCAGGAGTGTTCTGGGACTGGAATGACATGTCCCAGAGTGGAATGACAGCCCCAGGGTGCAGCAGGAGTGTGCAGGGACAGGAATGAGAGGCAACGGAGCGGAATGACAGTCCCAGGGTGCAGCAGGAGAGTGCAGGGACAGGAAGGAGAGGCCACGGAGTGGAATGACAGCCCCAGGGTGTAGCAGGAGTGTGCAGGGAGAGGAATGAGAGGCCACGGAGTGGAAATGACAGCCCCAGGGTGTAGCAGGAGAGTGCAGGGAGAGGAATAAGAGGCCACGGAGTGGAATGACAGCCCCAGGGTGCAGCAGGAGAGTGCAGGGACAGGAATGAGAGGCCACGGAGTGGAGATGACAGCTCCAGGGTGTAGAAGGAGTGTGCAGAGAGAGGAATGAGAGGCCACGGAGTGAAATGACAGCCCCAGGGTGCAGCAGGAGAGTGCAGGGAGAGGAATAACAGGCCACGGAGTGGAATGGCAGCCCCAGGGTGCAGCAGGAGAGTGCAGGGACAGGAAGGAGAGGCCACGGAGTGGAATGACAGCCCCAGGGTGTAGCAGGAGTGTGCAGGGAGAGGAATTTGAGGCCACAGAGTGGAATGACAGACCCAGGGTGCAGCAGGAGAGTGCAGGGAGAGGAATGAGAGGCCACGGAGTGGAATGACAGATCCAGGGTGTAGCAGGAGTGCGCAGGGAGAGGAATGAGAGGCCACGGAGTGGAATGACAGACCCAGGGTGTAGCAGGAGTGTGCAGGGACAGGAATGAGAGGCAACGGAGTGGAATGACTGCCCCAGGGTGCAGCAGGAGAGTGCAGGGACAGGAATGAGAGGCCACGGAGTGGAATGACAACCCCAGGGTGTAGCAGGAGTGTGCAGGGAGAGGAATGAGAGGCCACGGAGTGGAATGACAGACCCAGGGTGCAGCAGGAGTGTTCTGGGACAGGAATGAGAGGCCATGGAGTGGAATGACAGCCCCAGGGTGCAGCAGGAGAGTGCAGGGACAGGAATGAGAGGCCACGGAGTGGAATGACAACCCCAGGGTGTAGCAGGAGTGTGCAGGGAGAGGAATAAGAGGCCACGGAGTGGAATGACAGCCCCAGGGTGCTGCAGGAGTGTTCTGGGACTGGTATGACATGTCCCAGAGTGGAATGACAGCCCCAGGGTGCAGCAGGAGAGTTCTGGGACTGGAATGACATGTCCCAGAGTGGAATGACAGCCCCAGGGTGCAGCAGGAGTGTGCAGGGATAGTAATGAGAGGCCACGGAGTGGAATGACAGCCCCAGGGTGCTGCAGGAGTTTATGGAGACTGGAATGACATGTCCCAGACTGGAATGACAGCCCCAGGGTGTTCCAGGAGTGTTCTGGAACCGGAATGACATGTCCCAGAGTGGAATGACAGCCCCAGGGTGCAGCAGGAGTGTGCAGGGACAGGAATAAGAGGCCACGGAGTGGAATGACAGCCCCAGTGTGCTGCAGGAGTATTCGGGGACTGGAATGACATGTCCGAGAGTGGAATGACAGTCCCAGGGTGTTCCAGGAGTGTTCTGGGAACGGAATGACATGTCCCAGAGTGGAATGACAGCCCCAGGGTGTAGCAGGAGTGTGCAGGGACAGGAATGAGAGGCAACGGAGTAGAATGACAGCCCCAGGGTGCAGCAGGAGTATTCGGGGACTGGAATGACATGTCCCAGAGTGGAATGACAGCCCCAGGGTGTTCCAGGAGTGTTCTGGGACTGGAATGACATGTCCCAGAGTGGAATGACAGCCCCAGGGTGCAGCAGGAGTGTGCAGGGACAGGAATGAGAGGCAACGGAGCGGAATGACAGCCCCAGGGTGCAGCAGGAGAGTGCAGGGACAGGAAGGAGAGGCCACGGAGTGGAATGACAGCCCCAGGGTGTAGCAGGAGTGTGCAGGGAGAGGAATGAGAGGCCACGGAGTGGAATGACAGCCCCAGGGTGTAGCAGGAGAGTGCAGGGAGAGGAATAAGAGGCCACGGAGTGGAATGACAGCCCCAGGGTGCAGCAGGAGAGTGCAGGGACAGGAATGAGAGGCCACGGAGTGGAATGACAGCTCCAGGGTGTAGAAGGAGTGTGCAGAGAGAGGAATGAGAGGCCACGGAGTGAAATGACATCCCCAGGGTGCAGCAGGAGAGTGCAGGGAGAGGAATAACAGGCCACGGAGTGGAATGACAGCCCCAGGGTGCAGCAGGAGAGTGCAGGGACAGGAAGGAGAGGCCACGGAGTGGAATGACAGCCCCAGGGTGTAGCAGGAGTGTGCAGGGAGAGGAATTTGAGGCCACAGAGTGGAATGACAGACCCAGGGTGCAGCAGGAGAGTGCAGGGAGAGGAATGAGAGGCCACGGAGTGGAATGACAGCCCCAGGGTGTAGCAGGAGAGTGCAGGGAAAGGAATGAGAGGCCACGGAGTGGAATGACAGCCCCAGGGTGCAGCAGGAGTGTGCAGGGATAGGAATGAGAGGCCACGGAGTGGAATGACAGCCCCTGGGTGCAGCAGGAGAGTGCAGGGACAGGAAGGAGAGGCCACGGAGTGGAATGACAGCCCCAGGGTGTAGCAGGAGTGTGCAGGGAGAGGAATTTGAGGCCACAGAGTGGAATGACAGACCCAGGGTGCAGCAGGAGAGTGCAGGGAGAGGAATGAGAGGCCACGGAGTGGAATGACAGCCCCAGGGTGGAGCAGGAGAGTGCAGGGAGAGGAATGAGAGGCCACGGAGTGGAATGACAGCCCCAGGGTGCAGCAGGAGTGTGCAGGGATAGGAATGAGAGGCCACAGAGTGGAATGACAGCCCCAGGGTGCAGCAGGAGTGTGCAGGGATAGGAATGAGAGGCCACGGAGTGGAATGACAGACCCAGGGTGCAGCAGGAGAGTGCAGGGAGAGGAATGAGAGGCCACGGAGTGGAATGACAGCCCCTGGGTGCAGCAGGAGAGTGCAGGGACAGGAAGGAGAGGCCACGGAGTGGAATGACAGCCCCAGGGTGCAGCAGGAGAGTGCAGGGACAGGAATGAGAGGCCACGGAGTGGAATGACAGCCCCAGAGTGCTGCAGGAGTATTCGAGGACTGGAATGACATGTCCCAGAGTGGAATGACAGCCCCAGGGTGTTCCAGGAGTGTTCTGGGAGTGGAATGACATGTCCCAGAGTGGAATGACAGCCCCAGGGTGTTCCAGGAGTGTTCTGGGACTGGAATGACATGTCCCAGAGTGGAATGACAGGCCCAGGGTGCAGCAGGAGTGTGCAGGGACAGGAATGAGAGGCAACGGAGTGGAATGAGAGCCCCAGGGTGCAGCAGGAGAGTGCAGGGACAGGAATGAGAGGCCACGGAGTGCAATGACAGCCCCAGGGTGCTGCAGGAGTATTCGAGGACTGGAATGACATGTCCCAGAGTGGAATGACAGCCCCAGGGTGTTCCAGGAGTGTTCTGGGAGTGGAATGACATGTCCCAGAGTGGAATGACAGCCCCAGGGTGCAGCAGGACTTTGCAGGGACAGGAATGAGAGGCAACGGAGTGGAATGACAACCCCAGTGTGTAGCAGGAGTGTGCAGGGAGAGGAATGAGAGGCCACGGAGTGGAATGACAGCCCCAGGGTGTAGCAGGAGTGTGCAGGGAGAGGAATGAGAGGCCACGGAGTGGAATGACAGACCCAGGGTGTAGCAGGAGTGCGCAGGGAGAGGAATGAGAGGCCACGGAGTGGAATGACAGACCCAGGGTGTAGCAGGAGTGTGCAGGGACAGGAATGAGAGGCAACGGAGTGGAATGACTGCCCCAGGGTGCAGCAGGAGAGTGCAGGGACAGGAATGAGAGGCCACGGAGTGGAATGACAACCCCAGGGTGTAGCAGGAGTGTACAGGGAGAGGAATGAGAGGCCACGGAGTGGAATGACAGACCCAGGGTTCAGCAGGAGTGTTCTGGGACAGGAATGAGAGGCCATGGAGTGGAATGACAGCCCCAGGGTGCAGCAGGAGAGTGCAGGGACAGGAATGAGAGGCCACGGAGTGGAATGACAACCCCAGGGTGTAGCAGGAGTGTGCAGGGAGAGGAATTAGAGGCCACGGAGTGGAATGACAGCCCCAGGGTGCTGCAGGAGTGTTCTGGGACTGGAATGACATGTCCCAGAGTGGAATGACAGCCCCACGGTGCAGCAGGAGAGTTCTGGGACTGGAATGACATGTCCCAGAGTGGAATGACAGCCCCAGGGTGCAGCAGGAGTGTGCAGGGATAGTAATGAGAGGCCACGGAGTGGAATGACAGCCCCAGGGTGCTGCAGGAGTTTATGGAGACTGGAATGACATGTCCCAGACTGGAATGACAGCCCCAGGGTGTTCCAGGAGTGTTCTGGGACCGGAATGACATGTCCCAGAGTGGAATGACAGCCCCAGGGTGCAGCAGGAGTGTGCAGGGACAGGAATAAGAGGCCACGGAGTGGAATGACAGCCCCAGAGTGCTGCAGGAGTATTCGGGGACTGGAATGACATGTCCGAGAGTGGAATGACAGCCCCAGGGTGTTCCAGGAGTGTTCTGGGAACGGAATGACATGTCCCAGAGTGGAATGACAGCCCCAGGGTGTAGCAGGAGTGTGCAGGGACAGGAATAAGAGGCAACGGAGTTGAATGACAGCCCCAGGGTGCAGCAGGAGTATTCGGGGACTGGAATGACATGTCCCAGAGTGGAATGACAGCCCCAGGGTGTTCCAGGAGTGTTCTGGGACTGGAATGACATGTCCCAGAGTGGAATGACAGCCCCAGGGTGCAGCAGGAGTGTGCAGGGACAGGAATGGAGAGGCAACGGAGCGGAATGACAGCCCCAGGGTGCAGCAGGAGAGTGCAGGGACAGGAAGGAGAGGCCACGGAGTGGAATGACAGCCCCAGGGTGTAGCAGGGAGTGTGCAGGGAGAGGAATGAGAGGCCACGGAGTGGAATGACAGCCCCAGGGTGTAGCAGGAGAGTGCAGGGAGAGGAATGAGAGGCCACGGAGTGGAATGACAGCCCCAGGGTGCAGCAGGAGAGTGCAGGGACAGGAATGAGAGGCCACGGAGTGGAATGACAGCTCCAGGGTGTAGAAGGAGTGTGCAGAGAGAGGAATGAGAGGCCACGGAGTGAAATGACAGCCCCAGGGTGCAGCAGGAGAGTGCAGGGAGAGGAATAACAGGCCACGGAGTGGAATGACAGCCCCAGGGTGCAGCAGGAGAGTGCAGGGACAGGAAGGAGAGGCCACGGAGTGGAATGACAGCCCCAGGGTGTAGCAGGAGTGTGCAGGGAGAGGAATTTGAGGCCACGGAGTGGAATGACAGACCCAGGGTGCAGCAGGAGAGTGCAGGGAGAGGAATGAGAGGCCACGGAGTGGAATGACAGCCCCAGGGTGTAGCAGGAGAGTGCAGGGAAAGGAATGAGAGGCCACGGAGTGGAATGACAGCCCCAGGGTGCAGCAGGAGTGTGCAGGGATAGGAATGAGAGGCCACGGAGTGGAATGACAGCCCCTGGATGCAGCAGGAGAGTGCAGGGACAGGAAGGAGAGGCCACGGAGTGGAATGACAGCCCCAGGGTGTAGCAGGAGTGTGCAGGGAGAGGAATTTGAAGCCACTGAGTGGAATGACAGACCCAGAGTGCAGCAGGAGAGTGCAGGGAGAGGAATGAGAGGCCACGGAGTGGAATGACAGCCCCAGGGTGTAGCAGGAGAGTGCAGGGAAAGGAATGAGAGGCCACGGAGTGGAATGACAGCCCCAGGGTGCAGCAGGAGTGTGCAGGGATAGGAATGAGAGGCCACAGAGTGGAATGACAGCCCCAGGGTGCAGCAGGAGTGTGCAGGGATAGGAATGAGAGGCCACGGAGTGGAATGACAGACCCAGGGTGCAGCAGGAGAGTGCAGGGAGAGGAATGAGAGGCCACGGAGTGGAATGACAGCCCCTGGGTGCAGCAGGAGAGTGCAGGGACAGGAAGGAGAGGCCACGGAGTGGAATGACAGCCCCAGGGTGCAGCAGGAGAGTGCAGGGACAGGAATGAGAGGCCACGGAGTGGAATGACAGCCCCAGAGTGCTCCAGGAGTGTTCTGGGACAGGAATGAGAGGCCACGGAGTGGAATGTCAGCCCCAGGGTGCACCAGAAGTGTTCTGAGACTGGAATGACATGTCCCAGAGTGGAATGACAGCCCCAGGGTGCAGCAGGAGAGTGCAGGGAGAGGAATAAGAGGCCACGGAGTGGAATGACAGCCCCAGGGTGCAGCAGGAGAGTGCAGGGACAGGAATGAGAGGCCACGGAGTGGAATGACAGCCCCAGGGTGCAGCAGGAGAGTGCAGGGACAGGAATGAGAGGCCACGGAGTGGAATGACAGCCCCAGGGTGCAGCAGGAGTGTGCAGGGATAGGAATGAGAGGCCACGGAGTGGAATGACAGCCCCAGGGTGCTGCAGGAGTGTTCTGGGAGTGGAATGACATGTCCCAGAGTGGAATGACAGCCCCAGGGTGCAGCAGGAGTGTGCAGGGACAGTAATGAGAGGCCACGGTGTGGAATGACAGCTCCAGGGTGCTCCAGGAGTTTGTGGAGACTGGAATGACATGTCCCAGAGTGGAATGACAGCCCCAGGGTGCTCCAGGAGTGTTCTAGGACTGGAATGACATGTCCCAGAGTGGAATGACAGCCCCAGGGTGCTGCAGGAGTTTCCGGAGAATGGAATGACATGTCCCAGAGTAGAATGACAGCCCCAGTGCAGCAGGAGTGTGCAGAGACAGGAATGAGAGGCCACGGAGTGGAATGACAGCCCCAGGGTGCTGCAGGAGTTTATGGAGACTGGAATGACATGTCCCAGACTGGAATGACAGCCCCAGTGCAGCAGGAGTGTGCAGAGACAGGAATGAGAGGCCACGGAGTAGAATGACAGCCCCAGGGTGCTGCAGGAGTATTCCGGGACTGGAATGACATGTACCAGAGTGGAATGACAGCCCCAGGGAGCTCCAGGAGTGTTCTGGGACTGGAATGACATGTCCCAGAGTGGAATGACAGCCCCAGGGTGCAACAGGAGAGTGCAGGGACAGGAAGGAGAGGCCACGGAGTGGAATGACAGCCCCAGGGTGCAGCAGGAGAGTGCAGTGACAGGAATGAGAGGCCACGGAGTGGAATGACAGCCCCAGGGTGCAGCAGGAGAGTTCAGGGACAGGAATGAGAGGCCACGGAGTGGAATGACAGCCCCAGGGTGTAGCAGGAGAGTGCAGGGACAGGAATGAGAGGCCACGGAGTGGAATGACAGCCCCAGGGTGCAGCAGGAGTGTGCAGGGATAGGAATGAGAGGCCACTGAGTGGAATGACAGCCCCAGGGTGCTGCAGGAGTGTTCTGGGACTGCAATGACATGTCCCAGAATGGAATGACAGCCCCAGGGTGCAGCAGGAGTGTGCAGGGACAGTAATGAGAGGCCACGGAGTGGAATGACAGCTCCAGGGTGCTCCAGGAGTTTGTGGAGACTGGAATGACATGTCCCAGAGTGGAATGACAGCCCCAGGGTGCTCCAGGAGTGTTCTAGGACTGGAATGACATGTCCCAGAGTGGAATGACAGCCCCAGGGTGCTGCAGGAGTTTCCGGAGAATGGAATGACATGTCCCAGAGTAGAATGACAGCCCCAGTGCAGCAGGAGTGTGCAGAGACAGGAATGAGAGGCCACGGAGTGGAATGACAGCCCCAGGGTGCTGCAGGAGTTTATGGAGACTGGAATGACATGTCCCAGACTGGAATGACAGCCCCAGTGCAGCAGGAGTGTGCAGAGACAGGAATGAGAGGCCACGGAGTAGAATGACAGCCCCAGGGTGCTGCAGGAGTATTCCGGGACTGGAATGACATGTACCAGAGTGGAATGACAGCCCCAGGGAGCTCCAGGAGTGTTCTGGGACTGGAATGACATGTCCCAGAGTGGAATGACAGCCCCAGGGTGCAACAGGAGAGTGCAGGGACAGGAAGGAGAGGCCACGGAGTGGAATGACAGCCCCAGGGTGCAGCAGGAGAGTGCAGTGACAGGAATGAGAGGCCACGGAGTGGAATGACAGCCCCAGGGTGCAGCAGGAGAGTTCAGGGACAGGAATGAGAGGCCACGGAGTGGAATGACAGCCCCAGGGTGCAGCAGGAGTGTGCAGGGACAGGAATGAGAGGCCACAGAGTGGAATGACAGCCCCAGGGTGTAGAAGGAGAGTACAGGGACAGGAAGGAGAGGCCACGGAGTGAAATGACAGCCCCAGGGTGCAGCAGGAGAGTGCAGTGACAGGAATGAGAGGCCACGGAGTGGAATGAAAGCCCCAGGGTGCAGCAGGAGTTTGCAGGGACAGGAATGAGAGGCCACGGAGTGGAATGACAGCCCCAGGGTGCAGCAGGAGAGTTCAGGGACAGGAATGAGAGGCCACGGAGTGGAATGACAGCCCCAGGGTGCAGCAGGAGTGTGCAGGGACAGGAATGAGAGGCCACAGAGTGGAATGACAGCCCCAGGGTGTAGCAGGAGAGTACAGGGACAGGAAGGAGAGGCCACGGAGTGGAATGACAGCCCCAGGGTGCAGCAGGAGAGTCCAGGGACATAAAGGAGAGGTCACTGAGTGGAATGACAGCCCCAGGCTGCAGCAGGAGTGTTCTGGGACTGGAATGACATGTCGCAGAGTGGAATGACAGCCCCAGGGTGCTCCAGGAGTGTTCTGGGACTGGAATGAGATGTCCCAGAGTGGAATGATAGCCCCAGGGTGCTCCAGGAGTGTTCTGGGACTGGAATGACATGTCCCAGAGTGGAATGACAGCCCCAGGGTGCTCCAGGAGAGTTCTGGGACTGCAATGACATGTCCCAGAGTGGAATGACAGCCCCAGGGTGCAGCAGGAGTGTGCAGGGACAGTAATGAGAGGCCACGGAGTGGAATGACAGCCCCAGGGTGCTGCAGGAGTTTCTGGAGACTGGAATGACATGTCCCAGAGTGGAATGACAGCCCCAGGGTGCTCCAGGAGTGTTCTAGGACTGGAATGACATGTCCCAGAGTGGAATGACAGCCCCAGGGTGTTCCAGGAGTGTTCTGGGACTGGAATGACATGTCCCAGAGTGGAATGACAGGCCCAGGGTGCAGCAGGAGTGTGCAGGGACAGGAATGAGAGGCAACGGAGTGGAATGACAGCCCCAGGGTGCAGCAGGAGAGTGCAGGGACAGGAATGAGAGGCCACGGAGTGGAATGACAGCCCCAGGGTGCTGCAGGAGTGTTCTGGGGACTGGAATGACATGTCCCAGAGTGGAATGACAGCCCCAGGGTGCTCCAGGAGTGTTCTGGGACTGGAATGACATGTCCCAGAGTGGAATGACAGCCCCAGGGTGCTGCAGGAGTGTTGCTGGGACAGGAATGAGATGTCACTGAGTGGAATGACAGCCCCAGGGTGCAGCAGGAGTGTGCAGGGACAGGAATGAGAGGCCACGGAGTGGAATGACAGCCCCAGGGTGCAGCAGGAGTGTGCAGGGACAGGAATGAGAGGCCACGGAGTGGAATGACAGCCCCAGGGTGTAGCAGGAGTGTGCAGGGACAGGAATGAGAGGCCACGGAGTGGAATGACAGCCCCAGGGTGCAGCAGGAGAGTGCAGGGACAGGAATGAGAGGCCACGGAGTGGAATGACAGCCCCAGGGTGCAGCAGGAGTGTGCAGGGACAGGAATGAGAGGCCACGGAGTGGAATGACAGCCCCAGGGTGCAGCAGGAGTGTTCAGGGACAGGAATGAGAGGCCACGGAGTGGAATGACAGCCCCAGGGTGCAGCAGGAGAGTGCAGGGACAGGAATGAGAGGCCACGGAGTGGAATGACAGCCCCAGGGTGTAGCAGGAGTGTGCAGGGACGAGGAATGAAGAGGTCACGGAGTGGAATGACAGCCCCAGGGTGCTGCAGGAGTGTTCTGGGACTGGAATGACATGTCCCAGAGTGGAATGACAGCCCCAGGGTGCTCCAGGAGAGTTCTGGGACTGGAATGACATGTCCCAGAGTGGAATGACAGCCCCAGGGTGCAGCAGGAGTGTGCAGGGACAGTAATGAGAGGCCACGGAGTGGAATGACAGCCCCAGGGTGCAGCAGGAGTTTCATGGAGACTGGAATGACATGTCCCAGAGTGGAATGACAGCCCCAGGGTGCTCCAGGAGTGTTCTGGGACTGGAATGACATGTCCCAGAGTGGAATGACAGCCCCAGGGTGTAGCCAGGAGTGTTCAGGGACTGGAATGAGAGGCCACGGAGTGGAATGACAGCCCCAGGGTGCTGCAGGAGTGTTCTGGGACTGGAATGACATGTCCGAGAGTGGAATGACAGTCCCAGGGTGCTCCAGGAGTGTTCTGGGACACGGAATGACATGTCACAGAGTGGAATGACAGCCCCAGGGTGCAGCAGGAGTGTGCAGGGACAGGAATGAGAGGCCACGGAGTGGAATGACAGCCCCAGGGTGCAGCAGGAGTGTTCTGGGACTGGAATGACATGTCCCAGAGTGGAATGACAGCCCCAGGGTGTTCCAGGAGTGTTCTGGGACTGGAATGACATGTCCCAGAGTGGAATGACAGCCCCAGGGTGCAGCAGGAGTGTGCAGGGACAGGAATGAGAGGCCACGGAGTGGAATGACAGCCCCAGGGTGCAGCAGGAGAGTGCAGGGACAGGAAGTGAGAGGCCACGGAGTGGAATGACAGCCCCAGGGTGTAGCAGGAGTGTGCAGGGAGAGGAATGAGAGGCCACGGAGTGGGAATGACAGCCCCAGGGTGTAGCAGGAGAGTGCAGGGACAGGAATGAAGAGGCCACGGAGTGGAATGACAGCCCCAGGGTGCAGCAGGAGAGTGCAGGGACAGGAATGAGAGGCCACGGAGTGGAATGACAGCCCCAGGGTGTAGCAGGAGTGTGCAGAGACAGGAATGAGAGGCCACGGAGTGGAATGACAGCCCCAGGGTGCAGCAGGAGTGTGCAGGGAGAGGAATGACAGGCCACGGAGTGGAATGACAGCCCCAGGGTGCAGCAGGAGAGTGCAGGGACAGGAAGGAGAGGCCACGGAGTGGAATGACAGCCCCAGGGTGTAGCAGGAGTGTTCTGGGAGAGGAATTTGAGTGTCCACAGAGTGGAATGACAGACCCTAGGGTGCAGCAGGAGTGTGCAGGGAGAGGAATGAGAGGTCCACGGAGTGGAATGACAGATCCAGGGTGCTAGCAGGAGTGCGCTGGGACTGGAATGAGAGGTCCACAGAGTGGAATGACAGCCCCAGGGTGCTAGCAGGAGTGTGCAGGGACAGGAATGAGAGGCAACGGAGTGGAATGACTGCCCCAGGGTGCAGCAGGAGAGTGCAGGGACAGGAATGAGAGGCCACGGAGTGGAATGACAGCCCCAGGGTGCTAGCAGGAGTGTTCAGGGAGACTGGAATGAGATGGCCACAGAGTGGAATGACAGCCTCAGGGTGCAGCAGGAGTGTTCTGGGACAGGAATGAGAGGCCACAGAGTGGAATGACAGCCCCAGGGTGCAGCAGGAGAGTGCAGGGACAGGAATGAGAGGCCACGGAGTGGAATGACAGCCCCAGGGTGCAGCAGGAGAGTGCAGGGACAGGAATGAGAGGCCACGGAGTGGAATGACAGCCCCAGGGTGCTGCAGGAGTGTTCTGGGACTGGAATGACATGTCCCAGAGTGGAATGACAGCCCCAGGGTGCAGCAGAGAGTCTGCTGGGACTGGAATGACAGGTCCCAGAGTGGAATGACAGCCCCAGGGTGCAGCAGGAGTGTGCAGGGACAGGAATGAGAGGCCACGGAGTGGGAATGACAGCCCCAGGGTGCTGCAGGAGAGTGTATGGAGACTGGAATGACATGTCCCAGACTGGAATGACAGCCCCAGGGTGTTCCAGGAGAGTGCAGGGACAGGAATGACATGGCCACGGAGTGGAATGACAGCCCCAGGGTGCAGCAGGAGTGTGCAGGGACAGGAATGAGAGGCCACGGAGTGGAATGACAGCCCCAGGGTGCTGCAGGAGAGTTCGGGGACTGGAATGACATGTCCGAGAGTGGAATGACAGTCCCAGGGTGTTCAGCAGGAGTGTTCTGGGAACAGGAATGAGATGTCCACAGAGTGGAATGACAGCCCCAGGGTGCAGCAGGAGTGTGCAGGGACAGGAATGAGAGGCCACGGAGTGAGAATGACAGCCCCAGGGTGCAGCAGGAGTGTTCAGGGACTGGAATGACATGTCCACAGAGTGGAATGACAGCCCCAGGGTGTTGCAGGAGTGTTCTGGGACTGGAATGACATGTCCCAGAGTGGAATGACAGCCCCAGGGTGCAGCAGGAGTGTGCAGGGACAGGAATGAGAGGCCACGGAGCGGAATGACAGCCCCAGGGTGCAGCAGGAGAGTGCAGGGACAGGAAGGAGAGGCCACGGAGTGGAATGACAGCCCCAGGGTGCAGCAGGAGAGTGCAGGGACAGGAAGGAGAGGCCACGGAGTGGAATGACAGCCCCAGGGTGCTAGCAGGAGAGTGCAGGGACAGGAATGAGAGGCCACGGAGTGGAATGACAGCCCCAGGGTGCAGCAGGAGAGTGCAGGGACAGGAATGAGAGGCCACAGAGTGGAATGACAGCCCCAGGGTGCTGCAGGAGTGTTCAGGGACTGGAATGAGAGGTCACGGAGTGGAATGTCAGCCCCAGGGTGCAGCAGGAGTGTGCAGGGACAGGAATGAGAGGCCACGGAGTGGAATGACAGCCCCAGGGTGCAGCAGGAGAGTGCAGGGACAGGAAGGAGAGGCCACGGAGTGGAATGACAGCCCCAGGGTGCAGCAGGAGTGTGCAGGGACAGGAATGAGAGGCCACGGAGTGGAATGACAGCCCCAGGGTGCAGCCAGGAGAGTGCAGGGACTGGAATGAGATGTCCACAGAGTGGAATGACAGCCCCAGGGTGCAGCAGGAGAGTGCAGGGACAGGAATGAGAGGCCACGGAGTGGAATGACAGCCTCAGGGTGCTGCAGGAGTGTTCTGGGACTAGGAATGACATGTCACAGAGTGGAATGACAGCCCCAGGGTGCTGCAGGAGAGTTCAGGGACAGGAATGAGATGTCCCAGAGTGGAATGACAGCCCCAGGGTGCAGCAGGAGAGTGCAGGGACAGGAATGAGAGGCCACGGAGTGGAATGACAGACCCAGGGTGCAGCAGGAGAGTGCAGGGACAGGAATGAGAGGCCACAGAGTGGAATGACAGCCCCAGGGTGTAGCAGGAGAGTGCAGGGAAAGGAATGAGAGGCCACAGAGTGGAATGACAGCCCCAGGGTGCTCCAGAAGTGTTCTGGGACTGGAATGACATGTCCCAGAGTGAATGACAGCCCCAGGGTGCTCCAGGAGTGTTCTGGGACTGGAATGACATGTCACAGAGTGGAATGACAGCCCCAGGGTGCTCCAGGAGTGTTCTGGGACTGGAATGACATGGCCACAGAGTGGAATGTCAGCCCCAGGGTGCAGCAGGAGTGTGCAGGGACAGGAATGAGAGGCCACGGAGTGGAATGACAGCCCCAGGGTGCAGCAGGAGAGTGCAGGGACAGGAATGAGAGGCCACGGAGTGGAATGACAGCCCCAGGGTGCAGCAGGAGAGTGCAGGGACAGGAATGAGAGGACACGGAGTGGAATGACAGCCCCAGGGTGCTCCAGGAGTGTTCTGGGACTGGAATGACATGTCCCAGAGTGCAATGACAGCCCCAGGGTGTTCCAGGAGTGTTCTGGGACTGGAATGAGAGGCCACGGAGTGGAATGACAGCCCCAGGGTGCTCCAGGAGTGTTCTGGGACTGGAATGACATGTCACCAGAGTGGAATGACAGCCCCAGGGTGCTCCAGGAGTGTTCTGGGACTGGAATGACATGTCACAGAGTGGAATGTCAGCCCCAGGGTGCAGCAGGAGTGTACAGGGATAGGAATGAGAGGCCACGGAGTGGAATGACAGCCCCAGGGTGCAGCAGGAGAGTGCAGGGACAGGAATGAGAGGCCACGGAGTGGAATGACAGCCTCAGGGTGCTCCAGGAGTGTTCTGGGACTGGAATGACATGTCACAGAGTGGAATGACAGCCCCAGGGTGCAGCAGGAGAGTGCAGGGACAGGAATGAGAGGCCACGGAGTGGAATGACAGCCGCAGGGTGCTCCAGAAGTGTTCTGGGACTGGAATGACATGTCACAGAGTGGAATGAGAGCCACAGGGTGCAGCAGGAGAGTGCAGGGACAGGAATGAGAGGCCACGGAGTGGAATGACAGCCTCAGGGTGCACCAGGAGAGTGCAGGGACAGGAAGGAGAGGCCACGGAGTGGAATGACAGCCCCAGGGTGCAGCAGGAGAGATGCAGGGACAGGAAGGAGAGGCCACGGAGTGAAATGACAGCCCCAGGGTGCAGCAGGAGAGTGCAGGGACAGGAAGGAGAGGCCACGGAGTGGAATGACAGCCCCAGGGTGCAGCAGGAGTGTGCAGGGACAGGAATGAGAGGCCACGGAGTGGAATGACAGCCCCAGGGTGCAGCAGGAGAGTGCAGGGACAGGAATGAGAGGCCACGGAGTGGAATGACAGCCCCAAGGTGCAGCAGGAGTGTTCTGGGACTGGAATGACATGTCCCAGAGTGGAATGACAGCCCCTTGGGGGCAGCAGGGGTGTTCTGGGACTGGAATGACATGTCCCAGAGTGGAATGACAGCCCCAGGGTGCTGCAGGAGTGTTCTGGGACTGGAATGACATGTCCCAGAGTGGAATGACAGCCCCAGGGTGCTCCAGGAGTGTTCTGGGACTGGCAATGACATGTCCCAGAGTGGAATGACAGCCCCAGGGTGCAGCAGGAGTGTGCAGGGACTGGAATGAGAGGCCTCGGACTGGAATGACAGCCCCAGGGTGCTGCAGGAGTTTCTGGAGACTGGAATGACATGTCCCAGAGTGGAATGACAGCCTCAGGGTGCAACAGGAGAGTGCAGGGACAGGAATGAGAGGTCCACAGAGTGGAATGACATCCCCAGGGTGCAGCAGGAGAGTGCAGGGAGAGGAAGGAGAGGCCACGGAGTGGAATGACAGCCCCAGCGTGCAGCAGGAGAGTGCAGGGACAGGAAGGAGAGGCCACGAAGTGGAATGACAGCCTCCAGGGTGCTCCAGGAGTGTTCTGGCACTGGAATGACATGTCCCAGAGAGGAATGACAGCCCCAGGGTGCAGAAGGAGTCTGCAGGGACAGAAATGAGAGGCCACGGAGTGGAATGACAGCCCCAGGGTGCAGCAGGAAAGTGCAGGGAAAGGAAGGAGAGGCCACGGAGTGGAATGACAGCCCCAGGGTGCAGAAGGAGAGTGCAGGGACAGGAAGGAGAGGCCACGGAGTGGAATGACAGCCCCAGCGTACAGCAGGAGAGTGCAGGGACAGGAAGGAGAGGCCACGGAGTGGAATGACAGCCCCAGGGTGCAGCAGGAGAGTGCAGGGACAGGAATGGAGAGGCCACGGAGTGGAATGACAGCCCCCAGGGTGCAGAAGGAGAGTGCAGGGACAGGAAGGAGAGGCCACGGAGTGGAATGACAGCCCCAGCGTACAGCAGGAGAGTGCAGGGACAGGAAGGAGAGGCCACGAAGTGGAATGACAGCCCCAGGGTGCAGCAGGAGAGTGCAGGGACAGGAAGGAGAGGCCACAGAGTGGAATGACATCCCCAGGGTGCAAAAGGAGAGTGCAGGGACAGGAATGAGAGGCCACAGAGTGGAATGACAGCCCCAAGGTGCTGCAGGAGTTTCTGGAGACTGGAATGACATGTCACAGAGTGGAATGACAGCCCCAGGGTGCAGCAGGACAGTGCAGGGACAGGAATGAGAGGCCACGGAGTGGAATGACAGCCCCAGGGTGCTCCAGAAGTGTTCTGGGACTGGAATGACATGTCACAGAGTGGAATGAGAGCCACAGGGTGCAGCAGGAGAGTGCAGG
Organism: Gekko gecko; assembly: GCA_029375565.1. NCBI lineage: Eukaryota > Metazoa > Chordata > Lepidosauria > Squamata > Gekkonidae > Gekko > Gekko gecko. The sequence goes on along the minus strand of JAPDNY010000257.1, from coordinate 25,901 downwards.
GACAGGAAGGGAGAGGCCACGGAGTGGAATGACAGCCCCAGGGTGCAGCAGGAGAGAGCAGGGACAGGAAGGAGAGGCCACGGAGTGGAATGACAGCCCCAGGGTGCAGCAGGAGAGAGCAGGGACAGGAAGGAGAGGCCACGGAGTGAAATGACAGCCCCAGGGTGCAGCAGGAGAGTGCAGGGACAGGAAGGAGAGGCCACGGAGTGGAATGACAGCCCCAGGGTGCAGCAGGAGTGTGCAGGGACTGGAATGAGATGCCACGGAGTGGAATGACAGCCCCAGGGTGCAGCAGGAGAGTGCAGGGACAGGAATGAGAGGCCACAGGAGTGGAATGACAGCCCCAAGGTGCACCAGAAGTGTTCTGGGACTGTAATGACATGTCCCAAAGTGGAATGACAGCCCCTTGGGGGCAGCAGGGAGTGTTCTGGGACTGGAATGACATGTCCCAGAGTGGAATGACACCCCCAGGGTGCTCCAGGAGTGTTCTGGGACTGGAATGACATGTCCCAGAGTGGAATGAAAGCCCCAGGGTGCTCCAGGAGTGTTCTGGGACTGCAATGACATGTCCCAGAGTGGAATGACAGCCCCAGGGTGCAGCAGGAGTGTGCAGGGACTGGAATGAGAGGCCTCGGACTGGAATGACAGCCCCAAGGTGCTGCAGGAGTTTCTGGAGACTGGAATGACATGTCCCAGAGTGGAATGACAGCCTCAGGGTGCAACAGGAGAGTGCAGGGACAGGAATGAGAGGCCACAGAGTGGAATGACATCCCCAGGGTGCAGAAGGAGAGTGAAGGGAGAGGAAGGAGAGGCCACGGAGTGGAATGACAGCCCCAGCGTGCAGCAGGAGAGTGCAGGGACAGGAAGGAGAGGCCACGGAGTGGAATGACAGCCTCAGGGTGCTCCAGAAGTGTTCTGGCACTGGAATGACATGTCCCAGAGAGGAATGACAGCCCCAGGGTGCAGCAGGAGTCGTGCAGGGACAGAAATGAGAGGCCACGGAGTGGAATAACAGCCCCAGGGTGCAGCAGGAAAGTGCAGGGACAGGAAGGAGAGGCCACGGAGTGGAATGACAGCCCCAGGGTGCAGAAGGAGAGTGCAGGGACAGGAAGGAGAGGCCACGGAGTGGAATGACAGCCCCAGCGTGCAGCAGAAGAGTGCAGGGACAGGAAGGAGAGGCCACGAAGTGGAATGACAGCCCCAGGGTGCAGCAGGAGAGTGCAGGGACAGGAAGGAGAGGCCACGGAGTGGAATGACAGCCCCAGGGTGCAGAAGGAGAGTGCAGGGACAGGAAGGAGAGGCCACGGAGTGGAATGACAGCCCCAGCGTACAGCAGGAGAGTGCAGGGACAGGAAGGAGAGGCCACGAAGTGGAATGACAGCCCCAGGGTGCAGCAGGAGAGTGCAGGGACAGGAAGGAGAGGCCACAGAGTGGAATGACAGCTCCAGGGTGCAGCAGGAGAGTGCAGGGACAGGAATGAGAGGCCACAGAGTGGAATGACAGCCCCAAGGTGCTGCAGGAGTTTCTGGAGACTGGAATGACATGTCACAGAGTGGAATGACAGCCCCAGGGTGCAGCAGGACAGTGCAGGGACAGGAAGGAGAGGCCACGGAGTGGAATGACAGCCCCAGGGTGCAGCAGGAGAGTGCAGGGATAGGAAGGAGAGGCCACGGAGTGGAATGACAGCCCCAGGGTGCAGCAAGAGAGTGCAGGGACAGGAATGAGAGGCCACGGAGTGGAATGACAACCCCAGGGTGCTCCAGAAGTGTTCTGGGACTGGAATGAAATGTCCCAGAGTGGAATTACAGCCCCAGGGTGTTCCAGGAGTGTTCTGGGACTGGAATGACATGTCACAGAGTGGAATGACAGCCCCAGGGTGCTCCAGGAGTGTTCTGGGACTGGAATGAAATGTCACAGAGTGGAATGTCAGCCCCAGGGTGCAGAAGGAGTGTGCAGGGACAGGAATGAGAGGCCACGGAGTGGAATGACAGCCCCAGGGTGCAGCAGGAGAGTGCAGGGACAGGAATGAGAGGCCACGGAGTGGAATGACAGCCCCAGGGTGCAGCAGGAGAGTGCAGGGACAGGAATGAGAGGCCACGGAGTGGAATGACAGCCTCAGGGTGCTCCAGGAGTGTTCTGGGACTGGAATGACATGTCAAAGAGTGGAATGACAGCCCCAGGGTGCAGCAGGAGAGTGCAGGGACAGGAATGAGAGCCCACGGAGTGGAATGACAGCCTCAGGGTGCTCCAGGAGTGTTCTGGGACTGGAATGACATGTCACAGAGTGGAATGACAGCCCCAGGGTGCTGCAGGAGTATTCGGGGACTGGAATGACATGTCCAAGAGTGGAATGACAGCCCCAGGGTGCAGCAGGAGAGTGCAGGGACAGGAATGAGAGGCCACGGAGTGGAATGACAGCCCCAGGGTGCTCCAGGAGAGTTCTGGGACTGGAATGACATGTCACAGAGTGGAATGACAGCCCCAGGGTGCAGCAGGAGAGTGCAGGGAAAGGAATGAGAGGCCACAGAGTGGAATGACAGCCCCAGGGTGCTCCAGAAGTGTTCTGGGACTGGAATGACATGTCCCAGAGTGGAATGACAGCCCCAGGGTGCTCCAGGAGTGTTCTGGGACTGGAATGACATGTCACAGAGTGGAATGACAGCCCCAGGGTGCTCCAGGAGTGTTCTGGGACTGGAATGACATGTCACAGAGTGGAATGTCAGCCCCAGGGTGCAGCAGGAGTGTGCAGGGACAGGAATGAGAGGCCAGGGAGTGGAATGACAGCCCCAGGGTGCAGCAGGAGAGTGCAGGGACAGGAATGAGAGGCCACGGAGTGGAATGACAGCCCCAGGGTGCAGCAAGAGAGTGCAGGGACAGGAATGAGAGGCCACGGAGTGGAATGACAGCCCCAGGGTGCTCCAGAAGTGTTCTGGGACTGGAATGACATGTCCCAGAGTGCAATGACAGCCCCAGGGTGTTCCAGGAGTGTTCTGGGACTGGAATGAGAGGCCACGGAGTGGAATGACAGCCCCAGGGTGCTCCAGGAGTGTTCTGGGACTGGAATGACATGTCACAGAGTGGAATGACAGCCCCAGGGTGCTCCAGGAGTTTTCTGGGACTGGAATGACATGTCACAGAGTGGAATGTCAGCCCCAGGGTGCAGCAGGAGTGTACAGAGATAGGAATGAGAGGCCACGGAGTGGAATGACAGCCCCAGGGTGCAGCAGGAGAGTGCAGGGACAGGAATGAGAGGCCACGGAGTGGAATGACAGCCTCAGGGTGCTCCAGGAGTGTTCTGGGACTGGAATGACATGTCACAGAGTGGAATGACAGCCCCAGGGTGCAGCAGGAGAGTGCAGGGACAGGAATGAGAGGCCACGGAGTGGAATGACAGCCTCAGGGTGCTCCAGGAGTGTTCTGGGACTGGAATGACATGTCACAGAGTGGAATGACAGCCCCAGGGTGCAGCAGGAGTTTGCAGGGACAGGAATGAGAGGCCACGGAGTGGAATGACAGCCCCAGGGTGCAGCAGGAGAGTGCAGGGACAGGAATGAGAGGCCATGGAGTGGAATGACAGACTCAGGGTGCTCCAGGAGTGTTCTGGGACTGGAATGACATGTCACAGAGTGGAATGACAGCCCCAGGGTGCTCCAGGTGTGTTCTGGGACTGGAATGACATGTCCCAGAGTGGAATGACAGCCCCAGGGTACTCCAGGAGTGTTCTGGGACAGGAATGAGAGGCCACGGAGTGGAATGACAGCCCCAGGGTGCAGCAGGAGTGTGTAGGGACAGGAATGAGAGGCCACGGAGTGGAATGACAGCCCCAGGGTGCAGCAGGAGAGTGCAAGGACAGGAATGAGAGGCCGAGTGGAATGACAGCCCCAAGGTGCACCAGAAGTGTTCTGGGACTGGAATGACATGTCCCAAAGTGGAATGACAGCCTCAGGGTGCAGCAGGAGAGTGCAGGGACAGGAATGAGAGGCCGAGTGGAATGACAGCCCCAAGGTGCACCAGAAGTGTTCTGGGACTGGAATGACATGTCCCAAAGTGGAATGACAGCCCCAGGGTGCAGCAGGAGTGTGCAGGGACTGGAATGAGAGGCCACGGAGTGGAATGACAGCCCCAGGGTGCTCCAGAAGTGTTCTGGGACTGGAATGACATGTCCCAGAGTGGAATGACAGCCCCAGGGTGTTCCAGGAGTGTTCTGGGACTGGAATGACATGTCACAGAGTGGAATGACAGCCCCAGGGTGCTCCAGGAGTGTTCTGGGACTGGAATGACATGTCACAGAGTGGAATGACAGCCCCAGGGTGCTCCAGGAGTGTTCTGGGACTGGAATGACATGTCACAGAGTGGAATGTCAGCCCCAGGGTGCAGCAGGAGTGTGCAGGGACAGGAATGAGAGGCCACGGAGTGGAATGACAGCCCCAGGGTGGAGCAGGAGAGTGCAGGGACAGGAATGAGAGGCCACGGAGTGGAGTGACAGCCCCAGGGTGCTCCAGAAGTGTTCTGGGACTGGAATGACATGTCCCAGAGTGGAATGACAGCCCCAGGGTGTTCCAGGAGTGTTCTGGGACTGGAAAGACATGTCACAGAGTGGAATGACAGCCCCAGGGTGCTCCAGGAGTGTTCTGGGACTGGAATGACATGTCACAGAGTGGAATGACAGCCCCAGGGTGCTCCAGGAGTGTTCTGGGACTGGAATGACATGTCACAGAGTGGAATGTCAGCCCCAGGGTGCAGCAGGAGTGTGCAGGGACAGGAATGAGAGGCCACGGAGTGGAATGACAGCCCCAGGGTGCAGCAGGAGAGTGCAGGGACAGGAATGAGAGCCCACGGAGTGGAATGACAGCCTCAGGGTGCTCCAGGAGTGTTCTGGGACTGGAATGACATGTCACAGAGTGGAATGACAGCCCCAGGGTGCAGCAGGAGAGTGCAGGGACAGGAATGAGAGGCCACGGAGTGGAATGACAGCCCCAGGGTGCTCCAGAAGTGTTCTGGGACTGGAATGACATGGCACAGAGTGGAATGAGAGCCCCAGGGTGCAGCAGGAGAGTGCAGGGACAGGAAGGAGAGGCCACGGAGTGGAATGACAGCCTCAGGGTGCAGCAGGAGAGTGCAGGGACAGGAAGGAGAGGCCACGGAGTGGAATGACAGCCCCAGGGTGCAGCAGGAGAGAGCAGGGACAGGAAGGAGAGGCCACGGAGTGAAATGACAGCCCCAGGGTGCAGCAGGAGAGTGCAGGGACAGGAAGGAGAGGCCACGGAGTGGAATGACAGCCCCAGGGTGCAGCAGGAGAGTGCAGGGACAGGAATGAGAGGCCACGGAGTGGAATGACAGCCCCAGGGTGCAGCAGGAGAGTGCAGGGACAGGAATGAGAGGCCAAGGAGTGGAATGACAGCCCCAAGGTGCACCAGAAGTGTTCTGGGACTGTAATGACATGTCCCAAAGTGGAATGACAGCCCCTTGGGGGCAGCAGGGGTGTTCTGGGACTGGAATGACATGTCCCAGAGTGGAATGACACCCCCAGGGTGCTCCAGGAGTGTTCTGGGACTGGAATGACATGTCCCAGAGTGGAATGAAAGCCCCAGGGTGCTCCAGGAGTGTTCTGGGACTGCAATGACATGTCCCAGAGTGGAATGACAGCCCCAGGGTGCAGCAGGAGTGTGCAGGGACTGGAATGAGAGGCCTCGGACTGGAATGACAGCCCCAAGGTGCTGCAGGAGTTTCTGGAGACTGGAATGACATGTCCCAGAGTGGAATGACAGCCTCAGGGTGCAACAGGAGAGTGCAGGGACAGGAATGAGAGGCCACAGAGTGGAATGACATCCCCAGGGTGCAGAAGGAGAGTGAAGGGAGAGGAAGGAGAGGCCACGGAGTGGGAATGACAGCCCCAGCGTGCAGCAGGAGAGTGCAGGGACAGGAAGGAGAGGCCACGAAGTGGAATGACAGCCTCAGGGTGCTCCAGAAGTGTTCTGGCACTGGAATGACATGTCCCAGAGAGGAATGACAGCCCCAGGGTGCAGCAGGAGTCTGCAGGGACAGAAATGAGAGGCCACGGAGTGGAATAACAGCCCCAGGGTGCAGCAGGAAAGTGCAGGGACAGGAAGGAGAGGCCACGGAGTGGAATGACAGCCCCAGGGTGCAGAAGGAGAGTGCAGGGACAGGAAGGAGAGGCCACGGAGTGGAATGACAGCCCCAGCGTACAGCAGAAGAGTGCAGGGACAGGAAGGAGAGGCCACGAAGTGGAATGACAGCCCCAGGGTGCAGCAGGAGAGTGCAGGGACAGGAAGGGAGAGGCCACGGAGTGGAATGACAGCCCCAGGGTGCAGAAGGAGAGTGCAGGGACAGGAAGGAGAGGCCACGGAGTGGAATGACAGCCCCAGCGTACAGCAGGAGAGTGCAGGGACAGGAAGGAGAGGCCACGAAGTGGAATGACAGCCCCAGGGTGCAGCAGGAGAGTGCAGGGACAGGAAGGAGAGGCCACAGAGTGGAATGACATCCCCAGGGTGCAAAAGGAGAGTGCAGGGACAGGAATGAGAGGCCACAGAGTGGAATGACAGCCCCAAGGTGCTGCAGGAGTTTCTGGAGACTGGAATGACATGTCACAGAGTGGAATGACAGCCCCAGGGTGCAGCAGGACAGTGCAGGGACAGGAAGGAGAGGCCACGGAGTGGGAATGACAGCCCCAGGGTGCAGCAGGAGAGTGCAGGGACAGGAAGGAGAGGCCACGGAGTGGAATGACAGCCCCAGGGTGCAGCAAGAGAGTGCAGGGACAGGAATGAGAGGCCACGGAGTGGAATGACAACCCCAGGGTGCTCCAGAAGTGTTCTGGGACTGGAATGAAATGTCCCAGAGTGGAATTACAGCCCCAGGGTGTTCCAGGAGTGTTCTGGGACTGGAATGACATGTCACAGAGTGGAATGACAGCCCCAGGGTGCTCCAGGAGTGTTCTGGGACTGGAATGAAATGTCACAGAGTGGAATGTCAGCCCCAGGGTGCAGAAGGAGTGTGCAGGGACAGGAATGAGAGGCCACGGAGTGGAATGACAGCCCCAGGGTGCAGCAGGAGAGTGCAGGGACAGGAATGAGAGGCCACGGAGTGGAATGACAGCCCCAGGGTGCAGCAGGAGAGTGCAGGGACAGGAATGAGAGGCCACGGAGTGGAATGACAGCCTCAGGGTGCTCCAGGAGTGTTCTGGGACTGGAATGACATGTCAAAGAGTGGAATGACAGCCCCAGGGTGCAGCAGGAGAGTGCAGGGACAGGAATGAGAGGCCACGGAGTGGAATGACAGCCTCAGGGTGCTCCAGGAGTGTTCTGGGACTGGAATGACATGTCACAGAGTGGAATGACAGTCCCAGGGTGCTGCAGGAGTATTCGGGGACTGGAATGACATGTCCAAGAGTGGAATGACAGCCCCAGGGTGCAGCAGGAGAGTGCAGGGACAGGAATGAGAGGCCACGGAGTGGAATGACAGCCCCAGGGTGCAGCAGGAGAGTTCTGGGACTGGAATGACATGTCACAGAGTGGAATGACAGCCCCAGGGTGCAGCAGGAGAGTGCAGGGAAAGGAATGAGAGGCCACAGAGTGGAATGACAGCCCCAGGGTGCTCCAGAAGTGTTCTGGGACTGGAATGACATGTCCCAGAGTGGAATGACAGCCCCAGGGTGCTCCAGGAGTGTTCTGGGACTGGAATGACATGTCACAGAGTGGAATGACAGCCCCAGGGTGCTCCAGGAGTGTTCTGGGACTGGAATGACATGACACAGAGTGGAATGTCAGCCCCAGGGTGCAGCAGGAGTGTGCAGGGACAGGAATGAGAAGCCAGGGAGTGGAATGACAGCCCCAGGGTGCAGCAGGAGAGTGCAGGGACAGGAATGAGAGGCCACGGAGTGGAATGACAGCCCCAGGGTGCAGCAAGAGAGTGCAGGGACAGGAATGAGAGGCCACGGAGTGGAATGACAGCCCCAGGGTGCTCCAGAAGTGTTCTGGGACTGGAATGACATGTCCCAGAGTGCAATGACAGCCCCAGGGTGTTCCAGGAGTGTTCTGGGACTGGAATGAGAGGCCACGGAGTGGAATGACAGCCCCAGGGTGCTCCAGAGTGTTCTGGGACTGGAATGACATGCCACAGAGTGGAATGACAGCCCCAGGGTGCTCCAGGAGTTTTCTGGGACTGGAATGACATGTCACAGAGTGGAATGTCAGCCCCAGGGTGCAGCAGGAGTGTACAGAGATAGGAATGAGAGGCCACGGAGTGGAATGACAGCCCCAGGGTGCAGCAGGAGAGTGCAGGGACAGGAATGAGAGGCCACGGAGTGGAATGACAGCCTCAGGGTGCTCCAGGAGTGTTCTGGGACTGGAATGACATGTCACAGAGTGGAATGACAGCCCCAGGGTGCAGCAGGAGAGTGCAGGGACAGGAATGAGAGGCCACGGAGTGGAATGACAGCCTCAGGGTGCTCCAGGAGTGTTCTGGGACTGGAATGACATGTCACAGAGTGGAATGACAGCCCCAGGGTGCAGCAGGAGTTTGCAGGGACAGGAATGAGAGGCCACGGAGTGGAATGACAGCCCCAGGGTGCAGCAGGAGAGTGCAGGGACAGGAATGAGAGGCCACGGAGTGGAATGACAGACTCAGGGTGCTCCAGGAGTGTTCTGGGACTGGAATGACATGTCACAGAGTGGAATGACAGCCCCAGGGTGCTCCAGGAGTGTTCTGGGACTGGAATGACATGTCCCAGATTGGAATGACAGCCCCAGGTTACTCCAGGAGTGTTCTGGGACTGGAATGACATGTCACAGAGTGGAATGAAAGCCCCAGGGTGCAGCAGGAGTGTGTAGGGACAGGAATGAGAGGCCACGGAGTGGAATGACAGCCCCAGGGTGCAGCAGGAGAGTGCAAGGACAGGAATGAGAGGCCGAGTGGAATGACAGCCCCAAGGTGCACCAGAAGTGTTCTGGGACTGGAATGACATGTCCCAAAGTGGAATGACAGCCCCAGGGTGCAGCAGGAGAGTGCAGGGACAGGAATGAGAGGCCGAGTGGAATGACAGCCCCAAGGTGCACCAGAAGTGTTCTGGGACTGGAATGACATGTCCCAAAGTGGAATGACAGCCCCAGGGTGCAGCAGGAGTGTGCAGGGACTGGAATGACAGGCCACGGAGTGGAATGACAGCCCCAGGGTGCTCCAGAAGTGTTCTGGGACTGGAATGACATGTCCCAGAGTGGAATGACAGCCCCAGGGTGTTCCAGGAGTGTTCTGGGACTGGAATGACATGTCACAGAGTGGAATGATAGCCCCAGGGTGCTCCAGGAGTGTTCTGGGACTGGAATGACATGTCACAGAGTGGAATGACAGCCCCAGGGTGCTCCAGGAGTGTTCTGGGACTGGAATGACATGTCACAGAGTGGAATGTCAGCCCCAGGGTGCAGCAGGAGTGTGCAGGGACAGGAATGAGAGGCCACGGAGTGGAATGACAGCCCCAGGGTGCAGCAGGAGAGTGCAGGGACAGGAATGAGAGGCCACGGAGTGGAATGACAGCCCCAGGGTGCTCCAGAAGTGTTCTGGGACTGGAATGACATGTCCCAGAGTGGAATGACAGCCCCAGGGTGTTCCAGGAGTGTTCTGGGACTGGAAAGACATGTCACAGAGTGGAATGACAGCCCCAGGGTGCTCCAGGAGTGTTCTGGGACTGGAATGACATGTCACAGAGTGGAATGACAGCCCCAGGGTGCTCCAGGAGTGTTCTGGGACTGGAATGACATGTCACAGAGTGGAATGTCAGCCCCAGGGTGCAGCAGGAGTGTGCAGGGACAGGAATGAGAGGCCACGGAGTGGAATGACAGCCCCAGGGTGCAGCAGGAGAGTGCAGGGACAGGAATGAGAGGCCACGGAGTGGAATGACAGCCCCAGGGTGCAGCAGGAGAGAGCAGGGACAGGAAGGAGAGGCCACGGAGTGAAATGACAGCCCCAGGGTGCAGCAGGAGAGTGCAGGGAGAGGAATGAGAGGCCACGGAGTGGAATGACAGCCCCGGGGTGCAGCAAGAGAGTGCAGGGACAGGAAGGAGAGGCCACGGAGTGGAATGACAGCCCCAGGGTGCAGCAAGAGAGTGCAGGGACAGGAATGAGAGGCCACGGAGTGGAATGACAACCCCAGGGTGCTCCAGAAGTGTTCTGGGACTGGAATGAAATGTCCCAGAGTGGAATTACAGCCCCAGGGTGTTCCAGGAGTGTTCTGGGACTGGAATGACATGTCACAGAGTGGAATGACAGCCCCAGGGTGCTCCAGGAGTGTTCTGGGACTGGAATGAAATGTCACAGAGTGGAATGTCAGCCCCAGGGTGCAGCAGGAGAGTGCAGGGACAGGAATGAGAGGCCACGGAGTGGAATGACAGCCCCAGGGTGCAGCAGGAGAGTGCAGGGACAGGAATGAGAGGCCACGGAGTGGAATGACAGCCCCAGGGTGCAGCAGGAGAGTGCAGGGACAGGAATGAGAGGCCACGGAGTGGAATGACAGCCTCAGGGTGCTCCAGGAGTGTTCTGGGACTGGAATGACATGTCAAAGAGTGGAATGACAGCCCCAGGGTGCAGCAGGAGAGCGCAGGGACAGGAATGAGAGGCCACGGAGTGGAATGACAGCCTCAGGGTGCTCCAGGAGTGTTCTGGGACTGGAATGACATGTCACAGAGTGGAATGACAGTCCCAGGGTGCTGCAGGAGTATTCGGGGACTGGAATGACATGTCCAAGAGTGGAATGACAGCCCCAGGGTGCAGCAGGAGAGTGCAGGGACAGGAATGAGAGGCCACGGAGTGGAATGACAGCCCCAGGGTGCTCCAGGAGAGTTCTGGGACTGGAATGACATGTCACAGAGTGGAATGACAGCCCCAGGGTGCAGCAGGAGAGTGCAGGGAAAGGAATGAGAGGCCACGGAGTGGAATGACAGCCCCAGGGTGCTCCAGAAGTGTTCTGGGACTGGAATGACATGTCCCAGAGTGGAATGACAGCCCCAGGGTGCTCCAGGAGTGTTCTGGGACTGGAATGACATGTCACAGAGTGGAATGACAGCCCCAGGGTGCTCCAGGAGTGTTCTGGGACTGGAATGACATGACACAGAGTGGAATGTCAGCCCCAGGGTGCAGCAGGAGTGTGCAGGGACAGGAATGAGAGGCCAGGGAGTGGAATGACAGCCCCAGGGTGCAGCAGGAGAGTGCAGGGACAGGAATGAGAGGCCACGGAGTGGAATGACAGCCCCAGGGTGCAGCAAGAGAGTGCAGGGACAGGAATGAGAGGCCACGGAGTGGAATGACAGCCCCAGGGTGCTCCAGAAGTGTTCTGGGACTGGAATGACATGTCCCAGAGTGCAATGACAGCCCCAGGGTGTTCCAGGAGTGTTCTGGGACTGGAATGAGAGGCCACGGAGTGGAATGACAGCCCCAGGGTGCTCCAGGAGTGTTCTGGGACTGGAATGACATGTCACAGAGTGGAATGACAGCCCCAGGGTGCTCCAGGAGTTTTCTGGGACTGGAATGACATGTCACAGAGTGGAATGTCAGCCCCAGGGTGCAGCAGGAGTGTACAGAGATAGGAATGAGAGGCCACGGAGTGGAATGACAGCCCCAGGGTGCAGCAGGAGAGTGCAGGGACAGGAATGAGAGGCCACGGAGTGGAATGACAGCCTCAGGGTGCTCCAGGAGTGTTCTGGGACTGGAATGACATGTCACAGAGTGGAATGACAGCCCCAGGGTGCAGCAGGAGAGTGCAGGGACAGGAATGAGAGGCCACGGAGTGGAATGACAGCCTCAGGGTGCTCCAGGAGTGTTCTGGGACTGGAATGACATGTCACAGAGTGGAATGACAGCCCCAGGGTGCAGCAGGAGTTTGCAGGGACAGGAATGAGAGGCCACGGAGTGGAATGACAGCCCCAGGGTGCAGCAGGAGAGTGCAGGGACAGGAATGAGAGGCCACGGAGTGGAATGACAGACTCAGGGTGCTCCAGGAGTGTTCTGGGACTGGAATGACATGTCACAGAGTGGAATGACAGCCCCAGGGTGCTCCAGGAGTGTTCTGGGACTGGAATGACATGTCCCAGAGTGGAATGACAGCCCCAGGTTACTCCAGGAGTGTTCTGGGACTGGAATGACATGTCACAGAGTGGAATGAAAGCCCCAGGGTGCAGCAGGAGTGTGTAGGGACAGGAATGAGAGGCCACGGAGTGGAATGACAGCCCCAGGGTGCAGCAGGAGAGTGCAAGGACAGGAATGAGAGGCCGAGTGGAATGACAGCCCCAAGGTGCACCAGAAGTGTTCTGGGACTGGAATGACATGTCCCAAAGTGGAATGACAGCCCCAGGGTGCAGCAGGAGAGTGCAGGGACAGGAATGAGAGGCCGAGTGGAATGACAGCCCCAAGGTGCACCAGAAGTGTTCTGGGACTGGAATGACATGTCCCAAAGTGGAATGACAGCCCCAGGGTGCAGCAGGAGTGTGCAGGGACTGGAATGAGAGGCCACGGAGTGGAATGACAGCCCCAGGGTGCTCCAGAAGTGTTCTGGGACTGGAATGACATGTCCCAGAGTGGAATGACAGCCCCAGGGTGTTCCAGGAGTGTTCTGGGACTGGAATGACATGTCACAGAGTGGAATGACAGCCCCAGGGTGCTCCAGGAGTGTTCTGGGACTGGAATGACATGTCACAGAGTGGAATGACAGCCCCAGGGTGCTCCAGGAGTGTTCTGGGACTGGAATGACATGTCACAGAGTGGAATGTCAGCCCCAGGGTGCAGCAGGAGTGTGCAGGGACAGGAATGAGATGACACGGAGTGGAATGACAGCCCCAGGGTGAAGCAGGAGTGTGCTGGGACAGGAATGAGAGGTCACGGAGTGGAATGACAGCCCCAGGGTGCTCCAGAAGTGTTCTGGGACTGGAATGACATGTCCCAGAGTGGAATGACAGCCCCAGGGTGTTCCAGGAGTGTTCTGGGACTGGAAAGACATGTCACAGAGTGGAATGACAGCCCCAGGGTGCTCCAGGAGTGTTCTGGGACTGGAATGACATGTCACAGAGTGGAATGACAGCCCCAGGGTGCTTCCAGGAGTGTTCTGGGACTGGAATGACATGTCACAGAGTGGAATGTCAGCCCCAGGGTGCAGCAGGAGTGTGCAGGGACAGGAATGAGAGGCCACGGAGTGGAATGACAGCCCCAGGGTGCAGCAGGAGAGTGCCGGGACAGGAAGGAGAGGCCACGGAGTGGAATGACAGCCCCAGGGTGCAGCAGGAGAGAGCAGGGACAGGAAGGAGAGGCCACGGAGTGAAATGACAGCCCCAGGGTGCAGCAGGAGAGTGCAGGGACAGGAAGGAGAGGCCACGGAGTGGAATGACAGCCCCAGGGTGCAGCAGGAGTGTGCAGGGACAGGAATGAGAGGCCACGGAGTGGAATGACAGCCCCAGGGTGCAGCAGGAGAGTGCAGGGACAGGAATGAGAGGCCAAGGAGTGGAATGACAGCCCCAAGGTGCACCAGAAGTGTTCTGGGACTGTAATGACATGTCCCAAAGTGGAATGACAGCCCCTTGGGGGCAGCAGGGGTGTTCTGGGACTGGAATGACATGTCCCAGAGTGGAATGACACCCCCAGGGTGCTCCAGGAGTGTTCTGGGACTGGAATGACATGTCCCAGAGTGGAATGAAAGCCCCAGGGTGCTCCAGGAGTGTTCTGGGACTGCAATGACATGTCCCAGAGTGGAATGACAGCCCCAGGGTGCAGCAGGAGTGTGCAGGGACTGGAATGAGAGGCCTCGGACTGGAATGACAGCCCCAAGGTGCTGCAGGAGTTTCTGGAGACTGGAATGACATGTCCCAGAGTGGAATGACAGCCTCAGGGTGCAACAGGAGAGTGCAGGGACAGGAATGAGAGGCCACAGAGTGGAATGACATCCCCAGGGTGCAGAAGGAGAGTGAAGGGAGAGGAAGGAGAGGCCACGGAGTGGAATGACAGCCCCAGCGTGCAGCAGGAGAGTGCAGGGACAGGAAGGAGAGGCCACGAAGTGGAATGACAGCCTCAGGGTGCTCCAGAAGTGTTCTGGCACTGGAATGACATGTCCCAGAGAGGAATGACAGCCCCAGGGTGCAGCAGGAGTCTGCAGGGACAGAAATGAGAGGCCACGGAGTGGAATAACAGCCCCAGGGTGCAGCAGGAAAGTGCAGGGACAGGAAGGAGAGGCCACGGAGTGGAATGACAGCCCCAGGGTGCAGAAGGAGAGTGCAGGGACAGGAAGGAGAGGCCACGGAGTGGAATGACAGCCCCAGCGTACAGCAGAAGAGTGCAGGGACAGGAAGGAGAGGCCACGGAGTGGAATGACAGCCCCAGGGTGCAGCAGGAGAGTGCAGGGACAGGAAGGAGAGGCCACGGAGTGGAATGACAGCCCCAGGGTGCAGAAGGAGAGTGCAGGGACAGGAAGGAGAGGCCACGGAGTGGAATGACAGCCCCAGCGTACAGCAGGGAGAGTGCAGGGACAGGAAGGAGAGGCCACGAAGTGGAATGACAGCCCCAGGGTGCAGCAGGAGAGTGCAGGGACAGGAAGGAGAGGCCACAGAGTGGAATGACATCCCCAGGGTGCAGAAGGAGAGTGCAGGGACAGGAATGAGAGGCCACGGAGTGGAATGACAGCCCCAAGGTGCTGCAGGAGTTTCTGGAGACTGGAATGACATGTCACAGAGTGGAATGACAGCCTCAGGGTGCAACAGGAGAGTGCAGGGACAGGAATGAGAGGCCACAGAGTGGAATGACATCCCCAGGGTGCAGAAGGAGAGTGCAGGGAGAGGAAGGAGAGGCCACGGAGTGGAAATGACAGCCCCAGCGTGCAGCAGGAGAGGTGCAGGGACAGGAAGGAGAGGCCACGAAGTGGAATGACACCCTCAGGGTGCTCCAGAAGTGTTCTGGCACTGGAATGACATGTCCCAGAGTGGAATGACATCCCCAGGGTGCAGCAGGAGTCTGCAGGGACAGAAATGAGAGGCCACGGAGTGGAATGACAGCCCCAGGGTGCAGCAGGAGAGTGCAGGGACAGGAAGGAGGGGCCACGGAGTGGAATGACAGCCCCAGGGTGCAGAAGGAGAGTGCAGGGACAGGAAGGAGAGGCCGCGGAGTGGAATGACAGCCCCAGCGTACAGCAGGAGAGTGCAGGGACAGGAAGGAGAGGCCACGAAGTGGAATGACAGCCCCAGGGTGCAGCAGGAGAGTGCACGGACAGGAAGGAGAGGCCACGGAGTGGAATGACAGCCCCAGGGTGCAGAAGGAGAGTGCAGGGACAGGAAGGAGAGGCCACGGAGTGGAATGACAGCCCCAGCGTACAGCAGGAGAGTGCAGGGACAGGAAGGAGAGGCCACGAAGTGGAATGACAGCCCCACGGTGCAGCAGGAGAGTGCAATGACAGGAAGGAGAGGCCACAGAGTGGAATGACATCCCCAGGGTGCAGAAGGAGAGTGCAGGGACAGGAAGGAGAGGCCACGGAGTGGAATGACAGCCCCAGCGTACAGCAGGAGAGTGCAGGGACAGGAAGGAGAGGCCACGAAGTGGAATGACAGCCCCAGGGTGCAGCAGGAGAGTGCAGGGACAGGAAGGAGAGGCCACGGAGTGGAATGACAGCCCCAGGGTGCAGCAGGAGAGTGCAGGGACAGGAAGGAGAGGCCACAGAGTGGAATGACTGCCCCAGGGTGCAGCAGGAGAGTGCAGGGACAGGAAGGAGAGGCCACAGAGTGGAATGACATCCCCAGGGTGCAGAAGGAGAGTGCAGGGACAGGAAGGAGAGGCCACGGAGTGGAATGACAGCCTCAGGTTGCTCCAGAAGTGTTTGTCAGGTTCAATAACAAGTAGATCCAGGCATTCTTATGCAAAGAAAGGTTTTATTGGATAATCTTGCTAAAACCCACAGTAGGAGGTCATTGTCAGGAATGGGGGGCAAGGCAATGCAAGCTAACTTATAGTGTGATGCGAAAAGCGCCTAGCAAATGAAATATGAGCGCGCACACGGGAAACTCCCGGCGGGAGATATACTTCATGAGCGGGAGACTACTTTCCCCTCCCTCTGCCTTCCCAGGACTGGAAAATTCTCAGCAACACGAGAATAGCCCAAAGACTACATTCAAGGCCACCTTGATAAGGAAAAGCGGCAGGGAAGAAGCTCCCACGTTTCTGCCTGCATAGCTACGCAAGCGCAAAGCATCAAAGCAGGTTAGGGAACACATAACAATGGATTCAGTGAGAAACATTAAAGAAGCATTTCTGACATGTTCTGGCACTGGAATAACATGTCCCAGAGTGGAATGCAAGCCCCAGGGTGCAGCAGGAGTCTGCAGGGAGAGAAATGAGAGGCCACGGAGTGGAATGACAGCCCCAGGGTGCAGCAGGACAGTGCAGGGACAGGAAGGAGAGGCCACGGAGTGGAATGACAGCCCCAAGGTGCAGCAGGAGTGTTCTGGGACTGGAATGACATGTCCCAGAGTGGAATGACAGCCCCAGGGTGTAGCAGGAGAGTGCAGGGACAGGAAGGAGAGGCCACAAAGTGGAATGACAGCCCCAGGGTGCAGCAGGAGAGTGCAGGGACAGGAAGGAGAGGCCACGGAGTGGAATGAAAGCCCCAGGGTGCTCCAGGAGTGTGCAGGGACAGGAATGAGAGGCCACGGAGTGGAATGACAGAACCAGGGTGCAGCAGGAGAGTTCAGGGAGATGAATGAGAGGCCACGGAGTGGAATGACAGCCCCAGGGTGCAGCAGGAGAGTGCAGGGACAGGAAGGAAAGGCCACGAAGTGGAATGACAGCCTCAGGGAGCTCCAGAAGTGTTCTGGGACTGGAATGACATGTCCCAGAGTGGAATGACAGCCTCAGGGTGCTCCAGGAGTGTTCTGGGACTGGAATGACATGTCCAAGAGTGGAATGACAGCCCCAGGGTGCTCCAAGAGTGTTCTGGGACAGGAATGAGAGGCCACGGAGTGTAATGACAGCCCCAGGGTGCACCAGAAGTGTTCTGGGACTGGAATGACATGTCCCAGAGTGGAATGAAAGCCCCAGGGTGTTCCAGGAGTGTTCTGGGACTGGAATGACATGTCCCAGAGTGGAATGACAGCCCCAGGCTGCTCC
The DNA here is from genome assembly GCA_029375565.1 of Gekko gecko. Lineage (NCBI taxonomy): Eukaryota > Metazoa > Chordata > Lepidosauria > Squamata > Gekkonidae > Gekko > Gekko gecko. The sequence goes on along the minus strand of JAPDNY010000257.1, from coordinate 8,765 downwards.
AGGAGTGTTCTGGGAGTGGAATGACATGTCCCAGAGTGGAATGACAGCCCCAGGGTGCAGCAGGAGTGTGCAGGGATTGGAATGAGGGACCACTCAGTGGAATGACAGCCCCAGGGTGCTGCAGGAGTGTTCGGGGACTGAAATGACATTTCCCAGAGTGGAATGACAGCCCCAGGGTGCTCCAGGAGTGTTCTGGGACTGCAATGACATGTCCCAGAGTGGAATGACAGCCCCAGGGTGCAGCAGGAGTATGCAGGGACAGGAATGAGAGGCCACAGAGTGGAATGACAGCCCCAGGGTGCTGCAGGAGTTTCAGGAGACTGGAATGACATGTCCCAGAGTGGAATGACAGCCCCAGGGTGCTCCAGAAGTGTTCTGGGACTGGAATGACATGTCCCAGAGTGTAATGACAGCCCCAGGGTGTAGCAGGAGAGTGCAGGGACAGGAAGGAGAGGCCACAGAGTGGAATGACAGCCCCAGGGTGCAGCAGGAGAGTCCAGGGACAGGACGGAGACGCCACGGAGTGGAATGACAGCCCCTGGTTGCTCCAGTAGTGTTCTGGGACTGCAATGACATGTCCCAGAGTGGAATGACAGCCCCAGGGTGCAGCAGGAGTGTGCAGGGACTGGAATGACATGTCCCAGAGTGGAATGACAGCCCCAGGGTGCTCCAGGAGTGTTCTGGGACTGGAATGACATGTCCCAGAGTGGAATGACAGCCCCAGGGTGCAGCAGGAGTGTGCAGGGACAGGAATGAGAGGCCACGGATTGGAATGGCAGCCCCAGGGTGCTGCAGGAGTGTTCGGGGACTGGAATGACATGTCCCAGAGTGGAATGACAGCCCCTTGGGGGCAGCAGGAGTGTTCTGGGACTGGAATGACATGTCCCAGAGTGGAATGACAGCCCCAGGGTGCTCCAGGAGTGTTCTGGGACTGGAATGACATGTCCCAGAGTGGAATGACAGCCCCAGGGTGCACCAGAAGTGTTCTGGGCCTGGAATGACATGTCCCAAAGTGGAATGACAGCCCCTTGGGGGCAGCAGGAGTGTTCTGGGACTAGAATGACATGTCCCAGAGTGGAATGACAGCCCCAGGGTGCTCCAAGAGTGTTCTGAGCCTGGAATGACATGTCCCAGAGTGGAATGACAGCCCCAGGGTGCAGCAGGAGAGTCCATGGACAGGACAGAGAGGCCACGAAGTGGAATGACAGCCCCTGGGTGCTCCAGAAGTGTTCTGGGACTGGCATTACATGTCCCAGAGTGGAATGACAGCCCCAGGGTGCAGCAGGAGTGTTCTGGGACTGGAATGAAATGTCCCAGAGTGGAATGACAGCCCCAGGGTGCTCCAGGAGTATGCTGGGACTGGAATGACATGTCCCAGAGTGGAATGACTGCCCCAGGGTGCACCAGGAGTATTCGGGGACTGGAATGACATGTCCCAGAGTGGAATGACAGCCCCAGGGTGCAGAAGGAGTGTGCAGGGACTGGAATGACATGTCCCAGAGTGGAATGACAGCCCCAGGATGCTCCAGGAGTGTTCTGGGACTGCAATGACATGTCCCAGAGTGGAATGACAGCCCCAGGGTGCAGCAGGAGTGTGCAGGGACAGGAATGACATGTCCCAGAGTGAAATGACAGCCCCAGGGTGCTCCAGGAGTGTTCTGGGACTGGAATGACATGTCCCAAAGTGGAATGACAGCCCCAGGGTGCAGCAGGAGTGTGCAGGGACTGGAATGAAATGTCCCAGAGTGGAATGGCAGCCCCAGGGTGCTGCAGGAGTGTTCTGGGACTGGCATGACATGTCCCAGAGTGGAATGACAGCCCCAGGGTGCAGCAGGACTGTCCAGGGACTGGAATGACGGACCACTCAGTGGAATGACAGCCCCAGGGTGCAGCAGGAGAGTGCAGGGACAGGAAGGAGAGGCCACGAAGTGGAATGACAGCCTCAGGGAGCTCCAGAAGTGTTCTGGGACTGGAATGACATGTCCCAGAGTGGAATGACAGCCTCAGGGAGCTCCAGAAGTGTTCTGGGACTGGATTGGCATGTCCCAGAGTGGAATGGCAGCCCCAGGGTGCTGCAGGAGTGTTCTGGGACTGGCATGACATGTCCCAGAGTGGAATGACAGCCCCAGGGTGCTCCAGGAGTGTTCTGGGACTGGAATGACATGTCCCAGAGTGGAATGACAGCCCCAGGGTGCACCAGAAGTGTTCTGGGACTGGAATGACATGTCCCAAAGTGGAATGAAAGCCCCTTGGGGGCAGCAGGAGTGTTCTGGGACTGGAATGACATGTCCAAGAGTGGTAATGACAGCCCCAGGATGCTCCAGGAGTGTTCTGGGACTGGAATGACATGTCCCAGAGTGGAATGACAGCCCCAGGGTGCTCCAGGAGTGTTCTGGGACTGGAATGACATGTCCCAGAGTGGAATGACAGCCCCAGGGTGCAGCAGGAGTGTGCAGGGACAGGAATGAGAGGCCACGGAGTGGAATGACAGCCACAGGGTGCAGCAGGAGAGTGCAGGGACAGGAATGAGAGGCCACGGAGTGGAATGACAGCCCCAGGTTGTAGCAGGAGTGTGCAGGGACAGGAATGAGAGGCCACGGAGTGGAATGAAAGACCCAGGGTGCAGCAGGAGAGTGCAGGGAGAGGAATGAGAGGCCACGGAGTGGAATGACAGCCCCAGGGTGCAGCAGGAGAGTGCAGGGACAGGAATGAGAGGCCACGGAGTGGAATGACAGCCCCAGGTTGTAGCAGGAGTGTGCAGGGACAGGAATGAGAGGCCACGGAGTGGAATGAAAGACCCAGGGTGCAGCAGGAGAGTGCAGGGAGAGGAATGAGAGGCCACGGAGTGGAATGACAGCCCCAGGGTGCAGCAGGAGAGTGCAGGGACAGGAATGAGAGGCCACGGAGTGGAATGACAGCCCCAGGTTGTAGCAGGAGTGTGCAGGGACAGGAATGAGAGGCCACGGAGTGGAATGAAAGACCCAGGGTGCAACAGGAGAGTGCAGGGAGAGGAATGAGAGGCCACGGAGTGGAATGACAGCCCCAGGGTGCAGCAGGAGAGTGCAGGGACAGGAAGGGAGAGGCCACGAAGTGGAATGACAGCCTCAGGGAGCTCCAGAACTGTTCTGGGACTGGAATGACATGTCACAGAGTGGAATGACAGCCCCAGGGTGCTCCAGGAGTGTTCTGGGACAGGAATGAGAGGCCACGGAGTGGAATGACAGCCCCAGTGTGCACCAGAAGTGTTCTGGGACTGGAATGACATGTCCAAGAGTGGAATGACAGCCCCAGGGTTCTCCAGGAGTGTTCTGGGACAGGAATGAGAGGCCACGGAGTGGAATGACAGCCCCAGTGTGCACCAGAAGTGTTCTGGGACTGGAATGACATGTCCCAGAGTGGAATGACAGCCCCAGGCTGCAGCAGGAGTATTCGGGGACTGGAATGATATGTCCCAGAGTGGAATGACAGCCCCAGGGTGCTCCAGGAGTGTTCTGGGACTGGAATGACATGTCCCAGAGTGGAATGACAGCCCCAGGGTGCAGCAGGAGTGTGCAGGGACAGGAATGAGAGGCCACGGAGTGGAATGAAAGACCCAGGGTGCAGCAGGAGAGTGCAGGGAGAGGAATGAGAGGCCACGGAGTGGAATGACAGCCCCAGGGTGCAGCAGGAGAGTGCAGGGACAGGAAGGAGAGGCCACGAAGTGGAATGACAGCCTCAGGGAGCTCCAGAAGTGTTCTGGGACTGGAATGACATGTCCCAGAGTGGAATGACAGCCCCAGGTTGTAGCAGGAGTGTGCAGGGACAGGAATGAGAGGCCACAGAGTGGAATGAAAGACCCAGGGTGCAGCAGGAGAGTGCAGGGAAAGGAATGAGAGGCCACGGAGTGGAATGACAGCCCCAGGGTGCAGCAGGAGAGTGCAGGGACAGGAAGGAGAGGCCACGGAGTGGAATGACAGCCCCAGGGTGCAGCAGGAGAGTGCAGGGACTGGAATGACATGTCCCAGAGTGGAATGACAGCCCCAGGTTGTAGCAGGGGTGTGCAGGGACAGGAATGAGAGGCCACGGAGTGGAATGAAAGACCCAGGGTGCAGCAGGAGAGTGCAGGGAGAGGAATGAGAGGCCACGGAGTGGAATGACAGCCTCAGGGAGCTCCAGAAGTGTTCTGGGACTGGAATGACATGTCCCAGAGTGGAATGACAGCCCCAGGTTGTAGCAGGAGTGTGCAGGGAAGGAATGAGAGGCCACGGAGTGGGAATGAAAGACCCAGGGTGCAGCAGGAGAGTGCAGGGATAGGAATGAGAGGCCACGGAGTGGAATGACAGCCCCAGGGTGCAGCAGGAGAGTGCAGGGACAGGAAGGAGAGGCCACGAAGTGGAATGACAGCCTCAGAGAGCTCCAGAAGTGTTCTGGGACTGGAATGACATGTCCCAGAGTGGAATGACAGCCCCAGGGTGCTCCAGGAGTGTTCTGGGAGTGGAATGACATGTCCAAGAGTGGAATGACAGCCCCAGGGTTCTCCAGGAGTGTTCTGGGACAGGAATGAGAGGCCACGGAGTGGAATGACAGCCCCAGGCTGCAGCAGGAGTATTCGGGGACTGGAATGACATGTCCCAGAGTGGAATGACAGCCCCAGGGTGCTGCAGGAGTGTTCTGGGAGTGGAATGAAATGTCCAAGAGTGGAATGACAGCCCCAGGGTGCTGCAGGAGTATTCGGGGACTGGAATGACATGTCCCAGAGTGGAATGACAGACCCAGGGTGCTGCAGGAGTGTTCTGGAACTGGAATGACATGTCCCAGAGTGGAATGACAGACCCAGGGTGCAGCAGGAGAGTGCAGGGACAGGGAAGGAGAGGCCACGGAGTGGAATGACAGACCCAGGGTGCAGCAGGAGAGTGCAGGGACAGGAAGGAGAGGCCACGAAGTGGAATGACAGCCTCAGGGAGCTCCAGAAGTGTTCTGGGACTGGAGTGACATGTCCCAGAGTGGAATGACAGCCCCAGGGTGCTGCAGGAGTGTGCTGGGACTGGATTGGCAAGTCCCAGAGTGGAATGGCAGCCCCAGGGTGCTGCAGGAGTGTTCAGGGACTGGAATGACATGTCCCAGAGTGGAATGGCAGCCCCAGGGTGCTGCAGGAGTGTTCGGGGACTGGAATGACATGTCCCAGAGTGGAATGACAGCCCCAGGGTGCTGCAGGAGTGTTCGGGGACTGGAATGACATGTCCAAGAGTGGAATGACAGCCCCAGGGTGCTGCAGGAGTGTTCGGGGACTGGAATGAAATGTCCAAGAGTGGAATGACAGCCCCAGGGTGCTGCAGGAGTATTCGGGGACTGGAATGACATGTCCAAGAGTGGAATGACAGCCCCAGGGTGCTGCAGGAGTGTTCGGGGACTGGAATGAAATGTCCAAGAGTGGAATGACAGCCCCAGGGTGCTGCAGGAGTATTCGGGGACTGGAATGACATGTCCAAGAGTGGAATGACAGCCCCAGGGTGCTGCAGGAGTATTCGGGGACTGGAATGACATGTCCCAGAGTGGAATGACAGACCCAGGGTGCAGCAGGAGAGTGCAGGGACAGGAAGGAGAGGCCACGGAGTGGAATGACAGACCCAGGGTGCAGCAGGAGAGTGCAGGGACAGGAAGGAGAGGCCACGAAGTGGAATGACAGCCTCAGGGAGCTCCAGAAGTGTTCTGGGACTGGAGTGACATGTCCCAGAGTGGAATGACAGCCCCAGGGTGCTCCAGAAGTGTTCTGGGACTGGATTGGCAAGTCCCAGAGTGGAATGGCAGCCCCAGGGTGCTGCAGGAGTGTTCGGGGACTGGAATGACATGTCCCAGAGTGGAATGGCAGCCCCAGGGTGCTGCAGGAGTGTTCGGGGACTGGAATGACGTGTCCCAGAGTGGAATGACAGCCCCAGGGTGCTGCAGGAGTGTTCGGGGACTGGAATGACATGTCCCAGAGTGGAATGGCAGCCCCAGGGTGCTGCAGGAGTGTTCTGGGACTGGAATGACATGTCCCAGAGTGGAATGACAGCCCCAGGGTGCTCCAGGAGTGTTCTGGGACTGGAATGACATGTCCCAAAGTGGAATGACACCCCCTTGGTGGCAGCAGGAGTGTTCTGGGACTGGAATGACATGTCCCAAAGTGGAATGACACCCCCTTGGTGGCAGCAGGAGTGTTCTGGGACTGGAATGACATGTCCCAGAGTGGAATGACAGCCCCAGGGGGCTCCAGGAGTGTTCTGGGACTGGAATGACATGTCCCAGAGTGGAATGACAGCCCCAGGGTGCTCCAGGAGTGTGCTGGGACTGGAATGACATGTCCCAGAGTGGAATGACAGCCCCAGGGTGCTCCAGGAGTGTTCTGGGACTGGAATGACATGTCCCAGAGTGGAATGACAGCCCCAGGGTGCAGCAGGAGTGTGCAGGGACAGGAATGAGAGGCCACGGAGTGGAATGACAGCCCCAGGGTGCAGCAGGAGAGTCCAGGGACAGGAATGAGGGACCACTCAGTGGAATGACAGCCCCAGGGTGCTGCAGGAGTGTTCGGGGACTGAAATGACATTTCCCAGAGTGGAATGACAGCCCCAGGGTGCTCCAGGAGTGTTCTGGGACTGCAACGACATGTCCCAGAGTGGAATGACAGCCCCAGGGTGCAGCAGGAGAGTCCAGGGACAGGAAGGAGAGGCCACGAAGTGGAATGACAGCCTCAGGGTGCTCCAGGAGTGTGCCGGGAGAGGAATGAGAGGCCACGGAGTGGAATGACAGACCCAGGGTGCAGCAGGAGAGTGCAGGGACAGGAAGGAGAGGCCACGGAGTGGGAATGACAGCCTCAGGGTGCAGCAGGAGAGTGCAGGGACAGGAAGGAGAGGCCACGAAGTGGAATGACAGCCTCAGGGAGCTCCAGAAGTGTTCTGGGACTGGAGTGACATGTCATAGAGTGGAATGACAGCCCCAGGGTGCTCCAGAAGTGTTCTGGGACTGGATTGGCAAGTCCCAGAGTGGAATGGCAGCCCCAGGGTGCTGCAGGAGTGTTCGGGGACTGGAATGACATGTCCCAGAGTGGAATGGCAGCCCCAGGGTGCTGCAGGAGTGTTCAGGGACTGGAATGACATGTCCCAGAGTGGAATGGCAGCCCCAGGGTGCTGCAGGAGTGTTCGGGGACTGGAATGACATGTCCCAGAGTGGAATGACAGCCCCAGGGTACTGCAGGAGTGTTTGGGGATTGGAATGACATGTCCCAGAGTGGAATGGCAGCCCCAGGGTGCAGCAGGAGTGTGCAGGGACAGGAATGAGAGGCCACGGAGTGGAATGACAGCCCCAGGGTGCTGCAGGAGTTTCTGGAGACTGGAATGACATGTCCCAGAGTGGAATGACAGCCCCAGGGTGCTCCAGGAGTGTTCTGGGACTGGAATGACATGTCCCAGAGTGGAATGACAGCCCCAGGGTGTAGCAGGAGAGTGCAGGGACAGGAAGGAGAGGCCACAGAGTGGAATGACAGCCCCAGGGTGCAGCAGGAGAGTCCAGGGACAGGACTGAGAGGCCACGGAGTGGAATGACAGCCCCTGGGTGCTCCAGAAGTGTTCTAGGACTGGCATTACATGTCCCAGAGTGGAATGACAGCCCCAGGGTGCAGCAGGAGTGTTCTGGGACTGGAATGACATGTCCCAGAGTGGAATGACAGCCCCTCGGTGTTCCAGGAGTGTTCTGGGACTGGAATGACATGTCCAAGAGTGGAATGACAGCCCCAGGGTGTTCCAGGAGTGTTCTGGGACTGGAATGACATGTCCAAGAGTGGAATGACAGCCCCAGGGTGTTCCAGGAGTGTTCTGGGACTGGAATGACATGTCCCAGAGTGGAATGACAGCCCCAGGGTGCAGCAGGAGTGTGCAGGGACAGGAATGAGAGGCCACGGAGTGGAATGACAGCCCCAGGGTGCAGCAGGAGAGTGCAGGGACAGGAATGAGAGGCCACGGAGTGGAATGACAGCCCCAGGTTGTAGCAGGAGTGTGCAGGGACAGGAATGAGAGGCCACGGAGTGGAATGAAAGACCCAGGGTGCAGCAGGAGAGTGCAGGGAGAGGAATGAGAGGCCACGGAGTGGAATGACAGCCCCAGGGTGCAGCAGGAGAGTGCAGGGACAGGAAGGAGAGGCCACGAGAGTGGAATGACAGCCTCAGGGAGCTCCAGAAGTGTTCTAGGACTGGAATGACATGTCCCAGAGTGGAATGACAGCCCCAGGGTGCTCCAGGAGTGTTCTGGGAGTGGAATGAGCATGTCCTAGAGTGGAATGACAGCCCCAGGGTTCTCCAGGAGTGTTCTGGGACAGGAATGAGAGGCCACGGAGTGGAATGACAGCCCCAGGGTGCACCAGAAGTGTTCTGGGACTGGAATGACATGCCCCAGGGAGTGGAATGACAGCCCCAGGCTGCAGCAGGAGTATTCGGGGACTGGAATGACATGTCCCAGAGTGGAATGACAGCCTCAGGGTGCTTCAGGAGTGTTCTGGGACTGCAATGACATGTCCCAGAGTGGAATGACAGCCCCAGGGTGCAGCAGGAGTGTGCGGGGACTGGAATGACATGTCCCAGAGTGGAATGACAGCCCCAGGGTGCTCCAGGAGTGTTCTGGGACTGCAATGACATGTCCCAGAGTGGAATGACAGCCCCAGGGTGCAGCAGGAGTGTGCAGGGACAGGAATGAGAGGCCACGGAGTGGAATGACAGCCCCAGGGTGCTGACAGGAGAGTGTAGTGACAGGAATGACAGG
>JAPDNY010000256.1:0-62553 GCA_029375565.1 Gekko gecko | reverse complement strand
GTCCCTACCAAACCAGGATCGGGCTATCAGTGGGGTGACAGACTGAAGTGCTGGAGGGCCCCCAAAATACCTGAAAGCCTGGGGGCACAGCCATGGGTTAACACGGCCCTGTTGCTCCCCCCTCCCCACCTTACTTCCCCCAAGTTCACAAGACTTACGAGTTGCTGAAGAGAGACCCATCCGGCCGTTTCCAGGGCTGTCCGACTCCCTCTCTCTGAAGACCAATCCAATAACCAGCCAAGCCTTCCGAGCTCATGACAAAGTCCTTTCAAAAAGGCAGATGTCTTCTCTTTTAAAATAAACTCATAAGCCATGTACATAAATGAATTCCCTCCGTATTCAGACACACCCCTCCACATCGCCTGATTTTAGCCACTGGACAGAAGGAAGGTATCCCCCCCACCCTCGCTCTATAGGGCGACACAATTAGCCCCAGAGCTTCTGGTCATGAGACTGTGAAGCTCAGTGTTATTGCCACCATTTCTTTCTTTGCAGGGCAAATGAATTAACAGTGAAACAGGCACAATAGGTTGGATACGAGCAGGGAAATAAGTAGTTGCTGGCCGTGTCCCATGCTGGGCCACCTACCACCCCTTATTGGTAGAAGAGGAGAATTCTTTATGGCTGAACCAGGAGGAGAAGGTATTCTTTAATGTACAGTGGTTCTAGTTTGCTCACAAGCAAACTGGTCACAAGCAGACCCCGGAGGTGTAGGAAAGGGTGCTCCTGCACTAGACTAGGACTACCCCCACTAGATAGCCAGGGATACAAACGTGAAACTGCCTTACGGTGAACCATCAGTGTCAGTATCATCCACTCAGGCAGGCAGCTGCACTCTCCAGGATCTCAGGCAGAGGTCTCTCCCATCACCTCCTGCCTGGTCCCTTTTAACTGGAGATGCTGGGGACTGAACCTGGGACCTTCTGCATGCCAAGCAGAGGCTCTGCCACTCAGCCACGGCCCCTCTTTACAGTTCTCCAGGGTCTCAGGCACAGATCTTCCCATCACCTCCTGCCTGGTCCCTTTTAACTGGAGATGCTGGGGACTGAACCTGGGACCTTCTGCATGCCAAGCAGAGGCTCTGCCACTCAGCCACGGCCCCTCTTTACAGTTCTCCAGGGTCTCAGGCACAGATCTTTCCCATCACCTCCTGCCTGGTCCCTTTTAACTGGAGATGCTGGGGACTGAACTGGGGACCTTCTGCATGCCAAGCAGAGGCTCTGCCGCTCAGCCACGGCCCCTCTTTACAGTTCTCCAGGGTCTCAGGCACAGATCTTTCCCATCACCTCCTGCCTGGTCCTTTTTAACTGGAGGTGCTGGGGACTGAACCTGCCAAGCAGAGGCTCTGCCACTGAGTCCACATGAATAAACATGAAGCTGCTTTGTACTCAATTAGTCCCTTGGTCCATCAAGGTCAGTATCGTCTACTTGGACTGGCAGTAGCATTGCAGGGTCTCAGGCAGAGGTCTTCCACATCCCCTCCTACTTGGTCCTTTTAACTGGAGATGGCGGGGATTGAACCTAGGACCTCCTGCATGCCAAGCAGATGCTCTACCACTGAGCTGCACATGAAGGTGCTTTATATTCCATGAGACTCTTGGCCCATCAAGGTCAGTATTGTCTACTCAGACTGGCAGCATCTCTCCAGCATCTCAAGCGGAGGTCTTTCCCATCACCTCCTACCTGGTCCTTTTAACTGGAGATGCCGGGGATTGAACCTGGGACCTTCTGCATGCCAAGCAGATGCTCTACTGCTGAGCCACGGCCCTTCCCAGACGTCTTAAGGCAGTTATTAGATCTAAAGCCAAAAGGAAACAATTCCGCCTTGGGATGAAATGCAGTGGATTAAAAGCGCTCCTCGCCATTTCAAGAAACTAGAGCGCTCCAGGGACTGTGATAAATCCAGGCGTATCTTAAGGCCGTTGAGTGGATGAGGCTGTGGGGGACGTGGGACTCTGGGGAATCCTCTTGCTTACAGACCCCCTTCAGCTACCAACACTTCCGCCTTGCCTGGATTCATCTTCAGCTGCCTTGCCCAGACTCAGACCCCGGACCCCGACTCCTCCAAGCCTCGCTTGGCAGCCCCCGACAAGGACACACTTGTGCCGGATCCACGCCACGAAGCTCAACCGCCTCTCTCACCCTTTCCTGTGAAGTGTCCATCACCACCAGGGAGCCCCCGTGGGCAATGCAACGATCCTGACCAACCTCCCAGGCCTCCTGGGTAGCAGAGAAATAGTAGCACCGGCCTCCGCTCCTGACCCAGCCTTGGGGGCATGAGCGGCTCAAAGCAGCCTGCAAACGGTGGCGCTTGACTGTTGAGGGAAAGACAGGAAGAAAAGCCCATCAGCGTCTCCACCTGCAGTTTTGGGGAGAACACAGTGACCATTTTCCACCGGCTCAGCCAGACAATAGCAGGAGGCCAACAGGGCATGGAAAGGTTCAAGAGAAGAACCTTGGTCAGCCCAGCCCCTGCCGCCAAACCACAATCCTTGACCTCCAAAGTTGCAGGATCTTCTGGCAGACTGGATCTCCACCAACCCACGCACTCTAGCTTCGATCTCACACGTCTCCAGCCACGCTTGCAGATACGTGCTAATTTGCTGCCATCCACCGATCTTACCGGTCACCCGTTTTTGCATCTTGGCTCCGACTGGCCCTCCCTAACAGCTGCCCCCCACCCTCCTTTTCCCCTGTAAGTGGGACTTGAAAAGATTTTATTCCAATGCGTCTGAAGAGGCATGCATGCACAAGAAAGCTTATACTTTGAATCAGGGCTTTTTTGGTAGAAAAAGCCCAGCAGGAACTCATTAGCATAACAGGCCACACCCAACAGCAGAAACTCATTAGCATATCAGGCCACACCCTGACAGCAAAGCACATTAGCATTAGGCCACACACCCCATGTTACCAGAAGTGTGGTCATCCAGCCACACCCACCTTTTGCTGCTTATTCTGTTTACCTTGTTTGTTGTCAGAACCCAAGACTTTTTGCATGTTAGGCCACACACCCCTATTGTAGCCAATCCTAATGAGTTTCTGCTGTTGGGTGTGGCCTGTTATGCTAATGAGTTCCTGCTGGGCGTGGCCAACTCGGGAGCCAGCCGGAACTCCGTCCCTGTGTGTTCCTGCCCAAAAATAGCCCTGCTTTTAATAAAACTTTGTTGGTCTTAAAAGTGCCACTGGACTCAAATTTGTTCTGCTGCTTCAGACCAACACAGCTGCCCCACCTGAATTTAGCTCCTCCCATTTCTGCTTCCTGACAGGTAGAAGGATTCGACTCAATTGGAGACATTCCCTTAACATATGGTGACCGGTTGCCCGTTAGTAGATTTATAGTGTTCTAAATTTCTGATGAGTCTTTTTGATGATATCTACCTCAGATCTTTATGAATTTTTGTCTTACAGAATATTATAATCAGTCTCTACTGAGGAAGACTTTTGAAACGAAGTTATCTGGAGTCTTCGTTACCTGTATTGCACTTACCTGTTGGATCACTGAATTTACCTGTAGAACTTTTCCTTTGAATTACTGACCTATATTGAATTTACCTGTTGGATTATTGAATTTACCTGTTGAACTTGCTCTTTATTACTGAACCTATACTGAACTTACCTGTTGGGTTACTGAATTTACCTGTTAATGATCTATATTGTACTAACCTGTAGGTTTATTGAGTTTACTTGTCAATTTATTTTTCCGTATTGTCTTCATCTCTAGTAAATTAATTTATAATTTGTATTGTATACTATTTAGCTTCTGCCCTGAGTCAGTCTCTATTTCCTGGTCCTTTCATTTGTGGGTTCCCAATCTGAACAGCGAGGCTACGGGGACGGTGGAAGAGCCAGGTGAGAGGGGAAAGGGGTGGAGCCACAGGGCTGGTGGACTTCCACACTGGGGCCAACTGCAATGGAGGAAATCCGGGTTCTGTGAATGGCTTGGGATCTAGAGAGGGGGCAGGTAGCGAAGCCGCAGCATCACGGAGGAACTTATGAACTCACCAGCCAGATAAATATTGAGAGCGATGGAGATCAGCAACAGCACGGCCAAGGTGACAAGGATGGCGATGTCTTTTGTGGTGACCTTGGACTCCTGCCCATCAGCTAAAAGAGACGGAGACACAAAACAGATCACTTCCTGTCGCTCTCCGTCTGAGCTGTCATTGCTGATGTTCCCACAAACAGAAAAACTGGAAGATTCCACAACTCGGGCTGCCTACTGCAGCTGGACAGACAGACCCACAGTACCCTAGAAGTTATTTGCTGCAGTGGCGAGACCTTTCAGACTCCAACAGTGTTGAAGTGTCCTGACGGAGACCGCCTTCTACAGCAGGGATGTTTGATCACAGAACAGAAATTCATAGAAAGGAAAACAGAGGTGGAGGTTTCTGACTTGGTTCTTGGAGACCACAACAATCTCCCCTTGTTTTCTGCTCAAGGTTATGAAGCTGCCTTCTACTGAATCAGAGCCTCAGGAAATCAAGGCCACTCTTGTCAACTTCAGGGGTCTCAGGCCGAGGAAGGTCTTTCGCATCACCCACTGCCAGATCCTTTTAACTGGAGATGCTGGGGATTGAACTTGGGACCTTCTGCATACCAAGCAGATGCTCTGCCACTGAGCCACGCCTCCTCCCCTCAGAGATCTGTGAATTTGAGGTTGGAAACCAGCGATAGGCACTTACCTAGGCTTTGCGTGGCTCTCTTGAACCGACGAAGGAGCACTTTCAATGACCACTTATGTTGCACTTATAAAAGAGAAAGTAAACAAGATAGCAAATGGAAACTGTTAATGGAAAAGAAATTCAGCAGCCCATAAGAGTCCACAGATATGAATGAGACGATTGGGCACATTAGGTACATAAGAGAAGCCAGTGTTGGATCAGGCCACTGGCCCATCCAGTCCAACACTCTGTCTGTCACACAGTGGCCAAAAATACCAGGTGCCATCAGGAGGACCCGCAGTGGGGCCACGACACTAGAAGTCTTTGTCTAGATAAACATCTGGAGCAGAAGTCCATCAGTGGCTATTAGCCACAGGGTATAGATGGGAATTCTCAGTCTGGGGCAGGTGATGCACTCTATTCTTGGTGCTGGAGGGGGCAGCAGTGGGAGGGCTTCTAGTGTCCTGGCCCCACTGCTGGACCTCCTGATGGCCGCTGTGTGACAGAGTGTTGGACTGGATGGGCCATTTGGCCTGATTCAACATTGGTTTCTCTTATGTTCTTATGTCTACACCCAGAAATGGATCGACCATACAAGGATTCTCCTGGAGTTCTGCAAGCCCCCCTCGGGGGGTGGAATCTTTGGAACCAGCCCCTCCCCCCCTGGAAACTCTCTTAAATTTAACTGTGCAAGGGATTGCTTGCATATTTTGAACAGAAAAGCAGTTTATACATCAAATTTTATAATAACTGCTAATTCAAGTTTCTATGCGTGGAAGGACAAGACAACATACAGATTTCCTTACAACCACATCTACAAAATCCTGAGAAGGAAGGCTGCTGAGGGGACCCTGCTCTTCCATCTCACTACTAAAATGTCTGAAGTTATCTACCAGAGAGCCCTGACGTGGATAGACTAAGCTAACGTGATCTTGTCAGATTTCAAAAGCAAAGCAGGGTCGGCCCCTGTTCGTGTTTGGATGGGAGACCTCCAAGGAATACCAGGGTCATGACGCAGAGGCAGGCAATGGCAAACCACCTCTGAACGCCACTTGCCTTGAAAACCCTATTGCAGGGGTGTCAAACATGAGGCCCCCGGAGGGCTTCTCTCAGGCCCACAGTGGAACTGGCTGTCTTCCAGTTCTGCTGCCGCTGCATCATCGTAGGTTTGCAGCTTACCGATACTCACCTGAACAGCATACTCAAGATTGCGACAGCACAGACATTTTGATGCAATAATTCGGAGCAAGAGGTGTCAGTTATCAGACACGGTTAAATGAACAAAATAGAAGAAGAAGAAGAAAAGATTGGATTTATACCCTGTCCATCACTTGGAGTCTCAGAGCTGCTTACAAACTCCTTTCCCTTCCCCTCCCCACAACAGACACCCTATGAGGCAGGTGGGGCTGAGAGAACTCTAACACAAAACTGCTCTTTCAAGAACAGCTGTGCCAGAGCTTGTGACTGACCCAAGGTCACATCAGCAGCTGCAAGTGGAGGAGTGGGGGAATCAAACCCAGTTTTCCCAGATTAGAGTCCACACACTTAAACCACTACACCAAACTGGCTCTTTTGCAAGAGTGCTCATGTTTTAAGCATGTTTTTATTTTAAGTAAAAAAACCACACCTTTGTGTTTGTGTCCTTTATAAAGTTTATATCTCTACTACCTGGGATTACATGTTTTGACACGCATGGCCCGGTCCAACGAGGTCTCATTCATGTCAGATCTGGCCCTCATAACAATGAGTTTCGACACTCCTGATCTATGGGGTTGCCATAAGTGAGCTTCTGACCAACAAGGCCGATCACCTGGATCTATATTGACAGGACAGCTGTGACTCGATGGCAAAAAAATAAATGTCTATGGGAACACTTTATTTCTCTGCAAAATATTGCCAAGCATCACATACTGTCAGGCTCAACAGCAAGTAAGTCCAGGCATTCTTCTTACAGAGAAATGCTTTATTGGAATACAAGAATGATGCCCACGGTAATAGCACTATTGTCAGGAATGCCCAGTCGGGCAGGTCTACATGTTATTATAGCATGATGCAAAGCCAAACTAGCAAATGAACTCTTAGCGCGCTCGGGGGAAACTCCCGGCGGGGGATTACTTAATGACCGGGAGAACTACCCCCCCTCACCACCTAGTCACGTAGGACTGGAAAATTCCCCTGAGCTGAGAAACAATCCCAGGCCTCTTGCCAAGGCCATCCCGATAACGAGCAGTGAAGAAGAAGTCTCCCACAGTTGCAGCTGGCGAACTAGGTGTAAGCGTCAAAGCAGGAAGTGATACACTAAACAATGCATACAGTGTACTTGCAAAATGAAAGAGAATGGCTGCTCTCTGACACAGGTTAGTCAAATGTGGGAAAGGGGGCCAATGTTAAAAACTTGATAAAGGAAATATAAAAATACATGTATTTATTAAACACAACTTTAAAAATATATAAGGGCCCAGTCACACATTATTTATAAGTATCAAATGCTAAAACTCAAGGGCTTGTAAACCTGACCTGACGCGTTTCGGCCTACATACAAGCCCTTGAGTTTTAGCTCACAGTTTTTCAGCCTCTGGCTCACACATTTATGACTTTGCTCAGGACGGCTGGCTCCAGAACAAACTAATTTATGCAATAGCCAAATTGCTCACCCACAACTTTAATATCAGTAGTTCGCAAGGTAGAATTTTTGCTCACAAGACTCCACAGCTAAGAGGGGGCATTGGCCACACCCACCTTTTGCTTCTTATTCTGTTTACTTTGTTTGTTGTCAAAACCCAGGACTTTTTGGTAGCAGGAACTCCTTTGTGTGTTAGGCCACACACACCCCATGCAGCCAATCCGAATGAGTTTCTGCTGTTGGGAGTGGCCAGTTATGCTAATGAGTTCCTGCTGGGTGTGGCCAACTCGGGAGCCAGCCAGAACGCCGTTCCAGTGCATTCCTGCCCAGAAATAGCCCTGGTGGGGATGACTGCGCTGCTTCCGACCCAGCACAAGTTTCGCTCCCCTCCTTTCAAGGGCTAAGATCTCGGCCCCACAGAGCAGAGAGGAGATCTGCTTACCACGGAGTCCTTTGTCTCTGAGCATTCACTGAGGAACAGCATTGCTTGACCAGAAGCCGGATTCCTGGGTCCATTTCCTAGGTTTCCTTCAAGCAGATCCTGAGACCCCGTCATTTCTCCGGACTTCAGACGACACCTCTGCAACCCAGGAGAACAATAATGGTACTGACGAGGTCCGTAAAGCACCCAGAAAAACCTCTCTGCCGTTCAGAAGTTACTACACAAAGTCACTGTATTTAGCGCAATAATGAAAAATAGATTTTGAGGACTATAGGAGAGCCAGTCCTGTCTGTAGCATCGCAGGAGGAAATGCTATGCAGGGACTGGCTCGCTCACAGCTTTTCGTGGTTTCAGAAGTGGGCATGGAAACGGCGGCTAAATAAAGAGGAGAGATCCCTATAAAAGGAAATCACCATGCTGAGGGGAGGCAGGAAGGGTGGCTTAGTCAATGGAAAAACATCTGTGTGGGAAGCGAAAAGAGAGCTTCCAATAATTAGCGACTAACAGTAATCTGTTTGTCCTCTGATAACAACAGAAACCGACTCACTGATCAAAAGTTAAATTGGCTGTAGTCAAACCAGAGAAACATCTGATCAACGGATGGTTTTCATACTTCTCAGGCGCCCGTTGTTTCTTCTTCTTTAGCCCACCAAGCTGAAGGCGCAATTCAAACTGAATTTGAACACAGCCCCACCCATACTAAGAGTCTGCCCAAAAGGAAGCGAAGAAGCCTTAAGATCAGGTCCTGAAACTTCCCATTTCTTCCCTTCTCTCCTTTTACTTCCCAGCTAATCAGGCAGCCAACCTGCTCAGAGAGCCTGGCTTCTCTAGTGGATCGATTGACAGGCTAGGATCTTAGACGACCCGGGTTCAAATCCCCATTTCTACCATGGAAACTCGCTGGGTGACTTTGGGCCCGTCACAAACCCTCATCCTGGCCTACCTAACAGACCTGTCGTTGTGAGAGAATATCGGAGAGGAGAACAACGTGCCAAAAGCCACTTTGGGTCCCAGCGGTGGGGAGAAAAGCAGAATATAAATAAATAAATGCACCGTTAAGTACAAATGCATGCCTTGAAGCCTGCTGGTGAACTCGAAAGTGTTGTTCCTCCTAACAGGCGTCGTGTGGAGGGCTTTGGCTTTTTGGGAGTTTCTTTCATTTTGGAAATGAGAACTCTCACACTTTTATTCACCGTTTCCAGGCCAAAACGCCTGTGGAAAGCCACGGAACAGGCTGGATGTCAGGTCTAAAATCAAGTAGATCCAGTCATTCTTGCACAAAGAAAGGTTTGGCCCCCTCCATTTGTCTGTTATGGCTTCAGCAAATATATACAGATTCTCTGCAGACATCAGAATACAGAAAAAAATTTAAGCAGCAATAAGTTCCAACATTCCTATGGGAAGAGGTGGTTGACTTTATACCCAGCTTGCTATTGTACTGACATCCCACACTTGATTTTGAATTAACAATATATAAAAGCAATTGTTAAAAACAGTTTTCCATTATTTTCTGTTCTCCTTAAAAAATTCCTCATAATGTTAATACTTTTGCATTTGCAATGTGCAAACCAAAATAAACCCTTTTGTACAGAGTAATTTTAAGTAAACACAAGTATATTAATTCATAGCATATCAACAAAGAGGTTCTATATTCAGTAAGAAGGGCATTATACATTACATGGACTCAGTGAAATGTTAATACATTAATGTATATATTTAAAGCAAAAAGTAAATATAAAACAATACAAAATGGAAAACCATTTGATGTTGTTATTAACTGCTGTTTTTGGATATTGTTACCTGTTTCATCATACCTCAGACCTACAATTTTAATCTCATCTGCACCAAACAATAAAAGATGCTATTTGCAGTGAGAGGAGGGAATGCTGGCTTAATAATAAGCAGAGCACTGTGACCCCACTTTCTGACACTGGAACGAAAATCAAAACAACAATAGTACTGCAAAGGAGAACAGTGGTGTGCGTAACAGTTACAATATTTTAGAAATGAAAAAGGTGCAATGCCACACCTTTATTCACTGGAGTAAGCCAACTCAGCCTGCCCGGAGACAGCTACATTGCTCTACAGGTCTATCTGTGTTGTCTTCTTAATGAATGGGATGCCTCCCTTTGCCAACTGGGAGCTTCTTTCTGACACCTCATTCTCTTCCTGTAGGCCACAAAGACTGCTGGAGAACTCGAAAGCGTTGCCCGTCCTAAAAGGCATCGAGCATATGGGGCTTTGGCGTCTTATGAAATGTCATTTGAGTAAGTGTTAATTACGTCCTGCCCATCTGCGTGCCTAACAGGAAAGCCCCAAAGAGAACCCGGGGCAGGGCGGCACGTTTCACTTGTGTCTTTCCTCAGCTCTATGGGGAAAAAAGCCCTTCCAAGCATCGAGACAGAACAAGCCTGGGACAGCACGAAACCTGGACTCCTGGTCCAAATGGAAAGCTGCCATCAAGCCCAGTATCAGACGCAGGCATCTTGATCGCTGTACCTATTGTAATTCTTCTCGAGCACCTCGGGGGGACTTTCATATGAGAAGTAACCTTGAAGAGATAAGACTTTTGCATGGCTAGGATGGACCGCGTATCTTTCACGGTCCGGATAGTATTGCTGAGTGGCGCGTATGAATGGAATGTGCGTTTTGGTTATACACTGTTTTCCCACCTTTGCGCCCCAGTCCTGACAAAGAAGTTCAGCCCTCAGCATCTCATTTCTCCTAATAAACTTTCTCTAAAGAAAGACTGCGTGGAGCGTGAATTGACTGGGACCCTGACACTCACTGTGGGGGGGAACTCTGCCCCTTGGCGTTTCCATAACTCTGTTAGAAACCCGTTCAGTTTTTGAGTGGAAGTCCTGAATCTATTCTACACATACTCTGCCCTTTGCAGAGAAATGCCACAAGGAGTTTCACAGACGAAGACCAAAAACCACATGTGCACACGTGGTTGTAAAGCCCAAGGCAAGCCGCTGCTCAGTCCCCTCATCATTCAGAAACTTCACTACGAGCCCAGTAATATGCCCCGCTCGGTTCTTCACAAGCGCACACAAATAGCGGAAACCACCTTAATCAGCACACGTTTAGCTTTGGTGAGGCGAGAGGCCCGATTCTATGCACGCTTAAGGTAAAGGTAAAGGTTCCCTTGCTCGAAAGCCAGTCGAATGTGACTCTAGGGTTGCGGTGCTCATCTCCGTTTCAAAGCCGAAGAGCCAGCGCTGTCCGAAGACGTTTCCGTGGTCATGTGGTCAGCATGACTAAACACCAAGGCGCACAGAACGCTGTTACCTTCCCACCGAAGTGGTACCTATTTATCTACTTGCAATTTCTTGCTTTCGAGCTGCTAGGTTGGCAGGAGCTGGAACTAGAGACGGGAGCTCACTCCGTCATACGGCACTCTCAGGTCTCGAACTGCTGAACTACTGACCTTCCACAGCCTGCAGTTCAGCGTCTTAACCACTTGAGCCACCGCGGCTCAGGCATAAAACCCCTGGTGTTCCATGGAACTTTCTCCCAAGTAAAAGCACACACTTGCTGGGGATATGCCCTGTTCATCACAGTGGGGCTTTCTACAGAGTGAGCTTAGATTATAGCATCTTCTTCTTCTTTTGAGAGATTTCCCCTTTCTCCAAATTTATAAGCCAAGGCCTTATAAGAACAGGTTTTTTTGTTACTGCTAACCTGTTCCCTCCGTTTTTCATGTGAGCGATGGGTCTGGGAAGAGTAATGGTGCAGCGGAAAAGAGACAAAAGAGCGTATTCTTTCCTTCTTTCTTCGTTTATAGCCTGCTTCTCTCCCCAAAGGGAACCCAGAGCACCACACTTCCTTCTCCTCTCCAACATTTCTTCCTCACAGCAACCCTGTGAGGGTGATGATTGGGGGTCTGGAGGCTGAGCCCTACGAGGAAAGGCTAATGGCCCTGGGATTGTTTAGTCTGCAGAAGAGGAGATTGAAGGGGGGACATGATGGCTCTCTTTAAATATCGGAAAGGCTGTCACTTGGAGGAGGGCCAAGGAGCTGTTCCAGTTGGCAGCAGAGGAGAGGACCTGACGCGACGGGTTCAAATTACATGCAGGAAGGTATTGGCTGGATATGAGGGAAAACTTCTTCGTGGTCAGAGTGATTCAAAGGTGGGATCAGCTGCCTAGGGAGGTGGTAGGCTCCCCTTCACTGTCAGCTTTCAAGAAGAGGCTGGACGAATCTTTGTCAGAGATGCTTTAGGCTGGTCCAGCATTGGGCAGGGATTTGGACTAGATGGTCTGTACGGCCCCTTCCAACTCTTGTGATTCTATGGGGTTGATCCCGGCCCAAGCAAGCATCTGGGGCAGAGCGGGGATTCAGATGTGGGTCTCCCTAGTCTCACACACTCTTCCTGCTGCCCCCCCCCCGCCCCCGCTGCCTCTCATATTGCTGCTGTCCGGTCACAAAACACTCACCGTTTGTTTCTCTCCCCAAGGCACAGAAACTCCCTGATCTTCCACACCTCCAGAGACTTCAGGTAAATACACTGATGCAGGGGCAAGCTAAAGGGGAGGCCCTGCAAAATGCAACTCCCACTTGAAAGCGTTTCTGCCTGTTTTCTAAAAATAAACTCGAGGAAGGTGTATTTATCTAGCTCAGTATCCTGTTTCCTACGCGGGCCAGCAACGAACGAATAAACGGGGTGGATTCTTCCGAATGCTCCAGCTGAAGACGTTTCTCACAGTGCCCAAAGCCTCCCCCTGTTAGTACATCAGTCTTTTAATGTTGTTTTTTTTAAATAAAGACTGAGTATCTAAAGTAAATGCAGTTTGTCTTAAAGCTACAAATACATTACACTTTTATACACACACATATCTAAATACACACACCCATATATAAAACACCAACTGCAATGGGACCACCCCATCCCCTTTAGGAACATTTATCCGTTTTCAGTTTCAACGTTTCCGTTTTAAGAAGAAGTTTTCAAACTGCGGAAGGGATTTTGTACGAACATCCTTTGAACGGCAGGAAAGGGGATTTCACTTTTGGGCTTTGCCCTTTCCTCCTACCGCTTCCGGGAAAGCCGGCCACGAGGGACCCGACGCCCGTCGCCCTCCCGCCCTGCTTGGCATCCGGAGACAGACCGCCGGCGCACGAGGGGAGGGGGCCTCCGTTCTTCCCGGCCCGCAGCCACGCTGACCGAGCTCCCCTCCCTCGACGAGTCGGTTCGCCCCCTCTTAAGGGCGGCCCGGAGCGAGGAATGCCCCACGTGGCGAAAAAGGGGCTTCCTTTTGTGCGTCTTCCTGGATCGGGAGCCCCTCGGCTCCCCGGGTCTTCTTCGCCCCGCCGGCTCCCTCCCTCCCCGCCGCAGCCCTGTCCTCACCTGGTCTCGAGCCGTTCCGCCAACCTCCCCGCAGCCGCGCCCGGAGAAGCGAAAGAGAAAGCGGAGCCACTTCCCCCCTTCCCATTGGCTCGTGACGCGCAGGCTGCAGCCAATCAGGAAGCCAGGGCGTTCCTAACGGAGGGGGGCCAAGGCTCAGTGGGCGGAGCCGCCACTTTGATCGCGAGTTCTGCCTCCTTGACCTCGGGTTGCCAACCTCCCGGGGGCGACTGGGAATCTCCTGGGATTGTACCTATTCTCCAGGTGGTAGAGGTCAGCTCACCTGGAGAAAATGGTCGCTTTGGAAGGTCGCCTATAGATGGCACTGCAGCCCACTGAAGTCCCCCTCCCCTGCTCCGCCCCTCGCCAGTGATCTCCCAGCCAGGAGCTGGGAGGGGGACCCCTCCCTCCGAAGGAAAGAGAAGGCTCCCGGTGCAGAGTTCAAGAAGATGCGCGTGCAGCTAGCAAAGGAGCGCCCTCCCTCCCTATACCACGGAAAGGCCAGCCGCCAAGTCGGGCGGGGGGGGGGACGGGCAATGCTTCCTCTAAGCTGTGGAGTCTGTGAGCAAAAATTCTACCTTGAGAGCTCCTGGCATTAGAGAGGTGAGCGAGCTGTTTGGCTGCTGCATAAATCAGTTTGCTCTGAAGCCCTCCTTCCTGAGACAAAAATGTGTGAGCCGGAGGCTAAAAAACTGTGAGTTGGCTCACACCAATTCAGCTTAGAGGGAACACGGGGGGGGGGCAGTCAAGCCACTAGGCAACTTGGCCGGTTCATAGACTCATAGGATGTTAGAGTTGGAAGGGACCTTGCAGGTCATCTAGTCCAACCCCCTGCACTCTGCAGGAGCATAGCGAAAGATAGCCCTACATACCTACATACCCAAAAGATGGTTGTCCAGCTTCCGCTTGAAAACATCTGGTTTCTCTGGCATCGTTGGGCATGGGCTACCAAGTAGAGGCTGCACTCACTCGTCCCACCCTGACTTTTGGCCTTGAACCCGCAGACTTCCCTTGGAGAAGGAGGGGGGCTAGGAAGCCCTCCCCCGAGGGACCAGATAGTGCTGTACCTGCCTCTGCCTGCAGGGGGGGGACATTCCCAACAGGGGAAACGTTGCAGGCAGAGCTGCAGGGAGGGGGTCGAGGAGACTGAGGTGGACCCCATGGTGGGGGAGCCAGTCCTGGAGAGCCTCTGGGGAGTGGACGGAGCGGAGGCCAATGCTGGAAAAATTTGGTAAAATTAGTTCGCTATTCAGAGTTTGCAATGGATCTTTATTCACTGGAGAGGAGGCATATCCTTCCCTTGCAAAAATCTTTATTTCTAAAGGGAAAGGTACATGGGAAATGTACAAAACAACGAACACTTAAGGCTACATCCTTACTGTTGCAAATTATAACAACAGACTGACTGACCACAGTGTTGATGAGGTTATGTATCCTATATACATAAATAGCCTGAGATGAATCTCACCCCTATGTAAGCCTGGTATTGAAAACAGCAATTTGGGTAGTAGACCAATCAGGATGCTAGAAAGGTTCTGGAGGGAGATATTCTTATTGGTTGTTATGTTACTGTTCTGATTGGTTATTAAAACAACAAGGGGCGTGGTTATACCAGCCCGGATAGTTTAAAAGTTGCTCTGTTTTTTGTATTGGTTCCTATCCTGTAAATAAAGCTGAAATCACTTACTATGAGCTGCTGCCTTAAGTCTCATACTTAACAGTTGATAAAGAAGATTAAAATTAAAGGAATGTTTCATCACATGACTTCAAAGACAAACCAGTCCAAACACAAACCACATGAATGGTTCTTTTCCCTTGCTGATGTTGCTTCTGACCATTTCTGGGCCCAGAGCTACACCTGCCCCATCGGAAGAGAGGCCTGATGGAGCTGTCCTCCCCCTTCATGGAAATCAGTGGCAGTTCTGGCCACCTCAGTCAGAGTAGGAAAACCACAAGTGCCAACATCTGGGCACTAGGGGAGAGAAGAGCTTCTCCTTTGGGCTCCTTTCGGCAATAGCTAACTTCTCAAACTCTGGAATAAGAGTTCTCAGCACGCACAGGCCGACACTCCAGCCTTTGAGCTCTTCATCTACACACCTCCCTTAGTCTCACGCGGTGGCTGATGCCGAATAAGCCGAAACCTGTTATGCTACACAAGTGTACAAAAAGCTTCATCCCGTTATTAAAATAATGCAAGCTTGTGATTTTGTAAATAAACTGCACATGAGGATACTGTTGGAGACAGATGCCTCATGTGAGTAATCTCAGGAGTGCTCAGCCACTTTATCTCTAATTTATTGAGTTTACAGATTCATTATTTACACTGAGGATGGATTTCTCCATCTGGACTTAGTATATCCGTCACGTGTTCCCATGTAGGTGTTTGCTGCAGATCCAGTATCGGCGCTTTTCACACCATGTCGAGCTGACCTCATCTTTATTCAGGTAAGCACAAAGTCCTTCGCCGCCAACTGGAAACCTGCAGCAAGGATAACCCCCCGCAGGGAGAGCCAGAGCTTACCTTTGCAGTGTGCCAACTCCACACTTCGTCCAAGAATACGGATCAAAAAATCCACACCATGGGGCCACATATGGATAGGGAAGATGTTTCAAGAAGCTAGGAGGAAACCCGGGGTTGTGCAGGAAAATATGAAAAAGCTGTGGCACTGAAATCCCCTACAGACGATAGAAACACCAGCTCCACACACTGGAAAAATTGGGGCTGGCCTTACAGGTTGTCACAACAATCTAAAATGAAGCTAAACAATGAGAGTCTGCGAATGAGGGGCAGGCCAAGGTAAGGGGAAAGCAGGAGGGTGGGCAGAAAGATTGGGGTAGGGGAGAAGAAAGCAGGGGGTTGGGCAGTGAGGGGGCAGGATTTTCCCCTTCCCTAGTCTCTGTAGGTCTAACTTTTGCAGCCCCCCTCAGGGGATAAAGGCCACCTACTGGGGCTTTTTCAAGAGCCAGTGCTGTCTAACCCCCTTCCAGACGGCTGCAAAAGCAGAATCAGTCCCATTTCTGCAGCCACCTTTAGGAAAAGTAAAAGCAACTTTTTGACGTGGGTCCCCTTCTTGATCAAATCTCAGCTAGGGAGGAAGTCCTTGGTTTTGCGAAGATATCTAAACATCGGGAAACTAGACACAGTAAACATAATTCCTGAACTGCTTCAAGGGCTTAAAAACATGGATCCCACAATGTGCTGGGAAACATGCAAAGGACTATGCAGCTGGGATCTGCACCCCAGAAGTGAAAGTTTACCAAAAACGTTCTCTACCTCCTCCCCCTATTACTGACAGGGTCTCAGGTCATTGGGCTCAAAGTTCAGAACGAGAGATGTGCACTCACCTGTTGTTGAAGAGGGACCCATCTGCCCATTTCCAAAGTTCTCCTGCTTCTGTCCTCCACAAGCCGATCCAATAATACCTTGCTCTTTTAGACTGATTTACAAAACCCTTTGAAAAACAAAGAATTCACATCCTTTAAAATACATCTACTCTATAGATAAATGTTAAGATTGCACTATGTTTTATGCCATAAGAACATAAGAGAACATAAGAGAAGCCAATGTTGAATCAGGCCAATGGCCCATCTAGTCCAACACTCTGTCACACAGCGGCCAAAATATACCAGGTGCCATCAGGAGGTCCAGCAGTGGGGCCAGGGCACCAGAAGCCCTCCACTGCTGCCCCCTCCAGCACCAAGAATAGAGTGCAGCACCTGCCCCAGACTGAGAGTTCTCATTCTATACCCTGTGGCTAATAGCCACTGGTGGACTTCTGCTCCATATGTTTATCTAATTTCCTCTTGAAACTGTCCATGCTTGCAGCTGCCACGACCTCCTGTGGCAGTGAATTCCATATGTTAATCACTCTTTGGGTGAAGAAGTATTTCCTTTTATCTGTTCTAACCCGACTGCTCAGCAATTTCATAGAGTGCCCAGGAGTTCTTGTATTGTGAGAAAGGGAGAAAAGTACTTCTTTCTCAACCTGCTCAATCCCATGCATAATCTTATAAACCTCGATCATGTCACCCCTCAGCCGTCGTTTCTCCAAGCTAAAGAGCCCCAAGCATTTTAACCTTTCTTCATAGGGAAGGTGTTCCAACCCTTTGATCATTCTAGTTGCCCTTCTCTGCACTTTTTCCAATGCTATAATATCCTTTTTGAGATGTGGTGACCAGAACTGTACACAGTATTCCAAATGAGGTCGCACCAATGATTTATACAGGGGCATGATGATACTGGCTGATTTGTTATCAATTCCCTTCCTAATAATCCCCAGCATAGCGTTGGCCTTCTTTATTGCAGCTACACATTGTGTAGACATTTTCAGCGAGTTATCCACTACGACTCCAAGATCTCTCTCTTGGTCCGTCTCTGCCAGATCAGACCCCATCAACGTGTATTTATATTTAGGATTTTTGGCTCCAATGTGCATGACACTCATTTGATGGCACTGCAGAACAAAACACACCCTTTAAAAATCCAGCCCATTCAGACACTTCCAAATGCGGTCGCTGTCTCATGTGTGTGAGAGAGAGAACACAAATTGGGGGAAAGAGGGAGAAGGCGGCCACCGCAGATTTGAGGTAGACACTCAAGACTGATTAAAGCACCCATCTAGAAGTTCTGCCACAACACGTGTTCCCTCTAAGCTGAGTTAGTGTGATCTAGCTCACAGTTTTTTAGCCTCCAGCTCACATATTTTTAGCCTTAGTTCAGGAAGGATGGCTCCAGAGCAAACTATTGTATGCATGAGCCAAATCGCTTGCTCACAACTTTAATGCCAGGAGCTCACAAAGTAGAATTTTTGCTCACAAGACTCCGCAGCTTAGAGGGAACACTGGCCACAACACGTGAGGAAGGCAGGGACACAACGTTTTAACTCATAAGACTCCACACTCAAGACTCTATGGCCCAATATTTTTCTAATTTGGTAAATCCCTCACATCGTAGAGGTTTTATGCTTGCCAGGTTGAACCTCTTCCCCTCGGCTCTTTTGACAGGCATATATACGGGTATTCCTTATAAAGAAAAAGTCTGTACCTGTCTTCACAATGAACCTGATTCTGTGCCACATATTCTCTTCCGCTGTTCTCATTACACTCCGCTACGTCATTCCTTGATCCGTCCCCTTCTCTCTCCTGCAAAATCTATGTCTAATAATGACTTAGTTCTTTCACCGTCTGACAAATCTCCTGAAATTATTGTATCTGTTGCTGAGTTCCTATCATGTGTATGGAAGTGAAGGGTTAGAGACGGTTAACACTTACATGTTAACTTTCGCCCCTCCATTTTATTAATTTTAAATGGGCTCTGTGTGGTGGAGACCTTTTTTATGTAAGTGTATATTTATCGGTGTCAAGTTTCTGGGGGTTTTTTTGTTCTTTATTGTTGTATTACTATGCCATTAAAGGTTTTCTTTCCTAACTCATAAGATGTAAGAGAGGAGGTGCCGGCCTCTAACCCACACAGCTGTAGAAGGCGCTATGGGAATTATGGGTCAAATCCAGACCCTGGATGTGCCACAGCGGCTGTGTTCAGCACCAACAGAAACACTTGAACAGTCATCTATGGCAGCCCCACTGTCTTGCCACCAATGTGGCACTGTAGCTTTTGAGCTCAAAGCTCCACCTTGCCTGTTAAGTATGCAACTCAACACGACTGGATTTCAGCAAAAGTGATTTCAGCTTTATTGTAACAGCAAACTCAGCTCAACAACACACAGAAAGAGAACAGTGGAGCACAGCTCCCTTTTCAAATTATCCGGGCTGTCAAAGCCACACCCATAAATAAGTTAACATCCAATAACAATGCTGAGATAAAGACCAATGAGGTCTGTTCCCTCCAGAAAGCTCTGTACAGTTCTGATTGGATATTTACAAGGTTTCACAGAAACCGACCAATGGGAATGCGACAACTTACAATCCCATCTATGTCTGAAGCTTAACATAGTAATGTATAGGGCTGATTTCAGCTTCAGTACATAACATTGCCCATCTCTGCCAGCATTCCCTTGCAAGGGATAGCTTTACTAGCGACACTGTTTAACTGTTCAGCTGCTTCTGACAGGCTGGCTGGCCGCTCAGTGGCCAAGGGCTTTGCTGTCATCGCGGTCTGCCAAGCAGCAGCACAAAGGCCATGCCCCCGGCCCCAAGTAGAGCTAGGGAGAAGGGCTCTGGGTCACAGCCTCCATGAAGCAGGACAACTTCAGCCCGGCCTCTACTTGGCTGCTGTTGGCTGCCCGTCTTCCCTGCTCCGCCAGACACAGAGCAAAGGCCCCGGGCCACACTGGACCACCTGTGTTGCCCACCTGAAGACCTCACCATTCCTAACCCTCACCTAAGGCAGGGGTCCCCAACCGTTTTGAGCCTGTGGGCACCTCTGGAATGTGGAGACATCGTGGTGGGTGCAGCCACAAAATGTCCACCCCAGGAGACCAAGCGAGCCACAAAATGGCTGCCGCAGCTTACTTTCAATCCTTGTGCTGTGGCGGCAACTGCTGCCACCAGGGCTTTTTTTTGGGGGGGGAGGAGTACTGGAACTTTCAAGAGGGAAATGATTTTTTTCAGTCTGCATACTGAAAACTCATGAACTGTCCAACATTTTTAAAAAATTTTGTTCAAGAGGTCCCAGAACTCCGTTCCAGTGCATTCCCCCAGAAAAAAAGCCCTGTCCAAAGCAAGCTTTTTTAAAAGCTGCCAATCAAATCTCCAAAGGCCAATCAGAAGCCATGCTGGGCAAAAGCCCCATCTGGTCCTGCCCACTTTGTAATAACTCTTGGTAAACACCAGGAAAGGAGTTGGGGTATGCCACAGCATGACCTTCGGGACCCCTGATCTAATGTCTCTACTGACAAGAACGGACTGGCCTCATAGCCATGTGGAGCATGAACGTCTCTCTCACCCTCTCCTGCGGAGTATCCATGGCCACCAGGGAACCTCCCTGGGAAGAGCAATTGATCCGGCTGGCGTTCCAGGTCTGCTCAGTGTCAGAGAAAAAGTAGCACCACCCTTCGTTCGTAACCCAGTGCTGGGGGCAGGGACTGGCATCCGTTGAGGGTGATGTGGTATCTGGTGGGCGAGGAGCAGCGGGCCCCTGACGGAGTTTTGCTGATGAATGAAATACAAGCACGTCATACAAGCATGTCCGGGGTGGGGTGGGGTGGGGGTAGGAAGCCAAAGAGCAGCCCGAGAAGAAGCTGCAGTTCAGCTGCAGGAAAGGGGAAGCAGTCAAACCAGGACCCCAGCCAACACCAAGAGGCAAGAACAAGAAGGGACAGATAACCCCAACCCCTGCTGTTGATGGCGGGGAGAAATTACGCCTTTTCCAAGATTCATGTAAGCAGCGGACTGGAGGAACGTAGAAACACACTCGACGCTGCCCCATATTGAATCAGACCTGTGGAGTAAGTATTGTCTACTCAAGCTGGTAGCAGCTCCCCCGGGTCTCCGGCAGAACCCTTTCATATCATCTACTGTCCATTGCTTTTAATTGGAGAAGCTGGGGATTGAACCTGAGACCTTCGGCACGCCAAGCAGAGGGTCTGCCACTGATCCACAGCCCCTCCCAAGAAGGGGGTCAAGCAAAAGAATCTCTCCTGTGGCTCAAACTCCCACCGTTAAACAGTCATTCCCAACCCAGGTTTGCAGCAGGATTCTTCAAATGGAATCCCCACCGTTTGGCTCTTGAAGTTTCCGCTTCCCAATGGCAGAAGAGCCAATTCGGAGCTGAACAGCGGCAGAGTGATCAGAGGACACACCGTCAGAACCATTTACTCGACGGCCACGAAAAGTATTTCATGTTCCCGTCCACACTTCTGCTGGGAAAGTATGAAAGCAGAACGCCTTTAAAAATGTCTAATTTTTGCCACCTAGATCAGAAACGTTCTGGGTCATTTCTTCCGGTCACCTGCAGATTCCTGATCTGAAAAAGAAGGAGAGCAGGGAAAATGGAGGGGAGACGGCAGTGAAGGAAAAGGAAGCCACAGACAGATTAGCCCTTAAGCAGACTAAGCACGTGCCTTAGGGCACCAGGGCCAAAGGGGGCACCACAAAGTTGGGAAGTTAGAAACGGAAATGAGGAGGAGATGAAAGGTGTACACTAAAATAGCGGACAGATTCTCTTGTCTGACAGGTGTTCCTAATGCCACCCAACGAAATGAAACGTAGAAAAATGAAATGTAGAAAAACGCCTTTCAGGTCATGAATATTGGAACGTTGATACATTTAACTTGTGAAATATTAAAATAGGTGTTGTACTGCATGTTTTGTAGAACTTGTATGTCGCCAAAGCTTGGCCTAGCTTGTACAGTATATTGTGTTATCAGGTGAATAAATTTTTGTATTGCTGCAGCCTGCATTGTCTACCTGGTCAGACAGGTCAACCACTAAAATGGATGGGGTCAGTGTGGAAAGAAGGGGGGCACCAAGATTGGTCAGTGTTGCTGAGGGCACCAGGGAGCCTTCCTCCGCCCCTGATCACACATCCAGAGAAGAGGCAGGCAGAGAAATGCCAACATTATAGCCAACGGCTCCCTGAATTAACTGTGTTTTAAATTTTGTACTCCACCTTGAGTCTCAGAGAGAAAATCAGGCTACCAAGAAAGTAAATAAAACACAAAAGAAAAAGTGCCATAAGAAGGGAACTTGAGAACTCACCCAACAGACAGATATTTATAGTGACTGAGATCCCCAGGAGAACCGAGAGTACAATCGTGCTGCACTTCCATTTGTTGCCTTTGGTTAAAAGAGACAAAAAGAGAGACATCACCTTGTGAAAAGGTGTGTACTGCACCATACAACACCCCGTGTCTGGGGTGGGGTGGGGGGAGCCAAAGGGAAGCCCTAAAAGAAACAGCAGTTTGGCTGCAGGAAATGGGGGACAGTCAAACCAGGACCCCAGCAGGAATGAGGAGTGATTGTCAGTATCCATCTACTCAAGAGGAAAGACCTTTCACAAGCAGGTGAAGACTTTTGCATTTTGCCTGGCATACCCCCAACGGCTGTTAACTGGGCCCTCCTGCTAGTGTTATGTGTTGTCCATTGAATTATTTTATACTTTTAACTGTATTTTTAAAGGCTCAAATGTTTTAATGTTTATGTTACGTTCTCTGCTTTGTGTGGCCCGATTGGGTAGAAAAGCGCATACAAATGTTTTAGGTAGGTAAGAGACTGCTCCACTCTTCCGGCTGTTGTTGAGGAGGCTAGAAAAGGAGACAGATACCTCTGACCTCGGGAGCTTTCCTGTGCTGTTTTTAAAGCTAAATGTTGTCAGTTCCAGGACAGCCACCTCATTATTACAAATCTGTGGCACCAAGTGGTTGTCCCGCAGCAAGTTCTCTTCCTTTATTGCAACCCTGTCGAAATGCCTCTCCTCTCGGTGTTGGGGTGTCTCGAATCTCGCTGTGGACGGCCCTCCGTTGCCATCTTGGGTTTCTTTCACCAAGCCGGCTGCCTCTCAAGGCGCCAGGGTTGCCAGCCTGAGCAGCTCAAAGACTGGCATATTTCATTTCTTTAAGAAGAGGTGAGGGTGTCTGGGGAGAAAAATATACACTAGACTCTTACCATCGCACCGCCTGGAACACCACAGCTGGTGACAGATCCTCAGCGGCAGTAAGAAAATCTTTGCGTTTCCTTGGCGGTTTTCCATTTCAAAAGTTCACAGAAAATTGTTTAAAGGGTTTTTAAAACACCACCTTCACTGGCCCAATAATAGCTCTAACATGTGCATACTCAACATTGGATGGATACTCAACATCAGCCTCTGCACATGGGCAGATGAATGTTCTGGCTTCCCATAACCAACTCACCAGTATCCTCAAACACTGGGAAACAGCCATCTGTGCCTGACAACCAGTGCAAGGAAACAATCAGGGCTATTTTGGGGCAGGAACGCACAGGAGCGGAGTTCCGGCTGGCTCCCGAGTTGGCCATGCCCAGCAGAGACTCATCAGCATAATAGGCCACACCCAACAGCAGAAACTCATTCAGATTGGCTACACTGGGGGTTTGTGGCCTAACATGCAAAGGAGTTCCTGCTACAAAAAAAGCCCTGGGTTAAACAGAATAAGAAGCAAAAGGTGGGTGCGGATGGATGATCACACCTCTGGTAGCATGGGGGTGTGGCCTGATATGCTAATATGCTGCACTATCAGGGGTGTGGCCTGATATGCTAATGAGTTTCTGCTATGGGGTGTGGCCTATTATCCTAATGAGTTCCTGCTGGGCTTTTCCTACCAAAAAAGCCCCAGACACAATAATGGGGTACAGAGGTCACTGTGGGGATTTAGCGGGCTGGATTTAAACTAAGATCACTTTTCTGCCCAGGGTGAGTTGTAGAGCAGCAGAGTGTGGGGTGATGGTGTGTGTGTGGGGGTACCACTGTGGCCCAGTCCCTGTTTTCATATGAAACTAGTGTTTGCAGGTTTTAATACTCTTGTGATGCTTGAGGTTATAATTCATAATGTCTGCATGCTGGTAAGAAACAGCTCCTCACAGAAGAATGCAAATGTCCTGTCTGGCACTCATAAGAACATAAGAGAAGCCAGTGTTGGATCGGGTCAGTGGCCCATCCAGTCCAACACTCTGTCACACAGTGGCCAATAATACCAGGGGCCATCAGGAGGTCCAGCAGTGGGGCCAGGACACTAGAAGCCCTCCCACTTTTGCCCCCCAAGCACCAAGAATACAGAGCATCCCTTGCCCCAGACATAAGAGAAGCCAGTGTTGGATCAGGCCAATGGCCCATCTGGTCCAACACTCTGTGTCACACAGTGGCCAAAATATACCAGGGGCCATCAGGAGGTCCAGCAGCGGGGCCAGGACACTAGAAGCCCTCCCACTTTTGCCCCCCCAAGCACCAAGAATACAGAGCATCCCTTGTCCCAGACATAAGAGAAGCCAGTGTTGGATCAGGCCAATGGCCCATCCGGCCCAACACTCTGTCACACACTGGCCAAAAATACCAGGGGCCATCAGGAGGTCCAGCACACCAGAAGCCCTCCCACTGTTGCCCCCCCCCAACACTCACTTGGGGTCTGTTCAGCCTGATTTTTCAGATGGACAAAGGAGCAAGAAAAAGTCCGCTAAGCACGTGCCGAGGAGACTCCCTCTCTCTGTGATAACCAGGGAAACCTCCTCTATTGCATTCAGATGCTGCTGCCAACTGCTGTAAAAGGCAACACTGACACACGGCTTTCTCTTGAGGGTGCAATCCTGCCCCGTCATAATATGTAGACAGTCTTGTCTTAGACTGAACAGGAAAAGTCCTGAGACTCACATGTGGTCTACAAGAGGCACAGCTCCTTGGACGTGGGGACTACCAAGTCTGGGAGATGGGGGCCTCCACGCGCCTGTGCGGTCCCCCTTACTTGCAAAGCCGGGCTGAAAGTCTTCAGGCTTTGCAGAAGTCTGGCAGAAAGGCAGTCTCCATTCCATGAGTGCTTCTCACACCCGACAGAAAAGGATGTATTAATGTCCTCCTATTTAGCACTGGGAAAACCAGATACAGGAATAGGGCGGAACCTCTAAAGCAGGGGTGTTGAACTCATTTGTTACGAGGGCCAGATCTGACATAAATGAGACCTTGTTGGGCCGAGCCATGTGTGTTATAGAATGTCATGCCAGGTAAAAGGTAAAGGTAAAGGTTCCCTTGCTCGAAAGCCAGTCGAATCCGACTCTAGGGTTGCGGTGCTCATCTCCGTTTCAAAGCCGAAGAGCCAGCGCTGTCCAAAGACGTTTCCGTGGTCATGTGGCCGGCGTGACTAAACACCAAGGCGCACGGAACGCTGTTACCTTCCCACCGAAGTGGTACCTATTTATCTACTTGCAATTTCTTGCTTTCGAACTGCTAGGTTGGCAGGAGCTGGAACTAGAGACGGGAGCTCACTCCGTCATGCGGCACTCTCGGGTCTCGAACTGCTGAACTACCGACCTTCCACAGCCTGCAGTTCAGCGTCTTAACCACTTGAGCCACCGCAGCTCAAACTTTATAAAGAGATATAAACTTTATAAAGTACACAAACACAATGGGTTTTTTTTAGTTAAAATAAAAACATGTTTAAAACATTCGCACTCTTGCAATATTTTGTTTATTTAACAGTATCAGATAAGTGACACTTCTTGTTCTGAATTATTGCATCAAAATGTCTGTGCTGTTGCAGTCCTGAGTATGCTGTTCAGGTGTGAATCTGTCAGCTGCAAACCTACTTTTGGTTTATTGACATTCACCACAGAAATCTCCTGCTCAGAGTTCTGACTCCAGGACCCAGGTTAAAACATGAAATGGCTGAATGATTAAGAGAGTCTGGCGAAGCAGGCTACGATGCAGCAGCGGCAGCAGCAGCAGAAGAAGAAGAGATTGGATTTATACCCCGCCCTTCACTGCCCAAAGGCGTCTCAGAGCGGCTTACAAACTCCTTTCCCTTCCCCTCCCCACAACAGGCTCCCTGTGAGGTAGAAGAAGAAGAAGAGATTGGATTTATACCCCGCCCTTCACTGCCCAAAGGCGTCTCAGAGCGGCTTACAAACTCCTTTCCCTCCCCCTCCCCACAACAGACACCCTGTGAGGGAGGAGGGGCTGAGAGAACTTCTGACAGGAACTGTCCTTGAGAGAACAGCTGTGCCAGAGCTTGTGACTAACCCAAGGTCACATCAGCAGGTGCAAGTGGAGGAGTGGGGGAATCAAACCCGGTTCTCCCAGATAAGAGTCCACGCACTTAACCACTACACCAAACTGGAAGCAGGAGATGGCCAGTTCCACTATGGGCTATTCAGATTTATTAATGCAATCAAGGACCAGCATGAATCATATACACGCATATACATAAAAGAATAAACAGGATAAACAGAGAATAAAAATACAGAAATATAATTTAAATTTGATAAACGGTATCTCCGATTTAAATAAATATTATATTAAATTTAAGAACCACTGCTTAAAATAATTTTACGGATTCCGCTAGCGCCTGCAAAAAAACCTTGCACAAGAAGCTGTGATTTGTGGATCTGCACCAGTAAGGAACTTCCTAGTAATCTCAGAAACAGGGCAGTCCTGTGGCTTTCTAAGGAAAGTAAGAATGAATTTTGCACAAATTTCTTGGTAGAAACCTCACTGGTACAAGACATGTTCTATAGATTCAACCATACCAGCTCTGCAGGGGCAAACCCTCTCATGCATGGTGGTCTCTCTATATCTCCCCCCAGCCACTGCAGAGGGGAGTGCTCTCCAACGAGCTAGGGAGAAAGCCCTGCGATGAGATGGTATCTCCAATGATGATAAATAAGCAGCTGGTGCCAGAACATATCTAGTATTCTCTGGTGACAAAAAATTTGGAGCACTATTAATATCGTTCTGGCGCTCCATGTCAAACACCGTTGTTTTACCAGAGCTTTCACCTGGTCCAGTCCCATTACTAGCAGACAAGCCTAAAAATCTCAATTTGTAGTGGACTACTGTCCACTAGGAGCTGCGGTGGCTCAAGTGGTTAAGACGCTGAACTGCAGGCTGTGGAAGGTCAGTAGTTCAGCAGTTCGAGACCTGTGAGTGCCGCATGACGGGGTGAGCTCCTGTCTCTAGTTCCAGCTCCTGCCAACCTAGCCGTTCGAAAGCAAGAAATTGCAAGTAGATAAATAGGTACCACTTCGGTGGGAAGGTCACAGCGTTCCGTGTGCCTTGGTGTTTAGTCATGCCGGCCACATGACCACGGAAATGTCTTTGGACAGCGCTGGCTCTTCGGCTTTGAAACGGAGATGAGCACCGCAACCCTAGAGTCGGATTTGACTGGCTTTCGAGCAAGGGAACCTTTACCTTTACCTTTACTGTCCACTATGGGCCTGATAGAAGCCCTTTGGGGGCCTCATCCAGTCCCCAGGCTGCATGTTTGACACTCACAATCCAAAGTAGCTGATTCTATACGGCCTGAAGACAGAGCTGGAAATGTTGTGAAAAACTGGCCCATTCATCATCGAACTATGACCCATGCATTTACTTGGCTGCAATGTTAAGTTGCCTTCATGTTGTCTTGGGCTGAATGCTCCTGACAAACTAAAAGGACAGAGCTGAGGCTACCGTGCTTCGGTCACATTGGGAGAAAAGAGTCCCTGGAGCAGACTAGAACTCTAAGCAAAGCGGAGGCAGCAGGAAAAGGAAAAGAGCCAACGTGTGACGGATTAACTCAATGTGAGGAACCCTCAGCCCTCAGTTTGCAAGACCTGAACAAGGCTGTTAACGAAAGGGTGTTCTGGAGGTCATTCACACATAGCGTCGCCATAAGTCAAAAGCGACTTGACGGCATCTGACACACACAGACATAACTTGTGGAATTCGGTAATTTTATAAGCTGTTTCTTTTTTAAAACAAACAAACAAACCCCAAACCCTGAAAATAGCAGAACAAGAAAGGCTGCGGTCACACACGCTAAATAATCCACTTTCAATGCACTTTCCAACTGGGTTTGTACTGTGTGAACTGGCAAAATCCAATTCAGAAGTGGATTGAAAGTGGATTATTTGGGGTGTGTGACCGCAGCCGGAGAGATGCCACGATGATTCTGTTGTGGATGGGACATCTCTGCCCAGAAAAACAGCTCCTTGTCGTTTCATCTGCAGTTTGGGAGGGGAGTTAACAATTGAGGGAGGAGGTGGGAGGGGCAGCAGGGAAGAGAAGGAGCTGTGGGGGGGGGTTGAGCAGAGACCAAAGAGTGCCAGTGTGAGCCCCCAAACAGAGAGAGAGGAGCAGAGAATCACAACACCAGAGGAAGACAGATCCAGTTGGTCAGCAGTGTTGGCTTGAAGCAGTACAACAAATTTAGAGTCCAGTGGCCCCTTTAAGACCAACAAAGGTTTATCCATTTATGCACACGAAAGCTCACACCTTGAATAAACCTTTGTTGGTCTTAAAGGGGCCACTGGACTCTAAACTGGTTGAACATCGGAGGAAGATGATGATAAGAAGGGATTTTAGGAAATCGCCACTCCGATGAATATTTATAATGACTGAGATCAGCAGGAAAGTTGCGAGTATGACTAAGGCAACATCCTTCTTGCTGAACTGCAATTCACCTCCATTGGCTAAAAGAGCCAAACATGCATACCTATCACTTTGCAAGGACGCGTCTTAACCAATGTTCCCTCTAAGTTGTGGAGTCCTGTGAGCAAAAATTCTACTTTGTGAGGTACTGGCATTAAAGTTGTGAGTGAGCAATTTGGCTACTGCATAAATTAGTTTGCTTTGGAGCCATCCGTCCTGATTTAAGACAAAAACGTGTGAGCCGGAGGCTTAGATGCTATGAGCTAGCTCACACTAATTCAACTTAGAGGGAACACTGATCTTAACCATTTTTGTTCAAAAATAACAGAAAAGCTGATGATTCTAAGGAGCACCTTTGTGTTGAGGCAAAAGACCAATCCGTAGCTACTTACGATTCTGGAACAAGCTGTCCTGTCTCAAGAGATGAAGACGATGAAGCACCTTATTAGTGGAAACCTGACTACAGCTTTTAGGTAGGGATGCCCCTGAAGGCTAGAATTTAGAGTGTGGACATGCACACAAGGCAGTTCTCTGTACTGAGGGGTGAGGTCTTGAAGTTCTGGATGCGATTACAAGTAAGAACTTTTGTTAAATTTTATGCATCAATAAATTTTATAAAATCAAGAGTCTGATGTCTGGTCTTTTCCTTTCCTGGGGGTGTCATTTCTCAGAGTAACCAAGGGGCTTAACCTGGGATGAACACAGGTTAACAACCTGCAGGCTACACTGGTTGCCAGGAAAACAGACATCCCCAACAGTCCTTTGGAGCAGTTCTCACTCCTGCCAGTCTTTCATGTACCACTGAAAGATCTAGTTGCCCTCTTTAAAGTAGGGCTAGATGTTCTCTGTGGCCAAAATCTTGATTCCGTAGGCAGAATTAACATTAAATCTGTCAAACAGTGCAAATTACCAGCCACAAATCTGCAGGGCTGGCCGTACACTCTGAATGCTGGTGGCAACTCTGCACAGAATGTCGCTTCAAAGACCTGTGCACCCGGTTCCCCATTGATTGGCTGGGAAATGTCAAAATGGTGGGGAAGACAAGAAAGAAGGCAAAGCAAATTTATCTATCTATTTATTAGATTTTTACCCCACCCTCCCAGCAGACCGGCTCCATAAATATACTGACCAAAACATCTTCTGCAGCCACAAAGGAGTCCTGACTGCGGCTGCTTGTTTCCTTCTGGTTTGTTTTCTGTTGCAGAAATTGCAAAATGAAAATTGTTTGTAAGAGAGAAGAAGAATGCTGGGCCCTGGGAGCCCGCCCAAAGGCCGGGATCTCAAATGTCTACACTGCTTCTCTAGGGAAAAACATCTTCCTCCTTATGAAGGAAAGAAACTCACCACAAACGTCTCCTGTCACCAAATGTCCCTCGAAGAAGAGCGGCGTCTCTTGCTCGGGAGCATTAACGATATGTCCATTTGCAATGTTCTTCCCTACCGGGTTCTCACAGTCACTTTTCGCTTCTGCTACCATCCCTTCCTGGAATCCTGCTTGCAGGGAGGGTGGGGTATAGATTGAATAAATAAATAAATTAGAAACGTGTCCCGGGCAGTGTTCCCTCTAAGCTGAGTTAATGTGAGCCAGCTCACAGTTCTTTAGCCTCCAGCTCACACATTTTTGTCTTAGCTCAGGAAGGGATGGCTCCCGAGCAAACTGATCTGTGCTGTGGCCACATCGCTTGCTCACAACTTTAAGGTCAGTGGTCCCGGGTACAGCATGCCTCCATTTCTGTCATTCAATCGTTCCTGCCCCAAAGAACTCCCCTCTCAAGCAGTCTATTTATTCAGTACAGCCTTGAGGTTTTGCTTAGACCCGCGCCCTCCTTCCGGCCTTATAGGGTTACTTTCTGAAAGCTGTTGGTGATCCCTGGCTTTCTGTTTCGGGAGTAAAAACAACAGTTGCATAACAGGAAATGCCTACGGCAAAGGCACTTGACTGGTTTAAAAAAACAACTCCCCCCCTCCTGTACCAATGGGATTGGAGCTCGGCTCAGGTTGCAGAGCTCGGTGATTCCAGCTGGCCTGCAGCCGCAGCCAGGGAGGGGCATATTTTGGGGGGGGGGCTCACAGTGCGCAAGCAAAGGCCAATGCTCCCTCTAAGCGTGGAGTCTTGTGAGCAAAAATTCGACTTTGTGCTCCTCCTTCTCCTGCACCGAATCGCTCCAAAAGAACAATAGCACGCGCCCGCGCAGGCGGCGCCGCCGCGAGCCCCTCAACGCCCCGGGGACGAAGCGCGAGCCCCTTGCGGCGCCGGGGGCTCTCGAAGAGGAGGGAGCGCCGCTCCTCTGCCCGGGGAGGGTGGGGTGGTGGGGAGCCCAGGGCTGCCTTCTCGGCTGCGGGCGAGGCCCCGCGCGGAGCGTCGGGCAGCCAGAAGCCACCGGAGAGGAGACTCAGGCCGGTTGCGCAGGACGGGTGGCCAGGGGCGCGGGAAAGGGGGGGGGCGCGATGCTCCCGCGCCTCCCCTGCCTCCGTGCACGCCTCCCTGCAGGAAAGAGCCCCGTCGGCACCTGTCAGGCCGGCCAAGTTCCGCTCTGGATGCACGCTTCCGTGCGCACGCGGGTTGCTGCTGCTTCAGACGCACACCCGGGAGCGTCTCCCCCGAATTGCGCCTTGCTGGGCCTTCGAGGCGCCCGCCTGGACTCGGGTCTCCTTCTGGTGCTACGCTGTTGTTTCTGTGCTTGGACAGGCGCGCTGTGTTGTTTTGGTGCTGTGCGGAGTTCTAGGAAAGCCCCGGGACCGCCTCGCCCATCCGGACGGCCCCGCCCGCCGGGGTGAAATGGGCCGGAACGGGCATGGAGCAAACGGCAGTGCCGCAAGAAGCACCGTCTGGGGTGCGTTAACAGGCCCCGCAGAACGATCCCCTAGAAGTCAAAACGTGGAACTCGGGCGCTTCTGCTCACCTTTCCAGGCCGAAATGCCTCTGGGAAGCCCCAGGACGGGCATGACACGAACAAGAGCGCCGCAGAAAAGCACTGCGGTGTATTAACAGAGGAGGCGGAACAATATTTTAGAAGTGAAAGCATGGAACTCTTAACTGCACCACGGAAAGGCAGTTAACCCTTTTTCAGGAGAGAAATGCCTCCAGGAAACCCCGGAACAGGACGGAAAAGGGCGTGAAACAAAAAACAGCACCACAAAAAGTGGCATGCGTTAAAGGAAGTGCTTCTTCACCCAAAGAGTGATTCACAGACGCCTCCACTTGCACCTGCTGGGTGACCTTGGGTCAGTCACAAGCTCTGGCACAGCTGTTCTCTCAAGGACAGTTTCTGTCAGAAGTTCTCTCAGCCTTGCCTACCTCACAAGGGTGTCTGTTGTGGGGAAGGGAAGGGAGTTTGTCAGCCGCTCTGAGACGCCTTTGGGCAGTGAAGGGCGGGGTATAAGTCCAATCTCTTCTTCTTCTTCTTCTAGTTAGGGTTTCTTTGGCTAAGCGACATGTGCAACCTTTCCAAAATGGAAAATTGAGACTGTGGGAAGAGGAGGGCAAGGCTCCCTCTAAGCTGTGGAGTCTTGTGGGCAAAAATTCTGCTTTGTGAGCTCCTGGCATTAAAGTTGTGCGCAAGCGACTGGGCTGCTGCATAAATCAGTTTGCTCTGGAGCCCGAGCGAAGACAAAAAATGTTTGAGCCAGAGGCTGAAAAACTGTGGGCTAGAGGGAACACCGGCGGCAACGCTCCCTCTAAGCTGCGGAGTCTGGCGGGCAGAAATTCCGCTCGGTGAGCTCCTGGCCTTAAAGCGGTGAGCCAGCGATTCGGCTGCTGCATAATAAAGCAGTTCGCTCTGGCGTCGTCTCCTTCCTGAAGGAAGGCAAACACGGGTGAGCCGCCGGAGGCTAAAGAACTCTGAGCTAGCTCACACTGACTGAGCTCAGAGGGAACACTGGTTCTCCCCCCGGTCCTGCTCGGCCAGGGACCCACCCAGGAGTGCCTGCCTGAAACCGGGACCTTGACTGGAGGTCGGGTTGCTCCAGGGAGCCTCGCTTAGGGGCGGGGCCTGGCGGGAGCGAGGGGGCGGGACCCGCGGGACCCTCCCCCTTATCCGAAGAGCACCAAAACAGCCGCCAGACTCTATGAATAGCAGGACAGCTCCGCAAGAGCGCGGAGCGTGTCCCGAGAGGCGCTTTCTGCGAGTCAGAGTCGCGCCTTCGGCTTGACCGCCCCCCCCCACCCCGAAACGTGTCCTCCTCGGGCACCCCAAGGTGAGCATCCCGCGGGGACTCCGGACGTCGCCACCGCCACGTCCATCCCAGCGCTCGGGAAACGGCGCCGACGGCGGGGAAACCGCTGGCCGGCTCTCTCCCTCTGGGCGCAGGGCTGCTGCGCCCTCGGCCGGCTGAGCTCGGGAGCAGGCGAGCCAGGCGCCGGGGCCGCGCGGAGCTTCCGACGGCAAGAAAGCAACGGAGCGCCGGAATGCGGGCTGCGGCTTCGGTGCCCTTCGGGGGGGGGGGCGTGCTTT
This sequence comes from Gekko gecko, assembly GCA_029375565.1. NCBI lineage: Eukaryota > Metazoa > Chordata > Lepidosauria > Squamata > Gekkonidae > Gekko > Gekko gecko. Next base: position 29,998 of record JAPDNY010000256.1, on the reverse strand, counting down.
CAGGGGGAGGAGCCTCTCCCGTGAGTCTCAGGTAGATAAGGAGCGGGACCACCACAAAGTGTCAGACGTGCATTCGAGGAATAGAAGCTTTCGGGAGCGGGCTAGCGGTGCCAGGGGACTGCTTCGCAAAGCCTCTTCCTCCAGGGAGATTCGGAGATGGGAGACGCTGAGACGCTGAGCATTCCAAAGGGGAAGCGGCCTCCGCAGCTCCCATTTCGGGATGGACTGTATCTGCCATCCGCAAGGATGTCTGTAAGGCAGCTACATGGGCTTCACTGCATACTTTTATTAAACACTATTGTATTGACGTACACTTTAGAGAGGAGACTTCAGTGGGGTCTGGAGCAGGCCCATAGCTACAGGGGGCATCTCGGGGCGAGGCCCCCTAACTTACTAGCAAGGCCCCCGACTTCCCATCCACCCTAGGGCCACCGAGCAGTGGCAGGTGCAGGGAAGGAGCCAGGTATTCCTTTAATTTGATGAGCCAGTGCCCCCTAAGAAATTTAAAGGCCCCCACCGACTTTAAAAATCCTGGCTAGGAGCCTGGTCTGCAGTATTGTGTAGGACAAGAGAAAAGTTAATGTGATTCCTGAATGTGGGGTCTGACATTTCCTCTGACATGTTCATATATTGACAAGCTGTCACTGTGCCTTCAGAAGTTTAATTATAATAGATCCAGATCTTGGTATTGAACCTACAGTCTTCTGATTAGAGAAGTTTATAGTAGAATATATTTTATAACTGCACCTTTTGTATATAAAGCTATATATATAAATATATATATTAAGAAAAAGCATTATTAGAGGTCTCTGGGTATAGAATTAGGATGCAATAAGAACGGAATGTTATTTAGAAGTGCAAGGCCGCCAAGAGCGAAGTTTACTGTGATCCATATTTTTTTATCAGCTAGCTCCATATGCAGGTCAAAAAGGAACCGGGTGTTCTCGAAGGTTCCCAGTGTTCTAAAGACCACATAAACAAGTGTAACTCCTGATGCCACCGAGAGACGCACTGAGTCAAATGATGCTTATATGATGTTAACTGCTTGGTACCAATTAGAGATTCTTTAATGTATAAACTATATGTGGTGTCATTTGGGGTATAAGACCCTCTGCCCTTCCTGGTCATGAGAGAATACAGTTTTGGAATTGCTGAAGTGCTCAGGCACTCTGCTCTGTATTCCCTGTTTCAATGCATTAAACAGATATTCATCTAACCCGTTGGACTCCGACTGTGTGATTCCAATTCGGCTAAAGGGTCACACAGCTTGTGCATCAATTGCAAACTGTGACATGGCACCAGGGCTCACCCCACCACCTATAGACTTTTAGCTAGGTAGTCTCCCATGTGGGACTGCTCAGGACAACACCGGATGAAAACAGTGTTGTTGCACTTACCGTCACTGTTGTTCATCCAGTTGTCCTGTGCAGGGGCACATCCCTCCCTCCTGCCCTGCATGAGCCAAAAAAACCCCCCACACACAGTTAGCTAATATGATTTGTATACCTCTTGCGAGGCTCAGGAGAACTGAGGGGGTGTGCGCAGGGGCAGATGAACCATAACACAGACCAAGCACATGCCTCAGGGCACCAGGGCCAAAGGGGGCACCACAAAGTTGGGGAAAGGGTGAAAAGGAAAAAAAAATACAAATGAAGATTTGTAAAAAAAAAAAAATTGATAAAACTAGTGCAAATGGATCCTGGTGCACCCCCTAGCAGGGCTCCCTCTCAGCTGAGTTGGTGTGAGCTAGCTCACAATTTTTTAGCCTCCAGCTCACACATTTTTGTCTTAGCTCAGGAAGGAGGGCTCCAGAGCAAACTGATTTATGCAGCTGCCAAATCGCTCGCTCACAACTTGAATGCCAGCAGCTCACAAAGTAGAATTTTTGCTCACAAGACCCCACAGCTTAGAGGGAGCATTGCCTCCTAGGGTTCTCTTCTGTTTTTTGTTGGCGAGGTGCAGTGTCACAGGCTATAGAAAAATACCTTTCAGGTCACGAATATTGGAACTTGGATACATTCAACTTGTGAAATATTAAAATAGAGGTTGCATCGCATTTTTGTAGAACTTTATGCAGCCGAAGCTTGGTTTGTACAGTCTATTGTGTGATCACAGAAGTAAATTTTTGTATTGCTGCTGCCTGCATTGTCTATCTGGTCAGACAGGTTAACAACTAAAACATAAGAACATAAGAGAAGCCAATGTTGAATCAGGCCAATGGCCCATCCCATCCAACTCTCTGTCACAGGGTGGCCAAAAATACCAGGTGCCATCATGAGGTCCAGCAGTGGGGCCAGGACACTAGAAGCCCTCCCACTGCTGCCCCCTCCAGCACCAAGCATAGAGTGCAGCACCTGCCCCGGACTGAGAGTTCCTGTCTATACCCTGTGGCTCATAGCCACGGATGGACTTCTGCTCCATATGCATATCCAATTCCCTCTTGAAACTGCCCATGCTTGTAGCTGCCACCACCTCCTGTGGCAGTGAAAACGGACAGGGTCAGTGTGGAGAGGGGGGCACCAAGATGGGTCAGTGCTGCTTCAGGCACCAGGGAGCCTTGGGGTGTGCGGAGCCCCCTCCTGGACCCCCTGACCCTTAGGCAGGAAAGGGTGAGGATTCTCCAGCCGGGAGGCAGGGGGCTCCTCCCGCCCTGTCGCCAAGCTAAGGAGAACCCCCGCGGGCCCGCACAGGACAGCGCGGACGGACCACACTGACAGTATGCGCTGCGCTGTTTTCACCTCCGGGAAGGCGGAGCCCAAGGACCCGCGGGGCGGAGCCAGCCCAGGCCCTTCCCGAAAGCGAGGCCGGCCAATGGAGGAGCTCGCGGCGCCTGGGCCGGCCAATCAGGGCGCCTCCCGAAGGCTCCCTTTGGCGACATCGTGCTGCTCTGTATCCTTCCAATTTTAGTATATGTGCTGCCGAAGCGAGCGCGGATCGTTGCAAGACCCCCGGACTGGATCGTGAACGGGGCGAGCCCGGCAGCGACTGCCGTCGTCGACGGAGAGAGGGGGCGCTTGGGACGGTCCGGAGGGGGCCCCGGGTCGGGTCTGCGCTGCAGGGGGGTTGGCAACAGTCCGAGGGACTCTCCCGCCGACCGGGGGTGGGGGGAACGGACGACGGCGACGGGCCACAGGTAAGGGGCGAGGGCGGGGGGCAGGAAGCAGGGGGGGTGAGGGTCGTGCAGGGCCGCCCGCTGGGGGAGAAGGAGGAAGGGCAGCCGCCGGCCGCGCCCGCCAGGAAGGTCCAGGGGGGGGGGCGCCCGGAGGGGCGGGCTTTCCGCGCCGGGCTCTGCCGGTGCAGGGCGGTGCCTTTTGCGCAAACGGCGGCTGCGGCGCTGCAAAGCGGCAGGCAATCAGCGCCACCGGGCGGGGGGGCGGGCAGTGCAGGAAGGTGGCGTTTCTCAGCTCAGGCTGCTTGTGCTTGAACGGAGCGGGTGTTCCGGTGAGCGGGAAACAGCCAGCTCTCTGCACTTAAGAAAATAAGGATAGGAGAGAAGCCACTGTTGGATCAGGCCAACGGCCCATCCAGTCCAACACTCTGAGTCACACAGTGGCCAAAAATACCAGGTGCCATCAGGAGGTCAACCAGTGGGGCCAGGACAGGAGAAGCCCTCCCACTGTTAAGAACATAAGAACATAAGAGAAATATATGGACTTCTGCTCCAGATGTTTATCTAATTCCCTCTTGAAACTCTCCATGCTTGTAGCTGCCACCACCTCCTGTGGCAGTGAATTCCATGTGTTAATCACTCTTTGGGTGAAGAAGGACTTCCTTTTATCTGTTCTAACCCGACTGCTCAGCAATTTCATGGAGTGCCCACGAGTTCTTGTATTGTGAGAAAGGGAGAAAAGGACTTCTTTCTCAACCTGCTCCATCCCATTCATAATCTTATAAACCTCGATCATGTCACCCCTCAGCCGTGGTTTCTCCAAGCTAAAGAGGCCCAAGCGTTTTAACCTTTCTTCATAGGGAAGGTGTTCCAACCCTTTTCTCATTCTAGTTGCCCTTCTCTGCACTTTTTCCAATGCTATAATATCCTTTTTGAGATGTGGTGACCAGAACTGTACACAGTATTCCAAATGAGGTCATTGGCCTTTTTTATTGCAGTCGCACACTGTCTCGACGTTTTCAGTGAGTTATTTACTAGGACTCCCAGATTTCTCCCTTGGTCAGTCTCTGCCAGTTCGGACCCCATGAACAGTGTATTTATATTTAGGGTTTTTGGCTCCAATGTGCATCCCGGTGGCCACGTTGACTCCCTTTAAGTGCAAGGAGCCAGAATTCCCCTGCGGCGCAACAGCTGGCGATGACGGACTTGGCAACCCTACTCCAGCCGCCTCTCCGCCTCCCTGGAAGCTCCGGACTCGAGAGCGGCGCGCCTGGACCCCTTGCGGGGCAGAAAGGGGCGGGGTGGAGGGGGTGGAGAGGAAGGTGGTCGCCCGGGAGCGAGGGGGCTCACTCAGGAAGTCTTCAGTCCCCCCGCCTCGCCAAAACGGGCAGGGGCAGACTCAGGCTCCCTGGTGCCCGAAGCAGCACTGACCAGTCTTGGCGGCGCCCCCTTTCCACACCGACCCCGTCCGTTATAGTTGCTGACCTGTCTGACCAGATCGACCACGCAGGCGCCATGATCAAGGTGCACTGGTGTTGTCGATTTCGTTATTTCACCAATCCTCATCCCTGTTTTGTCTTTCCTTTCCGCCCTTTCCCCAACGTTGTGGTGCCCCCTTTGGCCCTGGTGCCCGAAGCACCTGCCTAGTCTGCTTAAGGGTTCCTCTGCCACGGAAAAGGGGGCTTGGCTCTTTTTTTTGGGGGGGAGGGCCCCCTGTGTGGCGCAGAGTGTCGGAGTGGGCGGCCCACTGGCCTGAGCCCCCCTCGGCTTCTCTTTCGGTGCTTGACGCACGGTCCCAGCCCCAGCCGGGAAGCACCCCCCCCCGCCTTTGCTTGCGCACTGAGCCACCCCCGCCCCGCATATCCCCTGCGGGCCAGCCAGAAGCACCGAGCTCTGCAAGCTGAGCTCCAACCCCGACCCCCCCCCCCCGGGACGGGAGCACCGGAGGGAAAGCGCTTTCTGGTACGGGGGGTGGATTCCCGGGTCGGATTACTCACCTGTGCGCCCGTTCTCCGGGCCCTTCGGCAGGAAACATCAGCTGGTCAACAACTGAGGACACAGGAAACAGAGAGAGGAGCTCCTCCCACCCAGTAGGACTAAACTAAATCATGTGGGGCGAGCGGGGACTGTTCCACCCGTACATATGTTCATATAGACAATAAAAACCCCAGAGTGGGGTTCACCGGTCGAGAGCGCCTTCCTCCTAGACCTAACAGTTATTTCAGGAAATAGAGGAACAGATATAAATCACATATGGCTTAACATCGCACAGGGCTCCAGATATTTCTCAAATGTGCGCCAGTAGGATCTTCAGATGTCCATAAAACAACTCCTTTAGGAAAGAAAATGTACCAAAGATCTTGTTACAAAAGGAAGCAGAGTTGATCTTTAAACTAGGAGCATGATGTGAACCTTCAGGACTCAATGCATATGTAGATTTCACTGCCTTCCTTTAACTGACACCACTGCCAAGCTGATTAGGCAGTTTGCACCTGGAAGGCATGCATGGGCCGTCTTTACATTCATCTAGATGGAAGAACACCTATGGAGTCAGGTTACAGGTATCCATCTTGAACAAAAGAATAAGGCAGTTTTGGTAAGGTATTTAATCTTTATTGGCAAGTCAAATTTTAGTGGCAAGGTGATCTTGATGTTGACATGTATTATATACAATTTTACTTTTTTTGTAGAAAAAGCCCAGCAGGAACTTATTAGCATAATAGGCCACACCCAACAGCAGAAACTCATTAGCATAATAGGCCACACCCTCATGTCACCAGAAGTGTGGTCATCCAGCCAAACCTACCTTTTGCTTCTTATTCTGTTTACCTTGTTTGTTGTGAAAACCCCGGCGATTACTCTGTCTGTTGCTGAATTCTTAGCCTATGTTTGGAAGCTAAGGGTAAGGGCGTACCAGTCTTAATTTCCCTTGTGTTCAATTGGATTGTTATATATATATAACAATTTAAGTTTAAAAATGACCCCTTGTTGGTGTAACTTGCTGTAGTCAGTTATGACCTATTAATTTGTTCTAATAAGTCTATTTGTTCCATTGTCTTCTTTACTGCTACTGTGTTATGCCAATAAAGGTCTATGTATGTATGTATGTATGTGAAAACCCAGGGGTTTTTTTGTAACAGGAACTCCTTTGCATGTTAGGCCACACAGCCCAAATGTAGCCAATCCTAATGAGTTTCTGCTGTTGGGTGTGGCCTGTTATGCTAATGAGTTCCTGCTGGGCGTGGCCAACCCAGGAGCCAGATGGAACTCCATTCCGGTGCATTCCTGCCCAAAAATAGCCCTGGCTGTACAATAAGACAGTTTGGAGGCTTTTTGGCCGAGAAGTTCCTGTGGCTGTGCCCTCTCTGGGAGTCCCCGTTTGCAGTCCTGGTGAAGGCATCGAAAACGCATTGAATAATCTGGAGGATGAGTTGACTGCAGCCAATTTCTGTCTGTCTCAAGTCTTAAGGACTGGATCGACTTGCTGTTGACAACATACTTTATATTGTTAGTATTGTTTATCTTAAGAAATGAATGTACTTGCTTTAGGGACATTTGAAGATCATGTCTTTCAGTCCACTGAAATTGTAAACTTAGAATTTGTGAAGTCTTTTTTGGGGGAGTGTCAAATAGTAAATGTTAGATATTGTTTTAAATCTTCAGCCTGTTTTTTGCAGTTCATGTATTTCATGGATTGAATACTGGTGCACATTTGAGAAATATCTGGAGCCTTGTGTGATGTTAAGTCATACATGATTTGTCATAGGCCTGGCATGTTACGCAGCTGTTTCTTTTACCCTGGAGGCAGAAAGGCAGGGATCACAAAGAGCTTTTTAAAATAGTTTCAGGTGGGTAGCCCTATTGGTCTCAAGCAGTAGAACAAAGTTTGAGTCCCGTGTTTGAGTTTAATTCTGGGTATAAGCTTCCATGTGCGCACACTTCCTCAGATACCCCTGGTATATGAAGACATGTGCATGCACAATGAAAGCTTTATACCTTCAATAAAACTCTGTTGGTCGCAAAGAAGGTGTCCCTAGACTCAAACTTTGTTTAGCTTTCAGGGAGTAATCCTATAAGGCCAGGAGGAGGACAGGGTCTAAACAAAACCACACGATTGTACTGAATAGACTGACTGAGGGGGATTCTCTGGTGCATAAGCATGATGACTGACAGAAATGGAGGCGTGCCGCACCAGGGACATATTTCTAACATAAATGTCCTTGGAAAGGATGGCAGCAGATTCGCCCAAGACGACAGAAGCAAGAAGTGACCGTGAGAACCCGGCTGAGAAGAACCCTGCAAATGGACATCCCATTGATGTTTTGGAGCAAGAGACACTGTTCCTCCCGGGACATCCAATGACAGAAGGTATTGGTGGTGGGTTAATTTCCTTCTTAAGAAGGAAGATGTTTTTTCCTAGAGGAGCAATGTAGAGATTTGAGATCCAGGCCTTTGAGTGGTCTCCCCGGGGGGCAGCATTCTTCTCTTTTCTCACAAGCAATTATCGTTTAGTGATTTCTGCAACAGAAGACAAACCGGAAGGAAACAAGCAGACACCATCAGGACTCCTTCATGGCTGCAGAGGGTATTTTGGTGAGTCTGTTGACAGATTTGCTTTACTTCTTCTCTGCCTTCTTGCTCGTCTTCCCCACTGTATTGAGGTTTCCCAGCCAACTGATGTGTCCTCTCATCAGCTCAGGTCTTGTAAAGTAAGGGCCCTCGTGGCTTCCTTGACTGAGCCCACCCATCTCCTGTTTGCCTTCCGCTTTTCCTAGCATTATTGTCTGTTCCAGTGAAAACATAATGTGAACATAGTATGATAGCCTCAGTTCCATGATATTAGTTCCTTGGGGGAGTTCAGCCCAAGACAAAACGAACAATTTAAAGTTGCAGCCAAGTAAATGCATGCTCCAGATTTAGAGGATTAATGGGCCAGTTTTGAAGAACATTTTCAGCTCTATGTTGTCGAAGGCTTTCACGGCCAGAGTTCATTAGTTGCTGTAGATTTTTCCGGGTGGTGTGTGGCCGTGGTCTTGGCATTGTAGGACCTGATGTTTCGCCAGTAGCTGTGACTGGCATCCTCAGAGGTATAACACAGAAAGATGGAGGACTCTCTTGACACAGAGAGTACCTTGACACAGAGAGTACTCCCTCTTTCTGTGTTATACCTCTGAGGATGCCAGTCACAGCTACTGGCAAAACGTCAGGTCCTTCAATGCAAAGACCATGGCCACACAACCTGGAAAATCTACAGCAACTAATTTTCAGCTCTGTCTTTGAGCCTCACAGAGTCAGTTAGTTTAGACATTTCACCTGTGGTGTCATTGCTTATCGGGGAGGTGGTTTTTCCTTTAAAACTCACTCTCTGTACATGAACTCAGTAGATTTTCTGCTGCCACCAGGAATTAAAAATTCCAGCTCTCTCTATTTTGGTAGAATGACCCAGTGCTTCAGAGGACTACGTGGCCCTGAGGAAAGATTGTTCTGATTGCTGGGATAAGTTTAAACGAATATTGATTTATTTATAAAAGAACAAAATAGGTTTCTGGGTATTTTTTGGAACTGTTTTTGAAGAAAGAAAATACAACTGACAAAGCTTGGCGTCACACACAGTCTCTCATTGACACGAGAGAGTACTCCATCTTTCTGTGTTATACCTCTGAGAATGCTAGTCAGAGCTGCTGGCGAAACGTCAGGTCCTACAATGCCAGACCATGGCCAGACAACCCGGAAAATCTACAACAGCTAGTTTCAGAGGTGGTTTGCCATTGCCTGCCTCTGTGTCATGACCCTGGTGTTCCTTGGAGGTCTCCAATCCAAATACTAGTCAGGACCGACCCTGCTTAGCTTCCGAGATCTGATGAGAAGATTGGGCTCGCCTGGGCCATCCGGGTCAGGGTGCCACAGATTCATAGTAATGAGGCGGCTGTCCTGGAACTGACAACATTCAGTGTCAAAAATAGCACAGGAAAGCTCCGTAGCCTCCTCAACAACAGCCGGAAGAGTGGAGCAGTCTCTTAGTAATCTAAAACATCTTTTTTGTGCTTTTCCATCCAATCAGGGTCCACGAAGCAGAGAACATAAAATAAACATCAAAACATTTGAGTAATTAAAAATACAGTTCAAAGTATAAAATAATTCAATTAAAACACATAAACATCGCTAGCAGGAGGGGCCAGTGACCGCTGTTAGGGGTACACCAGACAAAATCCAAAAGTCTTCACCTGCTTGCAAAAGGTCTTTCCTCTTGAGTAGATGAGTACTGGCAGTCCCTTCTCATTCGTGCTTCTTGGTGTCTGCTGGGGTCCTGGTTTGACTGCCCCCCTTTCTTACAGCCGAACTGATGTTTCTTTTAGGGCTGCCCTTTGGCTCCCCCACCAGACATGGGATGTTGTATGGTGTGACACACAGATCTTTATGAGGTGGTGTCTCTCTTTGTCTCTTTTAGCCAAAGGCAACAAATGGAAGTGGAGCATGATTGGACTCTCGGTTCTCCTGGTGCCCTCAGTCATTGCAAATATCTATCTGGGGGGTGAGTTCTCGAGTCCCCTTTTTTATTGCACTTTTTCTTTTGTATTTTATTCTATTTACTTCATTGGTAGGCTGAATTTGTCACTGAGATTCAAGTACAAAATTTAAAGCACAGTTAAATCAGGGAGCCGTTGGCTGTAATGTTGGCATTTCTCTGCCTGCCTCTTCTGTGGATGTGTGAGCAGACAGTTCCTTCTCCTTCACTCCTGTCCCCACTTCCATTCCCCCCATCCCCTTCTTTTTAAGATCAGGAATCCACAGGTGACCAGAAGAAATGACTCTGATCTCAGTGGCACTGCAGATACATTATACAGTTTAAGGGTGCTATGCTTTCATGTTTTCCCAGCAAAAGTGCTGAAGGGAACATGAAATACTTCTCACAGCCATCGGGTAAACGGTTCTGATGGTGTGTCCTTTGATCACTCTGCCGCTGTTCAGCTCCAAACTGGCTCTTCTGCTGGTGGGAAGCAGAAACTTCAGGGTGGGGATTCCCATCGAAAAATCCTGCTGCAAACCTTGATTGGGAACGATGGTTTCATGGTGGGACTTTGACCCACAGGAGATTCTCTTGCTTGACCCCCTTCTTGGGGAGGGGCTGTTGATCAGCGACAGAGTCTCTGCTTGGCATGCTGAAGGTCCCGGGTTCAATCCCTGGGCACCTCCTGTTGTGAAAGGACCCTGGAGGGCTGCGGCCAGCTGGAGTAGCCAGTACTGACTCCAGTGGTCTGATGTTCCTCCTGTCCACTGCTTAGCTGAGCCTTGGAAAAGGTGTGGTTTCTCCCCGCCACCCACTGCAGGGGTTGGGGGTTGTCTGTCCGCCATGACATGCTTGTATTTCATTCATCAGCAAAGCTGTCTCAGGTGCCTGCCGCTCCCAGCTCTCTGGATGCCCTGTCACCCTCACTGGATGCCAGTCCCTGCCCCCAGCGCTGGGTTGTGAACGAAGGATGGTGCTACTTTTTCTCTGATACTGAGCAGACCTGGAACGCCTGCCAGATGGATTGCTCTTCCCAGGGAGGTTCCCTGCTGGCCATGGATACTCCGCAGGAGAGGGTGAGAGAGCCAGTCGCGTGTTGTCGAGTGCATCCGATTCCCCATAAATTCCCTGTGATGTCTTTCTGAGGCCCTGGGACTGTGACTGGCACAGCTCTGTTTCCCCAAATAGAGGCGGAGCAGAAACTGTAAGGACAGCGCTCCCCAATGGAAGCCTCAGCCCCTGCGGAAGTCCCCTCTGCCATTGGGAGTGGTCCATCCCTGCCTGTTCTCTTCTGTTCTCTTACATGGCCCATGAGCATCTAGTGCAAGGGAGGGAATGGGAGACTGCTCGGGGGTGGGGAAGTGGGCGGAGCCACTCCGATTGTGGCTTCAGCGTGGCGGAACAACCTCGTCCGCAGCAGTCGAGCTGCGTGGGAGCTATCCAGTCTGCCCATGTGGGTTTTCCTTTGCACCCCCCAGTCCCAGCCCGTGGGGCCTTGCAGTGAGGATACAAGAACTTGGAGCTTACCAGCAGCTGTCCTTTATACAATTTATATCACCAGTACCTGGCATTATGTTTTATGGCACACATGGCCCGGCCTGAAAAGTGACATTTACGTCAGATCTGGCTCCTGTAAATAAGTTCGACATCTCTGTGAGTTTTATTGTTGTTCAGTCGCACAGTCGAGTCCGACTCTTTGCGACCCCATGGATCAGATTAGGCCAGGCCCTCCTGTCTTCGGCTGTCTGCTGAAGTTTGCTCAATTTCATGTTCATTGCATCGATGACACTGTCTAACCATCTCATCCTTTGCCGTCCCCTTCTTCTTCGACCTTCAATCTTCCCCAGCATCAGGGTCTTCTCCAGTGAATGCTACCTTCTCATTTGGTGGCCAAAGTATTTGAGCTTCAGCTTCAGGATCTGGCCTTCCAGGGAACAATCAGGGTTGATTTCTTTTAGGATTGACTGATTTGATCTCCTTGCAGTCCAAGGGACTCTCAAGAGTCTTCTCTAGCACCACAGTTCAAAATAATCTATTCTTCGGGGCTCGGCCTTCCTTATAGTCCAACTCTCGCAGCCATACATTACTACGGGGAATACCATTGCTTTGACCATGCGGACTTTTGTTGGCAAGGTGATGTCTCTGCTTTTTATCATGCTGTTTAGTTTTGCCATCGCTTTCCTCCCAAGGAGCAGGCGTCTTTTAATTTCATGGCTGCAGTCACCATCTGCAGTGATCTGGGATCCTAGGAACGTGAAGTCTGTCACTACTTCTACAACTTCCCCTTCTATCTGCCAAGGAGTGATGGGGCCAGATTGTGAGAGGGAGCCTGAATTATTGTGAGAATTATTGTGAGAAGGCCTTCAGACTTCTCCGTGTGTCAGTAAAATGAATAATGCTCTCTGAAATGAAGACACTGCAAGGTTTAAAAGAGCTTTTAAAATGGATTTTAAATGATAAACTTGTTTTGTTTTTCAGGGATTTGTCCTGGGCCCTCAACGTCTAACGTATTTTTGGCTGGACTTCTGGAGAGGAGGGGTAGGAGAGCCTTGGAAACGCGCCGATGGTTCTCTCGCCAACAACCGGTGAGTCTCTTTTGCGCACTGGGCCAGGGCCTTGAGGGGCAGAGGAGGGGGATTTTTAGGTCATATGTAAAGAAACATTTACATGAAACGTTGTCAATTTTTTTCTTTGTTGATTTTTTCCCCTTGCCTGAAAGTACAGCTGAAATTTGTTCTCACAAACCCGTCATGTTTGACACAGTGTGCAGATTTTAGGGGCTCCTCAGCAGATGGTCAATATGGAAAAGGCTCTCTAGAAATGCGTGTGTTTTTTTTTGCCAACCGTTTCTCATTCTGTCTCACATGCTGTTTTTGTGTGGAGTGTCTCTTAACATGAGAGAGAATTGCTCTCTTCGTTAAGTCTCTCCTTTTGCATTTTGGCTGTCTCAAACCCTGCCCCCGATGATCACTGCCGGCACTCCCAAGTTTGTTTTGGATCTGCAGCACTGAAGGCCTGGCGGCAGCAGTGAATTTCTGCATGTTCTCTCAGAGCTGTTCTCTCAGGAGCAGTCCTCGAAAGAGCTCTCTCAGCCCAACCTACCTCACAGGGTGTAGTGGTGAGGAGTGCGGACTCTAATCTGGGACAACCAGGTTTGATTCCTCACTCCTCCACATGCAGCTGCTGGTGTGACCTTGGGTCAGTCAGAAGTTATTTCAGAGCCATTCTCTTAAGGCCAGTTCTCGAAAGAGAGCTCTCTCAGCCCCACCTACCTCACAGGGTGTCTGTGGTGGGGAGTGGAAGGGAAAGGAGATTGTAGGCCACTCTCAGACTCCTTCAGGTAGTGAAGGGCGGGGTATAAAACCAATCTCTTCCTCCTCCTCCTCCTCCTCCTCCTCCTCTGATGGCACTTTTATTTTACCAGGCTAACTGCCAGGAGACCGTCTACCAGGAAATTTTCTCTGGCTGTTTTTGTGCTGCTCTTGGTATGCGATGTGTGTTGCACATTTAGTGGTGTGTGTTGCACATTTGTGTGGTGTGTGGTGCACATTTGTGTGGTGTGTGGTGCACATTTAGTTAATGGCTTGTTCTGGTGCCCCTTTTATAACTATTGGTGCTGTGGAAAGGGGTGTACATATTTCTTAAAAATGCCCAGAGGTGTGGGATTGGACAGAGGATGGCAGGAATGAACTGGGGTGGCCCAGAACTGCAGAGAGAAGGAGCATCAGGGCTCGGGGGTGGGTCTGCTTGTCTTGTAACTTAACAGGTCAAGCAAAGCAGTCTCTGTTGGGGGGGGGCACTTTTGAAAGATCAGGGTCCCTCCTTTCCTTCCTTCATGCCCTGCCTTTCTCCCCAGCAGCAAAGGTGGAATTTTATGAACCGGTAAAAGGAGGGAGGATCTCATGAAGTTCCCTATTCAGATGCCACGCTGCTTATTTCAGCAGACCACGTGCCCGGCTCTCCTGCGCAAAAGTGGTTTTTAAGAAGGACAAGGGGTCTGGCTGTGTCTAACATGTGAAGGGGGCACAAGTTGGGGAAATCTCATTTTCCCATCATTCAGAGGCCCCCTGGTTTACTTTGGTGCACAGCATGAGAGACGGCCGGTTCTAACTCTGGGACTGATTGTCTTGCAGGTTTCCGATTTTGGGGGAAGGCCTTTGCGCCTACATGAATGAAAGAAACGCCAGTTCAACCTACTGTGACAACAACAGACACTGGATCTGCACCAAACCCATCCGTGGCCATTGAGAAGTGCCCAGGCTTTTAGTAGTGGCTGTATAAGGAAGTATGTGAGGCCAGGTGTAATGATTTCATGTTTTAGTGCATGTGTTTCTTTCAATGTTTAGTTTGACTGCAGTAATGTAAGGAGAGTGTTGGAGGGAGATGAGTGTGATGTGATTAGCTGATGACTGAGAGTGTGGCAGGAGGAGTGTCTATGAGTGTGATTCAAGGCCAGTGTGCGGACCCAGGTGGTAATTAACTTTCCATGAGAACCTGCGGTCCACAGAATGGGAGGGGGAGAATCAGAAGTGTTGAGCTAATTTTCTAGAGGTTTCCATCAAAAACGTGTCCTGATTGGGTATCATCATCACCTGATGTTGTTTGGCTAAAGAATTTATTTCATACAACATACGAGAGTTCGAGAATATAAGATTAAAGCTCTGGTGGGAAAACTGTCTTTCTATGTTTAAAATCTGTTGTTCCTGTGCTGTTGTTTTGCTTTTGTTTTTCAATGTATGTCAATAAAGGTTTTTACTGTCTGACTGACTGGCTAAAGAATTATAATTGAGCCAGGAACCTGGGAAAGAAGGCTAACTTGGATATTGATGGACAAAAGGCCTGAACTATGACTTGCTAATATTGCAATGGACAGCTACGTAGAGATATGCTGTGGCCTTTGACTTTTTGCAGTTAAGGTTGGCGCCATCTGATGCAGCTTTCTGAAATGACTTAGATTGCTAAGCTAATGTTTCTTGGGTTTTTTCACTACTTGATTTTAGAGATTTTGTTGCCTGTAGATTATACTTGTTTTGAAATATATGGCATCCCGTGAAGAGGGACAGTTCTCTGCAAGGCCTGCCAGGGTTCCCAGTTCACCCTCAGTGGCACTTAAGAGCCCCCACAGTCTCTCCTTTGCAAAAACTGCCCCGCAAAACTTTACCACGAGGGTTATGTAAGACCCCCCTCCCCAAAAAAAGCACCCTTCACAAGGTAACAGAGAGTGAGACTTAGGAGGGAGAACAATGTTTGAGAATAGTGGCACCTTCAAGACCAAGAAAGCTTTTTTTTAAGATATAAGGTTTTGTGTGCATGCACACTTCTTCAGATGCACAAGAAATGGAAGTTAGTAAATTAGCATCCAGAATAATGAAGATGTTTAACAGATTCATGGACCAAACAGGAATAAGAAGCCTAGTTTATATGGTTACCATTTCTTTGGTACCAGCTCAAATGATGCCCCTTTACCAGTAACCAATAGATGTTTCTATGTATTATCACCTTTGCCTGTGCTATTCTGGGTATATAACCTTCTGCACTCCATGTCTGCACCAGAAAGCAGCCTTGGTTTTGCGGGCAATTCATTGCCTAGCACTGTTTTCCCGTTTATTGCAATAAACATCAAAAGTTCTTCTTCCTCACTCGGACTTCGCTTGTGTGTTCTTCATTTGGGCCTGGGGACACACGAGCCACTGTTTGTGGAACAAGAGGATTCCTGGCTGTGGACTGAGATGCCCAAAATGGTGGAGGAGGCACCAACCCCAAGGGCTGGTGGGTGGTGTAAATCCTTGGATGTGTTCAGGAGGCCCGAGTACGTAATGGAATCGATTTTGAATTGCAAGACAAAGAGGTTTCCATCAACAGATGTATTGAACACAAGAGGTGAACTCTCTCCCTCCTTCTGCTCTTAAGTAAATTCCCTTTTCCTTGAGCAAAGTTTTTGAATTCTGAATTAGTTTCTGAATTAGCCTCCTCTGTGTAGCCAACATATCCTTGCCATAGTTTGCAGAGTCGTAGTAAATACTGCTGAATTAGGTATTGAGCACCTGCTGGGCCTAAAGGCCACAGGGCAATGTACAGGAGGAGGGGACGGGAACTGCGCAGACAAAAGATTCCTATGTACCCCCACACACACACAATTAGCACCATCCTGGTTCTAGGAGAGCACAGAGAACTGACAGACTGTAGTGGATTTGGGTCCCTTTGCAGTTTCCGAATTCTTTTTATTTGCAAAGCAAGAGTGAAAATACCCGGTGATGGATTAGTTTCAGGGTGACTGCAGGAGGTGGTTTAATGCTGAGAGAGAAGAGGGAGCTGCTCAGGGTGGTTGGTTGAGAAGAGCTGTTTCCACTTCCTTCACTTTTTCCTCCTGTCTTAACTTGGAGGAGACCAAAGTCCAAAGTGCCCAGGAGAGGTGTGCAGGAGAGGTGTAAGAACAAGCAACCTGACCCTCCCACCCTGCTTGCAACTGAGTTTACTGTTTCCCCCCCCCCCGATCCTGTCCTATGTGTGCTTGCCCAAATGTGCCGTGTCACCTGGTCCTGGATCTGTCCCTGGATAACAGGGACAGAAACTACGAGGGCCCATTGGGTACCCTCTGGGCAGGGACCGGGAGTCGGCTTACTTGGTCCTGTTCCTTTGCTGTGTATTGTGGCTGGCCCCTAAGGATATTGTATGTATAAGGTAATTAATCCTTCGTATGGCCAGTCACATGTTTCAAAAATCCCATCGTGGAAGCCCTTTTTATCGATACAGCTGGGAATGGGACAGCCAGTATCATAATGCCCCTGTTTAAATCGATGGTGTGACCTCATTTGGAGTACTGTGTACAGTTCTGGTCACCACACCTCAAAAAGGATATTATAGCATTGGGAAAAGTGCAGAAAAGGGCAACTAGAATGATCAAAGGGTTGGAACACCTTCCCGATGAGGAAAGGTTAAAACGCTTGGGGCTCTTTAGCTTGGAGAAACGACGGCTGAGGGGTGACATGATCGAGGTTTATAAGATTATGCACGGGACAGAGCAAGTTGAGAAAGAGGTACTTTCCCCCTTTCTCACAATACAAAAACTCGTGGGCACGCCATGAAATTGCTGAGGCGGTCGGGGATAAAAGGAAGTCCTTCTTCACCCAAAGAGTGATTGACACATGGAATTCACGGCCACTGTCACAGGCTGTCTGTTGTGGGGAGGGGAAGGGAAAGGAGATTGTAAACCGCTCTGAGACTCCTTCGGGTAGGGAAGGGCAGGGCATAATAATAAGAAGATGAGATTGGATTTATACCCCACCCTTCACTACCCGAAGGCATCTCAGAGTGACTTACAAACTCCTTTCCTTCCCCTCCCCACAACAGACACCCTGTGAGGTAGGTGGGGCTGAGAGAGCTCTCCCAAGAACTGCTCTTTTTCAAGGACAGCTCTGACAGAACTATGGCTTGCCCAAGATCACCCAACTGCTGCAAGTGAAGGAGTGGGGGATCAAACCCAGTTCTCCCAGATTAGAGTCCGCGCGCTTAACCACTACACCAAACTGGCCCTTAACCACTACACCAAATCCAATCTCCTCTTCCTCCTCCTCTTCTTCTTGAACAACAATGCCGTTCCCCCAAGGCAAGCTGTGCCCCCTCCCCAATGAAAGGCCTGTGGGCAACATTCCTAGGACCAGCTCCCTCCCAGGGGCAAAATTCACAGGCGCGATAATCACATACATGAGGAATAACACTGAGTAAGGTCTTTTAAAATATTTTCTTTGGTTCTAATTCCTGCTTCAAGCGATCGCCGTATGAGCAGTACTAGATAGATAGATAGACAGACAGACAGACAGACAGATAGATAGATATAGGATCAGCCCACATTCTCCACCTTTCCTGTCTAAGCAATCTGTACAAGCTCTGGAAAAGCCTTCTCTATAGCCAACTGCAGCCACGAGGCAGAAAAGTGGGGAGGCTTATGCGCCGCTTAGTTGCGCATGCCGAAAAGGACCTGCCTACTACATTTGGGGATCAGGTCAGGGAAAACCAGCAGCCCAGCATTTCTGCTCCAGATATTGAAGAAGAAGAGGAGATTGGATTTATGCCCCACCCTTCACTCAGAGCGGCTTACAAACTCCTTCCCCTTCCCCTCCCCACAACAGACACCCTGCGAGGCAGGTGGGGCTGAGAGAGCTCTGACAGAAACTGCCCTTCAGAGAACAGCTCTGAGAGGACTTGTGACTGACCCAAGATGACACCAGCAGCTGCAAGTGGAGAAGTGGAGAATCAAACCCGGTTCTCCCAGATTAGAGTCTGCGCTCCTAACCACTACACCAGACTGGCTCTCAATCCAATCCCCTCTTGAAGCTCTCTACGTCTGCAGCCTCCACCACTTCCTGCGGCAGTGAATTCCATGTGTGGAATTACTCTTTGAGCAAAGAAGGATTTCCTTTTTCCCTGCTGCCTCCATCTTTCCCTGGCATTATCATCTCTTTCTCCAGTGACTCTCATCTTCTCCTCAAGTGACCAAAGTATGATAGCATGACCAAAGTACAGTGGCCTCCATTTGGTCGTTTTATCTTCTAGGGAGACTTCCCTGATCTAGAACCCACTGGATTTGTCTTTTGGGTGGTCCACGGCACCTGTAAAACTCCCCCCAACACCGCATTTCAAACAAATGTACTCGCCCAGGCTGCACTTCCAGGCCTGTAGCTACAGTGGGGCATATCGGGGCCCAGCCCCCCGACTTTCTATCAGCCCCCCCCCAACTTACCACCCTGGCCCAGCCCCCTGACTTATTTAGATGTGACTTATTTTGGTGGCAAGCCTCACACCACCCTTTCTCCCCCAGTAGCGCTCTGTATCCTCATGGAGTCCTCGGTGGGCCAAGGAAGCCCCACTTCCCTTCCCACACTGTCCATCTTGCCTGCCTCTCTTTTGCTTGCCTCTTGCCAGCCAGCAAAGCAAGCAAGTTAAGTCCCTTAAATTAAATTAGCCCAGGGGACTTTTCGTAGAAAAACAGCTGCAGGAGCTCATTAGCATATGCCACGCCCCCTGACATCACCAGAAGTGATGTCAGAAGGGGAAGCAATAGGGGGGGAGGCATCTTCAAAAACCTCCCCTTCCCTTCCCCAGCTGGCCTGGGTGGGGGAGCTAAGAGAGAAGGGGTTTAAAGTTTAAACTCCTTCTCACTAGAGTTGGGCCACAGAAGGAGGAAAGAGGGAAGGAAAGAGAGAGAGTAGAGAGAAGGAAAGAAGGAAGGACAGAGGGAAAGAAAGAGAAGGAAAGGGGAGGGAAAGAAAGAGAGGGAAGAAGGAGGGAAACAGGGAAAAGAGGAAAAAAGAGAAGAGAAGAAGGTGGGAAAGAAAGAAAGAGAGAAGAGAAGAAGGAGGGAAAGAGGAAAAAGAGAGAAGGAAAGGAGGGAATTAAACAAATTTGGCAGCAGTTCGGCCCCATTATATCCTATGGGCCATTGAAGTCAATGGTGAAAACATAGGGTATATTCTGGGGGCAGGAGGGGGTTTGAGGGAGAGGCTCCAAATTCACAGGGTAGCTTATGGAGCCTCTCCCCAAGATACCCACCAAGTTTCAAGAACACTGGACCAGGGGGTCCAATTCTATGGGCCCCCAAACAGGTTGCCCCTATTCCCTCCATTGTTCTATATAGTGGGGGAAAAGTTACTTGGGAACTTCACTCGCTTGGGACTAGATAGTAGCCAAGGTTATGGAGAACAAAGAAATAGCTTAGCTTACTAACAGCCAAGATAAGAGCCTGCTGGAACACACACACACACACAAGAGAGGAGAAAGGGGGAGAGAAGGGGGGGCCCTGAGCAAGAAAGGGCTTGAACGACATACGCTTAGAAGCCTGGTCACCAGGTTTAGGGGAGGGTATTTGGTAGCCAGACTGTGAGAGGGACCACCCCTTATGGGTGGCCCAGCCAGAGAGGTGGGGGAGGGCTGTTTTAAATTGAGCTGTACTGCGTCACAGACTTTTGGAGGCAAATGGGTAGACTGCCTATCCTTGCCCCCCTGTATTTTTGCAAATTACGCTTCAATAAACAAGCCTTGATTGATTTTCCCGTGTGAAGTCTTTCCTGCTTGACATTTGTCCGGTCGCTTCCACGTAACAAAAATGCCTGTGCTGTTGCAGTCCTGAGTATGCTGTTCAGGTGTGTATCTGTAAGCTGCAAACCTACTTTTGATTTATCGACATTCACCGCAGAAATCTCATGCTCAGAGTTCTGACTCCAGGACCCAGGTTAAAACATGAAATGGCTGAGCGATTGAGAGAGTCTGGCGAAGCAAGCGATGATACAGCAGCAGCAGCAGCAGCACTGGAAGCAGGAGATGGCCAGTTCCACTATGGGCCTATTCAGATTTATTAATAAAAGAATACATAGAAGAATAAACAGGATAAACAGAGAATAAAAATATAGAAATATAATTTAAATTTGATAAACAATATCTCAGATTTCAATAAATATTACATTAAATTTAAGAACCATGCTTAAAATTTTTTTACAGATATTGCTAGCACCTGCAAAAAAACCTTGCACAAGAAGCTGTGATTTGTGGATCTGCCCCAGTAAGGAACTTCCTAGTAATCTCAGAAACAAGGCAGTCCTGTGGCTTTCTAAGGAAAGTAAGAATGAATTTTGCACAAATTTCTTGGTAGAAACCACACTGGTACAAGATATGTTCTATAGATTCAACCATACCAGCTCTGCAGGGGTCTTTTGGGGGGGGAGCGCACCGGAGCACACTCCGGGAGCTCAGGAGCCAAGCCCCACCCACGGCCGGATCGCCCATTGGGCGAACTAGGCACTCACCTAGGGCGCACTGGCCTCAGGGGCGCCAAATGGCACCCGGTCCCCCCAAAAGCACCCCCCGGCTGCCCTAACTGGGCGCCCACCGCCGCTGCCGAAAAGTGCCGCTGCCGAAAGCGCCTCCCCTGGAGGGGGAGGAGGAGGAGGCAACCGGCGGTGGCCAGCGGGATCTCCCCGCTGCCGCCACTGCCAAAAAGCACTCGGCTAGAGCGCAAGTCGCCAGGGCCCGCTCGCTCACTAGGCCCCCCCCGCGAAAAGCCCCCCCGCCTCTTCCCAGGCTTGCTTGGGCGCCCCGCAGAGCGCCCAAGCAAGCCGGCGGTGGGAGGGAAGGGGCGGCAGTTTAAACCTCCGCCCCTTCCCTGGCTTTCCTGGGGGCCCCGCAGCCATGGAGCCCCCAGGAAAGCCGGCGCTGGGAGGGAGGGGGTGGCGGCTATACCCTGTCCCCTTCCCTGGGCTTTCCTGGGGGCCCCGCAGCTGCGGAGTGCCCAGGAAAGCCAGCGCCTGCCACCGCCCCTCGTCTCCAGGCCCCACCGGGAGGTTGGCATCCCCAGTGGGGGGTGCCCCAGGCTATCTTGCCTAGGGCACCCAGACACCTGGAGCTGGCCCTGGCCACCTCACAGCTTTTTAGCCTCCGACACACACATTTTCGGTCTCCGCTCAGGAAGGAGGGCTCCCGAGAAACTAACCTATGCAGTAGCCAAACGGCCTGCTCACAACTTGAATGCCAGGAGCTCACAAAGTTGAATTTTTGCTCACAAGACTCTCCACAGCTTAGAGGGAGCATTGGCCAGGATCCCCCTTTCCTTGCGCACTGTGAGCCCCCCCCCCCAAATATGCCCCTCCCCGGCTGCAGCTGCAGGCCAGCCTGAATCACCGAGGTTTGCAACCTGAGCCGAGCTCCAATCCCATTGGGATGGGGGTTGTTTTTTTAAATCAGACAAGTGCCTTTGCTGTAGACCTTTCCTGTTATGCAGCTGTTATTTTTACTCCTGGAATAGAAAGACAGGGATCACCAACAGCTTTCAGAAAGTAACCCTATAAGACCAGAAGGAGGGCGGGGGTCTAAGCAAAACCTCAAGGCTGTACTGAATAAATAGACTGCTTGAGCGGGGAGTTCTTTGGGGCAGGAACGACTGAATGACAGAAACGGAGGCATGCTGTACCCGGGACCAGTGTTCCCTCTAAGCTGTGAGTCTTGTGAGCAAAAATTCTACTTTGTGAGCCACTGGCCTTGAAGTTGTGAGCGAGCAATTTGGCCACTGCATAGATCAGTTTGCTCGGAAGCCACCCCTTCCTGAGCTAAGACAAAAATGTGTGAGCTGGAGGCTAAAGAACTGTAAGCTGGCTCACATTGACTCAGCTTAGAGGGAACACTGCCCGGGACACGTTTCTAATTTATTTATTTATTCAATCTATACCCCACCTTCCCTGCAAGCAGGATTCCAAGAAGGGATGGAAGCAGAAGCGAAAAGTGACTGTGAGAACCCGGTAGAGAAGAACGTTGCAAATGGACATATCGTTAATGCTGCCGAGCAAGAGACGCCGCTCTTCTTCGAGGGACATTTGGTGACAGGAGACGTTTGTGGTGAGTTTCTTTCCTTCATAAGGAGGAAGATGTTTTTTCCCTAGAGAAGCAGTGTAGACATTTGAGATCCCGGCCTTTGGGCGGGCTCCCGGGGCCCAGCATTCTTCTTCTCTCTTACAAACAATTTTCATTTTGCGATTTCTGCAACAGAAAACAAACCAGAAGGAAACAAGCAGCCGCAGTCAGGACTCCTTTGTGGCTGCAGAAGATGTTTTGGTCAGTATATTTATGGAGCCGGTCTGCTGGGAGGGTGGGGTAAAAATCTAATAAATAAATAGATAAATTTGCTTTGCCTTCTTTCTTGTCTTCCCCACCATTTTGACATTTCCCAGCCAATCAATAGGGAACTGGATGCACAGGTCTTTGAAGCGACATTCTGTGCAGAGTTGCCACCAGCATTCAGAGTGTACGGCCAGCCCTGCAGATTTGTGGCTGGTAATTTGCACTGTCTGACAGATTTAATGTTAATTCTGCCTACGGAATCAAGATTTTGGCCACAGAGAACATCTAGCCCTACTTTAAAGAGGGCAACTAGATCTTTCAGTGGTACATGAAAGACTGGCAGGAGTGAGAACTGCTCCAAAGGACTGTTGGGGATGTCTGTTTTCCTGGCAACCAGCGTAGCCTGCAGGTTGTTAACCTGTGTTCATCCCAGGTTAAGTCCCTTGGTTACTCTGAGAAATGACACCCCCAGGAAAGGAAAAGACCAGACATCAGACTCTTGATTTTATAACATTTATTGATACATAAAATTTAACAAAAGTTCTTACTTGTAATCACATCCAGAACTTCAAGACCTCACTCCTCAGTACAGAGAACTGCCTTGTGTGCATGTCCACACTCTAAATTCTAGCCTTCAGGGGCATCCCTACCTAAAAGCTGTAGTCAGGTTTCCACTGACAGGCACAGGGGAGCTCGTCCAAAGGACTGGTGGGGACGTCTCTCCTCTAGGCAACCAGTGTAGCCTCCATGTGGCCTTCAGGGGCATCCCTGCCTGAAAGCTGTAGTTAAATCTCCACTAAGGAGGCGCTTCATCCCCTTGTCTCATGAAACAGGACCCCTTGTTCCAGAATCTTAAGCAGCTGGGGGTGCCACGGATCTGTCTTTTGTCCCAACACAAAGGTGCTCTCTTACAATCAGCAGCTTTTCTGTCATTTTAGAACAAAAATTGTTCAGATGCGTCTTCACGAAGTGGTAGGTGTGTATGCTTGCTCTTTTAGCCTATGAAGCTGAACTGAAGTTCGGCAAGAAGGATGTGGTCTTAATCGGACTTGTCCCGCCGTGCCCTTGCGGGGGGGGGAGAGCGCCTGGGGCGGCCAGAGAGGCAGGGCTACCTATGACCCGGGAGGAAAGACATGCCAGGGCAGCTGCACTGGGAAGAGCCCGCAAGCGTCCCCGCAAGCCCTGTTACTTACGGCAGGAGAAGCCCCAAGGGAGAAGCACTCTGCCCAGCTATGCCGAGCTGCAGCCGACACCCAGCCCTGAGTCCCAGGAGGGGCGGAAGGAACCAACAGGAGAACACCTGGGGGAAAGGGAGGGGACAGGTGTTGGTGGAAGGGAATGAAGAACAGTGGAAGGAACCAACAGGAGAACACCTGGGGGAAAGGGGAGGGGACAGGTGTTGGTGGAAGGGAATGAAGAACAGTGGAAGGAACCAACAGGAGAACACCTGGGGGGAAAGGGAGGGGACAGGTGTTGGTGGAAGGGAATGAAGAACAGTGGAAGGAACCAACAGGAGAACACCTGGGGGGAAAGGGAGGGGACAGGTGTTGGTGGAAGGGAATGAAGAACAGTGGAAGGAACCAACAGGAGAACACCAGGGGGAGAAGGGAGGGGACAGGTGTTGGTGGAAGGGAATGAAGAACAGTGGAAGGAACCAACAGGAGAACACCAGGGGGAAAAGGGAGGGGACAGGTGTTGGTGGAAGGGAATGAAGAACAGTGGAAGGAACCAACAGGAGAACACCTGGGGGAAAAGGGAGGGGACAGGTGTTGGTGGAAGGGAATGAAGAACAGTGGAAGGAACCAACAGGAGAACACCAGGGGGAGAAGGGAGGGGACAGGTGTTGGTGGAAGGGAATGAAGAACAGTGGAAGGAACCAACAGGAGAACACCAGGGGGAAAAGGGAGGGGACAGGTGTTGGTGGAAGGGAATGAAGAACAGTGGAAGGAACCAACAGGAGAACACCAGGGGGAAAAGGGAGGGGACAGGTGTTGGTGGAAGGGAATGAAGAACAGTGGAAGGAACCAACAGGAGAACACCAGGGGGAGAAGGGAGGGGACAGGTGTTGGTGGAAGGGAATGAAGAACAGTGGAAGGAACCAACAGGAGAACACCAGGGGGAGAAGGGAGGGGACAGGTGTTGGTGGAAGGGAATGAAGAACAGTGGAAGGAACCAACAGGAGAACACCAGGGGGAGAAGGGAGGGGACAGGTGTTGGTGGAAGGGAATGAAGAACAGTGGAAGGAACCAACAGGAGAACACCAGGGGGAAAAGGGAGGGGACAGGTGTTGGTGGAAGGGAATGAAGAACAGTGGAAGGAACCAACAGGAGAACACCTGGGGGAAAAGGGAGGGGACAGGTGTTGGTGGAAGGGAATAAAAGAATGGTGGAAGCCAGAGCCGGGGAGCAGAAACACTGGCGGCTGAGAGGAGTATGTTGCAGAGGGAGAGGGATATCACATCACCCTTCGGATGTCACCCCCCTCCCCTTGAAGCAGGCTGGACGCGGGGCGCAACAGGACTCTCTGCTGATCTCAAGTCATTCTAAATATTCATCAGGGTGGTGAGCTCCTGAAATCCCATCTTATCATTGTCTTTCTCTGCTGCTGTTATTTTCTGCCCCTGTGTGTCTTTGGGAGCTCACGCTGGGATTCTTTGGTCTCTGCTCAACTCCATTAACAAATGCGATATCACAGTATACGACATACAGCAAATATACAAGCACTGCACAAATAACGCAGACCACAAGTGCCTGGCTTTGAATGATTATAATAGGAATGGTGAGCATAGTGACCCTTTTAATAATTCTTTGTATATTGTAACTGCAAATAATAATATTATAAGAGCATTTTCCTATTTTTCCTTGTTTCAGAATTTTTCCTGTAATATTGAGTTGAAGGCTTTTATACCCCGTGAGTGCTATACTAAGGATTTTTCCTTCTAAGACTCTTCTGTACACTATGAGTACTGTATAAGAACATAAGAGAAGCCAGTGTTGAATCAGGCCAATGACTCATCTAGCCCAACACTCTGTCACTCAGCGGCCAAAATATACCACGTGCCATCAGGCGGTCCGGCAGTGGGGCCAGGACACTAGAAGCCCTCCCACTGCTGCCCCCTTTAGCACCAAGAATAGAGTGCAGCACCTGCCCCAGTCCGAGAGTTCCTGTCTATACCTTGTGGCTAATAGCCACTGATGGACTTCTGCTCCATATGTTTATCTAATTCCCTCTTGAAACGGTCCATGCTTGTAGCTGCCACCACCTCCTGTGGCAGTGAATTCCATATGTTAATCACTCTTTGGGTGAAGAAGGACTTCCTTTTATCTGTTCT
This sequence comes from Gekko gecko, assembly GCA_029375565.1. Lineage (NCBI taxonomy): Eukaryota > Metazoa > Chordata > Lepidosauria > Squamata > Gekkonidae > Gekko > Gekko gecko. Next base: position 4,447 of record JAPDNY010000256.1, on the reverse strand, counting down.
AACCCGACCGCTCAGCAATTTCATGGAGTGCCCACAAGGAGTTCTTGTATTGTGAGAAAGGGAGAAAAGTACTTCTTTCTCAACCTGCTCAATCCCATTCATAATCTTATAAACCTCGATCATGTCACCTCTCAGCCGTCGTTTCTCCAAGCTAAAGAGCCCCAAGCATTTTAACCTTTCTTCATAGGGAAGGTGTTCCAACCCTTTTATCATTCTAGTTGCCCTTCTCTGCACTTTTTCCAGTGCTATAATATCCTTTTTGAGACGTGGCGACCAGAACTGTACACAGTATTCCAAATGAAAGTAAAAATGTATGAAGGTAAAAAAAAATTCTGTTAGTATTCAGAACATGGGTTTGGCTATAATATATGATAATAATTATTTGGTTTTATTTGCAATTGTAGTAGTGTGAACTTATTGAAGAAGAATTATCGAAACGAAGATCAAAATCCAGAGTCTTTGTCCATTTTGTCTGTGTACCATTTATGGACTTGTACTAGTTATGGACCTGCACACTATATGATGTAATTTGGTTTCACTGATATATTTGGTCCTCTTATATAAATTGATTTTTGTGCATAACTTTTTGAGCACTTGTGGTCTGCGTTATTTGTGTAGTGCTTGTTTATTTGCTCTGCCCAGCTCCACCAGCTGTTCCTCCTTTCCCTGCAGCCCCTCCCACCCATTCCCTCCCTTGTTAACCCCCCTCCCAGACTGAAGATCTGCAGATAAAATGACAGGGAACTGCTTTTCGGGCACGGATGACCCGTCAGCATCAGAATCATGACGTCTCTTTCTTGTTCTGCTGTTTCTGGCGTTTTTAAAAACAAACGCCTTACAAAATAACTGTGTCCCCCAAATTGTGTGTGGGTGTTCAGTGCCCCCAAGTCTGTGAACGAACAATGCATCAATCCGTCTCCTGTAGGTCTTCCTCTTTTCCTGGCACTGTTGTCTGTTCCAGTGAGAGCCTCTTTTCTCATAACGTGACCAAAATACGATAGCCTCAGTTCCCTCATTTTAGCTTCTCGGGAGAGTTCAGCCCAAGACAAAATGAAGACAACTTAAAGTTGTGGCCAAGTAAATGCATGGGTCATAGTTAAAGGATGAATGGGCCAGTGTTGAACAATATTTCCAGCTCCGTCTTTGAGCCTCACAGAATCAGTTAATTCAGACGTTCCACCTTATTCCTGTAACTGGTTCCCCCCGTGTTAAATAAAAGGACATTAATGCATCCTTTTCTATCGGGTGTGAGAAGCACTCATGGAACGGAGACTTCCTTTCTGCTGAGCGGCAGCCTAAAGATTTTTAAGCCCGGCTTTGCAAGGGAGGGGAATCCAACAGACGTATGGAGGCCCCCGTCTCCAGGAACACGGTCACTTCCACATCCAAGGGTTCTGTAGGTCATGTTTAATTCTCAGGATTTTTCTCGCTCAGTCTAATGACAAGAAAATCTGCATATCATGCAGGGAGGAGAGGCATTTCAACATGTGCCACAAAGCAAGAGAACTTGTTCCAGGGCAGCAACTTCGTGCCACAGATTTGCAGGTCCTGGAACCGAGGGAATTTAGTGTCAAAAATATCACGGGAAAGTTCCCTAGGTCAGAGGGATTGTCTCTTTTTCTAACTTCCCCAACAACTGCCGGGAAAGTAGAGCAGTCTCTTATTTATTACTTTAAAACATTTTTATGTGGCCTTTCCACCCACTCAGGGTCCACAAAGTGAAGAACATAAAAAAGAAACATTAAAATGTTCGAGCAATTCAAAATACGGTTAAAAATATAAAACAATTCAACGAACAACACATAAACAACGCTAGCAGGAGGGGCCAGTAACTACTGTTGGGGATTTGCCAGACAAAACTAAAAAGTTTCCGCCTACTTCCAAAATAAACTGATGGTGGGAGGCAGATGATTCTGCTTGGGAAGGAAGTTTTGGGGAAGGCCCTTCCTTGGGTGGCCACCTGTCTAGGTTCAGATGGCAGTGGCAACCCAAGCAGGTCCTCCGAAGATGACCAGAGGGTACGGTCGGTTCATAGGGGAGGCAGCAGCCCTTATAATGGTACAAGTCACCTTTAACAGCCTTCCAGGGTTTAATGATCACACCAGCACATAGATGGCAAAAGTACTTACCAGACACCACCTGTCCAGTCGGTCCCTGGCTTCCTACCTAACCGTCAGGTCTGCTCCCTGAAACACAGTCCCTCCCAGGGCCCTTTAATTCCAGTCCCAGACCTCTTGTGCCCTAACCGCGGGATTAGGCCCTGAAGCAGCTGTGCCCCTGCTGTCCTGGCTGGAGCAGCTGGCCGTCCCCTTCCTCTGAGCCAGGAATACCTTCCTCCTTGGGTGGGTTGAGTGTCCTTGTGCTGCAGAGACACTGAACCTGGCAACCAATTCTGGCACACTGTCTCTGAGGCCTCTGTCATTTGTCCACGGCTTCCCTGCCACACCCACTTTCTGGTTCCCTGACTCTACTCCTGAGCAGCTGTTGGATACGTCCTGGGCAGGACCTTCCCCGGGAGAAGGAAAGATGCGGTGCATGATGCCGTTGCCAGGAAGTGACGTCCTCTTGTGGATCAAAAACTGGCTTATAAATAGGAAACAGAGAGTGAGTATAAATGGGAAACTTTCTCAGTGGAGGGTGGTAAGCAGTGGGGTACCACAGGGATCAGTACTCGGTCCGATGCTTTTTAACTTGTTTATTAACGATTTGGAATTGGGAATAAGAAGTGAAGTCGCTAAATTTGCAGATGACACGAAGTTGTTCAGGGTGGTGCAAACCAGGGAGGATTGTGAGGCACTCCAAAGGGATCTGTCGAGGATGGGTGAGTGGGCGTCAATGTGGCAAATGGGGGTCAATGTGGCCAAGTGGAAAGCGATGCACATTGGAGCCAAAAATCCTAAATATAAATACACGTTGATGGGGTCTGAACTGGCAGAGACGGACCAAGAGAGAGATCTTGGAGTCGTAGTGGATAACTCAATGAAAATGTCTACACAATGTGTAACTGCAATAAAGAAGGCCAACGCTATGCTGGGGATTATTAGGAAGGGAATTGAAAACAAATCAGCCAGTATCATCATACCCCTATATAAATCATTGGTGCGACCTCATTTGGAATACTGTGTACAGTTCTGGTCGCCACATCTCAAAAAGGATATTATAGCATTGGAAAAAATGCAGAGAAGGGCAACTAGAATGATAAAAGGGTTGGAACACCTTCCCCATGAAGAAAGGTTAAAACGCTTGGGGCTCTTTAGCTTGGAGAAACGACGGCTGAGGGGTGACATGATCGAGGTTTATAACATTATGAATGGGATTGAGCAGGTTGAGAAAGAAGTACCTTTCTCTCTTTCTCACAATACAAGAACTCGTGGGCACTCCATGAAATTGCTGAGCAGTCAGATTAGAACAGATAAAAGGAAATACTTCTTCACCCAAAGAGTGATTAACATATGGAATTCACTGCCACAGGAGATGGTGGCAGCTACAAGCATGGACAGTTTCAAGAGGGAATTAGATAAACATATGGAGCAGAAGTCCATCAGTGGCTATTAGCCACAGGGTATAGATGGGAATTCTCAGTCTGGGGCAGGTGATGCACTCTATTCTTGGTGCTGGAGGGGGTAGCAGTGGGAGGGCTTCTAGTGTCCTGGCCCCACTGCTGGACCTCCTGATGGCACGTGGTATATTTTGGCCGCTGTGTGACAGAGTGTTGGACTAGATGGGCCACTGGCCTGATTCAACATTGGCTTCTCTTATGTTCTTATGTCAGGCAATGCTCTGGCAATGGGGATGGAAACTCGATGGTACAATCGAGTTTCCAGTCCCATTGCCAGAACGTCGCCCAGCGTCACTTCCTGGCGACGGCATCGTGCAGCATGGGTGTTGCCCGGGTAATGTTCCGGCCGGGGACTGTGTGTCCCCCGCTGGCATATGGTAAGTACTTGGGAAACCTACACCTGACGCTGCCACCACTCTGGATTTAGGATCCCTTGAGAAGGCCCAGAGCATCCTCCCAAGGCGTTCAGACCTCCCTTTTGGCTGAATAATAGGCTTCAGGACCAGGCAGAATACAACAAGGCAAAGGTGTATATTATAGGAGGTCAAACAAACAAGGTGCAGAATAAGAACAGTAAGTGGGTGAAAAGAAAAGAAATCAAAGGCCCTATATACTGCCCCTAGCTCACTATCTCCAGTGGCCTTAGACTACTCACCCTTCCCTCAGGATGAGGGTCTCCTCCCTACAGCAGCCTCTCTTCTGGCTCTGCCTCCTGGGAAGAAAGAACAGCTTCTGCTCTGGCACCAGCTGGTTTGTTCCCCAGCCCTCATCTTTCCTATTGGTCAATTTTGGCTCCCAAACTTCCCAAGGCATTCTGGGAATTGTAGGCCCAGCCTCCCCTCCTGCTAGCCAGGCTCCCTGGGCCTAGTAGGCCTCTAGTGGCACAGC
>JAPDNY010000255.1:0-62569 GCA_029375565.1 Gekko gecko | reverse complement strand
GTTTTGTTTATTTACTGTTTGCTTGGTATTTGACTATATGACTACTTGATATCTGACTGATTTATGAATATAAGCTAAAGTGAAGCATGTTATAAAATGAAATATGCAGATAGAATTTAGATGAATTAGTTTCATTATGATTTATGTTCATAAACTAAATCAAAGTATGTTGATTTATATATTAATTTGACTGTTTAATGAAAGCTAAGGGAAACTATAGTGTTTAGGCTTGACTTGAGGGGATTTTGAAATCTAACAGTATTGGGAATGTGGAAGAATATATAAAGGGATTAGATTGTTAAATTAGTAGAAATATAAGCTTCTATTAGCATAGTTATAGTGTGAAGTGATGCCTGTGTTTTTTTTTAGTAAGAATAACAGAATATAGATAAAATGAAATATAGCAGATAGAATTCAGATGAATTAGTTCCACAATGGCAAGAGACTGTTGTTTAATGCAAATTTAAAGAAGGGGGGGATATGGGAATGTATGTATAAATGTGGCTAGATTTTGTAAAATATATGGCTCTTTTTTTGTTTTGTATTACTTCTAAAAAATAAAAAATTTTGCCCAACTGGGCAAGCTAATAATAAAAAAAAATGGCCTCCTCTACACAATTTGGCCCACTCAATGTAGGCAAAAGAGGTACCTGCACTAATGCTGGTGAGGCCAATATTCCTACCCCTTCCCACCTAACCCTCCCAACTGCTCACAGGCAGGATTGGGTGACAATTCATAGACCGGGATGGGCATAAGTGGGGAGGGCAGGGGGCAGTAAATGGGGTGGGGGCAATTTATAGGGAATGGCAACTAGGCAGCCTCACCAACTGCAGCCACCCTACAACTGAGCAACCCTCACCCAGAGCCCTCTAACGATTCCCCCCCAAACTAAGAAGGGGCATGTTTTTAAAAAATAAACAATATGGTGGGGTCGCTGCAGAGAGCTGCCCTGCAGCTGTGAGTCTCTCACAGCCCTTAAATCTGGCTGTTGATGTGGCCCCAAAGATCAACCCGCCTCAGGTCGCTGACACGGCCCCCGCAGCTCAGTCCACCAACTGAGCTGCTCCCATCACCAACCTGGCCTAGAAGCTCCAGCCTCTGACGCAGCCCCATTGACCAGCTGGCAATGCAGCCCCACTGCACCAGCCGCTGATGTGGTCGCTTTTCTCTGGCCACTAACACGGCTCGCTGCCTGGCCACTGACATGGCTAGGAGCTCCCACCAGCAACACGGCCCTGAGAAGGATCAAGGCTACAAAGGTAGGCCCAGAGCTCTCCCCTTGTGCTCAAAGGTCTTCCCCAACCGAGTATGAGGCAACAACTGAGAAGGAGGGGCACCACCAGCTGTTAAGAGGCACTGGCTCTGCCCCCCTAGAAGGCTAGGCTGCAACCACAGCCATTCCCTCTTCCTCCTCTTGAGAAGGCAAAGACAGCCCTCATGAAGCATGCCGTTGGCTTCTTCATGTAGGGCCAAAAAGTCTCCCACTTCTCTGAAGCTTTAGCAAAGAAGAGACCAATGCTTCAATAGTTCGCAGTGGCAAACATTCTGTGACATTCAATCCTACTCAAGCCCAAGGTCAAAGAGCAATTTGAAACCACTGTAACAACAATATGATGAATATATTAAGATACGCTATCCTGTTTTCAAGCAACACTCATCACCATTTATACAATTTTCAATAACTATCAGCGCTGGGAAGAATTTTATGTGTTTTACATTTACAATATATAGCTCCAAGGGGAGTCATCGATCATTTAAAGGAGCCACTCTACACATTTCAATCCTAGTACAAACAGCACTTTCAGTAAATGGAGCTGACTCCCTGTGTATCTCAACTATGTGATGACATATGTATAAAGGTTTCAAAAGTTCATAAATAACTATAATTGAAGTTTTTTGAAGTTTCCTGTGACATGACTCTCCAGACTGAAGGCTGTTTCATATGGAACTTTTCCAAAGCTGTCTCTTTCTGCTCTTACCTGAAACTGTTACAGATTTAATAAAGAACAAATTAACAAGGTAATTTTTTGGCTATACATTATTCTACTCTGACATACTACTGGAACCAAGGACATAAATCACTCATCCCAATCTCTCAAGTAATTAAACTTGTTGAGGAATCCACTGCCTGCTTTTTCTCTCCAAGAATGATTCTACTCCATGAGGATTCTTAGGGCAACACAAGTAAATTCTTCTCCATATAACCATGATGCTTATATGACTTACAAACAGCTATAGTGTTTCTGTGTTTATTGTAATAGGCAACTAATTTGATAAGAAAGCTGAGAGATCCTAATTGACATTAAGCCCAAATGGGGCATACATGTGAAGTGTAAGTATCCAATAGCTTTCTTACTGAAGCAATATTTCACTGACATCTTCTCTAATGTAAGGTCATGGCTGGTATTTATAAATAACAAATAATTTCAAATCCTGCATTGTATGTTGCATTTATTTAAAATGTATAACCATAGGAGCATCCAGGATTTCATGACAAATCCTAGAGCGGTACTTTAGGATTCTTGTTTTAACTGTTCCACGGGAAATCCCCTCATATAACTTTTAACATGCACAGAAGACATATATCACCCATTTTGAGTTGCAGTTTGACAAATGGTTTCTTTTAATTTTATACCCATCTCATGGATAGGTAAATTCTTTAATTTCTAATGCATATTCACATGCTGCACACACACCCACAGTCCAAGTGTCCTAATCTGTTGTTGCCTTGCAATTGCCTTTGTTCTGTGCCAATGTCTGCTCTTACTAATGAGTTCCTCAAAGATCTAGGATTACTAAACCCAATTCGTGGTAATGTTTGGCATCCAGGTAGATGTGCTACAATGTGCCAGTGCTTTATTATGGATTTCTTAATTGCCCCACCATTGGTGAAAATTGGAATGTGCATGTTGCATTTCTAACACATTCCTTTGGTTTCTCCGGTAATAAGCTTCTTCTGTTAATACTCTCAGCTTTTTGTCTTGCAATAATAATATTATTATCTGGATACCCACTATTTATAAATTGGTGACAAATTATGTGTCTCTATTTTATCGTCCTCATTTCTAGATGAATTACGTTTAACTCTTAAAAACTGGCCAAAGAGTAAGTTAGATCTATTTAGTTTAGTTTATTGCTATTACAATCCTTAGACCAGATATGCTTACAGATACACACACTCACATACACTAGCAGCCAAATCTGTTGTATAAAAGGAATACAATGAGCTCTAGCTAGGTCTTGGACCTTTCATGGCTCATCCACCTCAGCGGGCAGGCCAAGAAAGGCAGGGGGGGCTCTGGAACCCTTCCCCAGCTGGGTTGCTTTGGTGGCTGGGATGGGGAAGGGATGGGGAGGCTTTTAAATGCCTCCCTGCTCCCTCTTGGGCACTTTCTGGCTCGCCCGCCATGGTGGTGGGCCAGAAAAGGTCAGGGGGGCTCAGGAACCCTTCCCTGGCTGGGTTGCTTCAGTGGCCAGGCCAGGGAAGGGTTGGGGAGGCTTTTAAATGCCTCCCCACTCCCTCTTGGGCCCTTTCTGGATTGCTACCTCAGTGGGCTGGCCAGGAAAGGCCGAGGGAGCTCTGGAACACTTCCCCGCCCGGGTTGCTTCAGTGGAAGGGTTGGGGAGGCATTTAAATGCCTCCCTGCTCTGTCTTGTTCCATTCCTGGCTCCTGTCCACCAGAGTCTCTGCCTTGTCAGTCGCCTCACAGTACACTGAGGCTGAGATGCTGGCCTGGGTTCTATGGGAAGGACTCCAGCAACTGCAGTGAGGGGATTGGCAGACCTTCTGAGTGACAGATAAGGCAGCCAACTGATTTTGCTGTGCATTGAATCTTGCCACCCCAAAACAGGATTATGATATAGGATATATATATATACATACATACATATGGACACACATTACAGATATATATACGGATTAATGAATTAACCCTAGTTTTGCCCCATTTCATTTTAAATGTAATTCTTCAGTGAAGTTGATTAAGCCAATCGAATCTTGCCACCTCAAAATAGAATTATGATATAGGATATACATACATACATACATACATACACACACACATTACAGATATATATATGAATTAATGAATTAAACCTAGTTTTGTCCCATTTCATTTTAAATTTAATTCTTCAGTGAAGTTGATTAAGCCAATTAAAAAAATGTTCCTACTTTAATATCATCCAAAAGAATAATGAACAATTCATCTGTATATCCATATTTAATGGGGGGAGGATTTATATGAGACTTGATTTGGGCCTTTGTATGTCTTTTAATGTCTTTGCATGAAATATATGTAATTGACTTATAATTATTTTAATTTAAGTTTTAACTATTGGCCCCCTATTTGTTTTCTTAGTTACATTTGAGATTCTTGATTCCATTTTGTTGGGCTGTGTCCTCCGCCCCTTTTTTTCTCCACCTAGGCAAGCAGAGGATGGGGGAGGGCCCACAAAACCCACTGGGGGGCCAGCCCCCCAGGGCCCCACGCAGGCTACGGGCCTGCTGGAGAGACAGCTCAACCCCCCTCCCCACTATCAGGTGTCTGAATCTGCTGACAAGAGTTGGTCCCTTTAAAGGGGGTGGGGTGCTGCTGCTAACAATGAGCTGAACTCTCTGCTCCCTTCCTGAGATGGACACTGGACTCCATCCCCTTACCACATGGTCCCTGAATGGTTCAGGCAGCCTTACCCATCATACTGTCCTAATGTGCACACATTGCCTCCAATGACTGCAGCAACATGGTTGCTAGGGATGGCAACCATATATGGCAAACCGTATTGACAATGACTCACTTTTGAAACATTACACCTTGGGAGTTGTAGTTCTCAGCTAGCCTTACTGCAATTATAGCAAAGGGAATTAGAACTACAACTCCCAGTCTGGGAGTCCCAAGACACCATGGGGCATTCCCAGAGTAAGTTATCAGCTGATGTTAAAGGGGAAGCAGCTTTGGAATAGAAAGGGGTTGGGGGAAAGGGAAGAAAAAGTCCTGAATGAATCTCCAGCAGAGAAGCTGGAGGTCCATTCAGTGTGTATGCCCATGAAAGCTTATACCTAGAATTAAACTTTCTTGGTCTTCAAGGTGCTGCTGGACTCAGATATTCTTCTGGAAACCAGTTAAGTTCTGTCTTGCAGCAAGCCCAGCAGTGTCTCCAGCACTCTGCATCCAGTCAATTTATGAATTGTTACAACTTTCCTACATTGTTGTATGGAACACTGAAGTCAGGAGGGAAAATAATTGATATTCTAGTCTTTTTTTTCCTTTCTGAAACACTAGCAAACAAAGGACTGATTAGTTCTAAGCAGATTACTAAAATATATCAAAAGGTATACCCAAATGAACAGCAGCAAAAATCCCATTTTGACTTCTTTCTGTCAGTAATAGGCAAATGCAGGAAGTCCTTTCCAGGCCTAATTTGGCCTTTGTGGTGAACTGCTTGGAGCCAGTCCTGACTAGGTTTGTCAGCTCCATATTGGGATATTCCTGGAGATTTTCTGGTGGAGTCTACGGAAGCCAGAGTTTGGGGAGGGGAGAGGCCTCAGCTGAAGAAAATGCCAAGTAGTCCACCTCCAAAGCAGTCATTTTCTCCAGAGGGAGATAGAGTTCTGTTGTCTGGAGTTCAGTTGTGATACCATGTGATACCACAGCTAGTGTGGAGTAGCACTTAGCACTTCAGAGCAGGGTCTGCCAGACCCAGGTTCTTCCTGTGGAAGTTGAGTGGGTGATTTCAGACCACTCACAGACTTTCAGCCTAACCTACTGCTATAAATGCTTCACAAGTCACTTGCAGGGCAACAGTTTCCTAGTACCTCTCTTTCTCCTCTGCAAACTTTTTGTACCTTTGATTTTCACTTGTTCCTGAGAAGAACATCAAAGGTGACCATTGAATACTGCTTCACCTGGATCCGGATGTGGGACACTGTTGCCTGACATCTCCAATGTCCCAAAGGGGGACATGTTGCCCTGCAAGAATCTTGCACAGCATCCATAAGTCTATGGACTATAGCTGTAAGATGGATTGTACAATACGTGTGGTACCCAGATGATGGTGCCAACCTCCTGGACTGTAGACACCTGCCCAGCCGAGGGTAGCCTTGCCCGGAAGCAGTTTGCCAAGCCAGACGTGGACCCATGGAATGTCTGATGCCTCTCACCCCTGCATCCCTGCAGCAGGCAAACCAACCTCCCTGACACCATAAGCATGCAGAGCACAGCAGCAGTTCACTAAAAAGAAGCCATCCTCTGCACAGGATACCTGAGTGTTCCTGCAAAGACAACATAGAAAGACTTCTTCTCCATCACACAGGCACCTCACTCCCCCGCCCTTTGCCAGATGCTGCACGTATTCCTCATTGTAAAACAAAAGGATTTATGCCGTGAGAGAATTAAGCAGCTGTCATGTCCACCCACTGCCCATCCTGATAACGCAGCTGTTGATCATTGGGATATTAAGACTAATGATGGTCCATGGAACGGAGCCATTACTGCTCTTTTCTTTCCTTAGTCTTTCTAAAGGCGTCAGCATTAGTTGAATATCATTGCAATTGCCCAACCATTAATCCCATTATCTCAGTCATTTCTTGACCATTAGTAACTGGATTTTTCTAGTTTTCCTGGGGACTACGTGACTGGGGAAGCATCCCCTTCCCAGTCATCTTAGGGTATAAGAAGACAGCATCTCCCCATTGCTCACTCTCTCACACACTTCTTATCTACCTGTCCCCACCCTATTTTCCTGGATCCATTCGTAGCACTATTTGGAGTCTCCCACATGTGTTGCCAGCCAACACACAACCCATTCCCTATTATTTTCCCTATTTTCACTGAAGGATCACCTCATCACATCGGACAGGTAAAGCATCTCTCTCATCAACGATACCTTCCTACTAATGCAACTGTCGCTATACTTTTCTATCTAAGATTCTTAGCATGATTGTTTGATTTTTATTGGATGTGTGTGAGAATGATTAGTAAAGAAACCACTATATTTTGACATCTAGTCTCTGTGTCTAGTTCTGGGGATCTGGATAAGTTGGACTCCAGTATACATAGGTTATTATTCCCGTAATTAAAGCCATTGCCACTTAATATTCAAATTCCCACAGCTTATTAATAAATTATGGCAATTTGGTTAAAACCACTTCAAATGGTTGATGTGCAGATCAAAAAGGAGAGAGGAAAATGATGTGAGCTGCTTTGGTCCCCACTGCGGAGACCAACTGAATCTTTCCTCCTGGGGAATCATCATTACCAATCTCCATGTGAGGGCTATGGATCACTCAGAATAAGAATGACTCTACAGATGGCAGAGATCAGTCACCCTGGAGAAAATGGTGGACTCTGTGTCATTATACCCTGCTGAGGTGGCCACCCTATGAAAGCCGGTGTGACTTAGCAGTTAGTGCTTCAGAGCAGGGTCTGCCAGACACAGATTCTTGCTGTCGAACCTTAGTAGGTGATTTTGGAAAACTCCCAGACTAACAGCCCCATCTACCACACAGGGTTGTTGTGTAGATCAAAAGGGGGAAAGGACAATGATGTTTGGTTCCCATTATGGTGAAAGACTGTACTCTTCCTAGATAGAGGCTGCAAGGATGGGGGAGGAGCTGGAAAGCTGAAATTAGAGGGGCAGATAATGGTAGGTTGATGGTTGGCTGGGAAGGAGATAGGGTTGGCAACCTTAGGTTGGGAAATTCCTGGAGATTTGAGCAGTGGAGCCTGGAGAGGGTGGGGTTTGAGGAGGGATGAGACCTCAGACAGGCACAATAGCATAGACTCCACCCTCCAAACCAGCCATTTCTTCCTGGGGAACCATTGTTGCCAATCTCCAGAGAAGGGGTGGAGATTATTCAGAATTAAAACTGGTCTTCAGATGGCAGAGATCAGTTCCCTTGGAGAAAATGGTGAACTCTGTGTCATTATACCCTGCTGAGGTCATTACAGCAAATTGACACTGAGCATCCAAGACTGTGGCACCTGCCCAGAGCCTCTTTCTAGAGCTCATTGTATTTATTTCCACAATAGGCCTTATTCCTAGTCTTCAGATAAAAGAGATGATATAATCTATATTTTGGAGCAATGTAGAATTGAAAGATTTCTAGGCTTAGAAAAGTAATTACATTCAAAGGTCATGTGATACAGGGTGTCTACATTCCCTGTACCAGAGTCTCATACTCTATCAGAGGATGGTGTTTTTAGATACCTTCATTGCAAAACTCTAGATGGTAAGGCATTAAGATACGCCAACATAAAGGTATGCCTATAGTGAGGAACAGTCAAATATGAGCAGTAATCGGGAAGCTCGCCAGGTGGAAGAATACCAGCAAACTGAGTAGAACAAACATGTTGTGCTCTACAGATTGTACTGTTGTAATCATACTTCAATAAACATTCCTTAATCATTCTTATGGGTTCCTGTCTGGTAAATGAATACAGGGAGCCAAAGAAAATTTGAGGAGTTTTAGTCATTGCTCAACAAGTTTATCTCAGTGGGAAACATAAGAGTCATCTCTGACTAAGCCAAGGTAGCCTTCTTGGATGTTGGAATGTATCATTTTAACTTTAAGCTGGAAAGCCTTAAACCAAGTATGAGCTTCAAGAGATGATTGTTCCGAGCTTCCGGTTTATAGCGACTCGCAAACAGATGTGCCTCCCGGTCGCTCCGGGGGCATGATCTGCACGCTAGCAGTCTGGAAGGGGGGTGATCATCCACCACCCCCCTGGAGCCTTTTGGGTAAGGCTCCTAGCCATGGGGCTTTTGAGGGGAACAGGACTTATTGGTGAGGATTCTGCATTTTATTAACAAGTGTTCACTCATAAACAGAAGCATGGCTTGCAAATCTAGGGAAATGCCAAAGGCAAGGATTTTTTCCTCAATATAAGATGACCAGTTCAAGATATTGGGCTCAGTGAGCATTTGCTGAATGAAACTCCCAGCATCCACATAATACTGCAAATGCAATCAGAACTTGATTGTCATGGGCCATGCTCTTGTTTCTACTAAATTAAGACCAGTTTCTATACAGTGGGTTGTGTAAGGAATGCTGCATGGAATTCCCATAATTTTCCATAGGAATGTAGATTGCACACGTTCAGTAGTCCGATCAAAGTCCCTTATCCAGATTGGAATCCCATTCAATATTCGGGGAATCACTCTTCCTACAAAAACTTTTAGGCACCTGGGACAAATCGATTATCTTTACTAAAGAAAAAGCATGATATAGCTAAAGCACTACGGTTGGCCACATTGACCGCTGATTTTCACTGAGTTGACCATGATGCCTTGTATTGAAATTAAAAGCCTAAATACATAAAACATTTAACTTGTTCTATTTCTTACCCTCCAATTGTCCACTTATGCATTTTCTGAAATCTAGCAAATACTGATACTTTGATTTCTCAAAATTCAAATATAATTTGTTGATTGAGAAGAAAAGAAGACATCTATTGAAAAAGAGTTTGAGGCCAATGCAAGAACAAGACAACAATACTGCACTGTCAGCATAGAATAAAACTGGAACTTCAGCTAAAAAGAAACTAATTAAATACAAGGGGAGTTAGAGTGCAACCCTGCTAAACACCCTTCTTACATGGGATTTTGGCAGTTAATTTCCCAGTCACTGAACATTTGAATTGGCAGGTGGTAGAAGAATATAGCTTTTTTATCTGTAGAAAAAGTCTCTCATCAATATTTAAATGACTGCAAAGAATTTTCCTGTCAATAGACTCAAACACTCCCTTAAGGTCTAAGAAGGCAACATATAATTTTAAATCACTCCTTTTGGTGTACTTATCAATCAAGTGGACTAAGGTTGTACAATGATGCAGTGTGGATTTCCCCTTTCAGAATCTCAGCTGTTCCAGGCCTATAACATTATGATGAGTTATCCAAAGCAGAAGCTTGGATAGGAATTGTTTGAAATATAATCTACCTAGTATAGAAAGCAGACTAATCGGTCTATAATTGGAAGGGAGAGTGTAAATTGGGACTACAGTGGCATTAAGTTGTGCTGTGGGAATATAACCCATTCTATAAGTCATTGTAAAAAATGAGGCAAGAGGGACAGCCCAGCAATCAGGGTCTAGTTTTAAAATTTTGGGGAGGATTCCATCTGGGTTGGAAGCCCTTGCTGACCTCACTCTACAATTTCATCCGGGGTCACTGGAGGCCAAACAGGTCAGTCTTCTAGAATGTAATCTGATGGTTCAGCAATACAGGATGGGCCTTGATAAAACATGGAGGAAAAATAATGGAACCATAAATATCCAGGGATATCAGACATAAAAGGAGTCTCTACGTGACAGGCTCCAAAAACAATGGCCCTGCTTTTTTTGGAGTTGTTTGAAATTGCAGCTTTGTATAGATGTTCTCTTTGGTCATTGATAAGATCATTGACACCAGCAGCTGCATGTGGAGGAGAGAGGACTCAAACCCGGTTCTCCCAGATTAGAGTCCATGCTCCTCACCACTACACCAAACTGGAGACATAATAAGTGGGAGATGATCACTAATAGTGAAATTGCCTACCATACAATTAGATACATAAGATTTCAAATGTGGAGAAACGACAAGGTAGTCCATGGCACTACAGCACTCTGCTGAAATGAATGCAAACTCCCAAGAATTAGGAAAAATAGAGAGCCCATTGATCTAAATTCTATTAAGTGGAAAACAAAACTTAGCAAAGTGGGTGTGACCACTGAATTGGTGCGACTATCTTTAGAATACTTTGTGAATGAAAGAATAGGAGGAAGGGTATCAGGCTCTGGGATGTGCCTCACCTTGCAGCACACGGCAGACAGAGAAGGCAGTGCAGCCTTAAAAAAGACTGAGTTATCATGGCCTATTCCTGCACTGAAGTCCCCTACTAGAACTATTACAACTGAGGGGAATTTTGCCTCCAAATCTTCCACGAGAGTGGTAAGGCAATCCCAAAATTGGGAAAGAGGCGTACCGCCCAGGAAGGGTGGGAAATATATATTGGCAATAATCAGAATGAGATTTTTAAAATCAAGCCCCAGAGCTTGCTCAATCAGGCTGGGTGATTGTAGGGTCAGGATTTCAGATTTTAAACACAAGGAAACAAAAAAAGCCAACCCTGATTGGAAACGTCCTTTGGGATTAATTGTAAAGACTGGAAGAGAGAAGGATTTGAATCCTCCAGGTTAAATCAGGGTTTGGGACTAAATTTCCTGGAAAAGCACATCAAAACCCTTAAGCTATTTTTTTTAAACATTGTCACAAGCTTTGTTCCGCCACCTTCCAATATTCCAAGAAACAATTTTAGCATCCACAGGTGGGTGGCAATTTAAACGTCAATCAATCACAGTTAATGGGTCTAAATAATTGTTGGTATCCTGACCTACGCAGCCATTTTCTGTGCCATCTTGGGTGTGTTTTACTGTTCAGCAAGAATAATGTATCATACTTTTTAGACTGCAGCTGGCACCAAACTCAAGGATTTTTCCCGCTTGTAATGACTGTTCTGAGAAGTTACCCATTCCATGCTGGCAGAATGGTCTGTCTTCTTGGCAATTACATATGGGCCACATGAATTTATGGGCAGATTCATGGTATAAATACAGCAGCTGATGGACCCTGGTCTTCGCATCAGTGACTTCACACTTGAAAGGCATCCAAGATGAAACTTCAGGTTCTTGCTACCATTCTTCTTGTCTTTCTCTTTTGCCCAAATGTCAAGGGGCAACCGATAAGGCTACCTTTTTTCTCTTTTAAAAACTGCTATGTTTCATTAACATTTTCTAGGATCTTCAGTGTGCTTTGAAGGAAAGAATGAGAGTTTTCTAGGAATCCCAAATTCTTCTTCAAATATGATAGAATCTGACCAGTGGGTTCCTGCAAGAAACTAATGGGGAAGATGCATCCCACCCACCCCTTTCTTCCTTCCCTCTCTCCCTTCTCTAACAATTTCCCCTCTCATTCTTACCCCTCCTCTTCTGTCAATCTTCTGCACCTCTCTTTCTTCCTCTCCCCTTCTCTGTCAATCTCCCTCCTATTTTTCTCCTGCCCTGCTCTGACAATCTCTCCACTCTTTCTCACCCTTCCTTTATCTGTCATTTGACCCCCCTCTCTTTTGCCTCCACCCTTCTCCATCAATCTCCCTCTCACCTTATCTGAGAATCCCCCTTCTTCTTCACCACTCAAGGCTATCCCATCCCCCCAGCTTTGCTTCTTGCCTTCATCCCTACTCAGGGGTCATTTCGTAGAAAAATAGGTGCAGGAGCTCATTAGCATACCTGCTATTAGCATAACTAATTAGCATATGCCATGCCCCCTGACTTCACTGGAAGCGTGTCAGAAGGGGAAGCAAAAAAGGGGGGAGGCTTTTGAAGATCTCTCCCCTTCCTTTCTCCAGACAGCCTGCCAAGGCAGAGTGCGGGGAAGCAAAGAGAGAAGGGGTTTAAAGTCTAAACCCCTTCTCTCTGGAATTATGCTGGAGCGGCGGCACAATCTTTCCATTGTATTATAAAAGGCCATAGAATACAATGGAAAGATCATGCCGCCCCTTCTCTCTTCTACAGGGGGAAAGGAGGTCATGTCTGCCTGCCTCCCCTTCCCCTCTCCAGCCAGGAGACGGGAAGGGGACGTGGGCAGACATGCCTGGCTTCATTGCCCAATCTTCTCCAGGTGCCCTGCACCTGCAGGGAACCTGGAGAAGATCAGGCTGAGAAGTCAGGCATTTAAATCCCCTCCCTTGAGTCTCTCCGCAAAAGCAGAGAGGCTGAACGGGAAAGAAGGGGATGTCAGCCCACCTCCCCTTCCCCTCTCCTGCCAACCCGCCGTGGTGGGGCACCTCGAGAACATTCGGCTGGGAAGTCAGGCATTTAATTCTCCTCCCCCGGGGGGTGGGGCCTGGGCTCATTGCTGCCAGAGCCCCAGTCCGGGGCGCTCAGGCAGGAAATGACTCCTGCTCCTACTTCTCTCGGTCTACCACTTCCTCCCTTACACCAGCCCTTTTCTTTCTCTCTTCCTCTCCCTATGTTTGTCACTTCTTTCTCTTTCCTGCCCCATCACTCTTCCATTGTTTCTCCTTTACTCTACCAGCCACCCTATTGCTGCTCTGCACAGCAAGGGCAACAGCTCTCCTGTACACCTCCCCACTTCCCTCCACAGCAATAATGATGGACCTCCCAGCCATTCATTTGCTTTCCACAACACCAATGGTGTCTCTCTGGACCATCCACCACTCCCCCCCTCCACAATGGCAGCAACAGTGTAGTTCTATACAGAGTTGTTCAGTTTAAGTCAATTTGTTCATTGCCAGTAGACTGGAGAAATTTTCCATAGAATGGTACTCTAACCATGAAGAATACAATCTTCTCAGCATATAATATATAAATGAATGTTGCCAAAAGTCTGAGGTATCATTTCTTGTTTCTGCATTACCTGAATGTGCATTTTGGTGTGTTGTAACTTTTCTTGCCGATTTTTGTACAGATTTACCAAACTGTCTGTATGGACAGCATGACAATATCATCCTAAACTGATTTATGCCTTCAGTCATTGAAGTCAAAGTGCTTAGAGGGATCTAAATCTGTTTAGGGTTGCAATATAAATGTGGGGTCTGAAGGTTTTTTTTTTGAGTTTTAACTAACTGCAGAATGCAGAGATCCGTTCTTGGACACTAAGCAGGGTTGGCTTAGTTGGCATTTGGATGGGAGACCTGAAGAAATTTTGGGTCCTTCCTGTGTTTGCCTGCCCTGGGAGTGTGTACCTCACCAGAGACTTCTATCTCTTCCCTCCTCTGGTTTCATTTCTTGCCTGGCTAGTGGTTACGGGTGTGGTGCTTTCGAGGGCTTTCAGTTTCCTTTCTTGTCCTGCATCACAGGGCATGGTTGTTGGGGCAACTGCGCCTACTTTCTCTTTCCATTTGGGTAGTGAGCAATCTTTCATTGGGATCTGATTCTTCCCCCTTTTTGGTTTCTTTTCTTTAGCCATGGCCCCCAGGAAGGGAACAGTCAAGCCTAAGGGTAAGCTCCTAGAGCCCCCTCAAAATTCTCAGCCCCCCACCCTGTCTTCAGATGAAGATGAAGGAAATGTATTGCAGCAGTACACTTTAGAGCGGCTGATGGCAGTGGTTACTCCTCCCTCAGAACCAGCTGGCACAGCACCAGGTACTGGGAAGCACACATGGTTTGCTTCCAATGCTCAGTTCCAAGAGTCTGTATTAACATGGTTATCTCTTTTCGAAGGCCGGGTGGCCAGGCCCTCTGGATCAGGAGGCGAGGCCAGTTCTGCCATCACAACTGCCATCGCAGCAGCTGGAGTCAGTGGACCTGCGCAGAGGGCTGGGGCAGAGGTGGCAAAAGCTTCGGCAAAGACTTCAGACCACACCGGTGAGTTATGCAGCACACCTCCCCAGGGCCAGGCCTGGTCATGGGGCCAGGCATCTACTCCTGGGCCCTCTGCCTTGTCACAAGCCCCTTCTGCAACAGCAGCCCCACCCCCTCAGCAGTGGGCTTGGTTGTCGGGTCAACTCCCTCCTTCACAGATCTGGTGCCACTACCCGGGTTATGGCCCTCAATTCTCATTGCCCCTTAGGACTGTTGGGGCGCACAGGCTCCTTGAAGTGGCCCTGCCAAACAGTTCCCAGCCAAGGACTTGCCATCTGGTGACACAGCCTTGCCGCTTGGTGCTCACCTGCTATCAGCTACCCATGAGAAAATCTGCAGAGGGGGATGTGTCAATGTTTTTCTCCTCCTGTATTGAGAGTTGGAGAAGATGGATAAGGAGGATCTTGAGAAGAGGGACAAAGAAAAGTTGAAAAGGAGAACTGTGGATAGGACCTGGGCCAATTGGCTAGCAAGGTTTTCCATCTGTGCAGGGGTTATAGCCCAGGCTCAGCCTTACAGAGCTGCATTCAGTATATGGACATTGTATATAAAGGCTACATGGTAAGTCTGGCAGTAGTATGATGAGGAGTTTCACATGTGGGCTGCTTGGAATCCCATGCTTCCCTGGGACCAGGTTCACCCTCTGTTGTGGATACAGATCATGTCCCCTGTGCATCCGATTTTTGGAGAGCGCTCACACAGTGGTCATCTGGTGCACTGTGTCCAGTCTGTGCCCAGTCCCTGCGAGTCTGTGGGGAAGGTGGTTCAACCCCGCCTGTTCTGTTGGGAGTTTGGTTCCCAAGGGGTCTGTAACAGGAAGGCTTACCAGTACAAGCATGAGTACCCCATGCGTGGTGGCTCCCACTCATTCTCCAATTGCCCTAAAGCCAGGCCACAGCACAGGAAAAAGTAGCAGGGGGGAGGGGGCAACCAATCATTTGGTAAAGGTCCCCAGCCCCCTAAACCTGAAGGCCCTGGAGGCATGGCTGGTTAATTACCCCAATCGGGTTGATGCCCATTACCTGTTGGAAGGTTTTCAATTGGGCTTTTGTATTTCATTTAAGGGTGATAGGCATGCTTTTATAGCCAACAACCTCCGCTCAGTTCAAGGAATGGAGGGGGTAGTTAGGGACATAATCAATAAAGGAAGGGCCGAAGGTAGGGTTCTAGGTCCGTTCCCTACTCCTCCAGTTCCCAACTTGCGTGTCTCACCTCTGGGGGTGGTGCCTAAAAAGACGCCTGGTGAGTTTCGCTTAATTCACCATCTCTCCTTCCCCAGAGAGGGACCTATCAACTATGGGATTCTGTATGAGCTATGCTGTGTCCATTATACAACCTTTGACAAGGCAGTATGGATTGTACAGTGTTGCAGCCCTGGTGCAAAACGGGCTAAATGTGGCATTAAATCTGCCTTTCGCCTGCTTCCAGTACATCCGGACAATTCTGAGTTGCTGGGTTTTTGTTTTGATGGCCTTTTTTACTGTTTCTTGTGCTGCCTTTGAGCACTTCAGCTCCTTTTTGGAGTCGGCAGTTTGTTAGCGGTGTGGGTTTCCTGTTGTAGATAATTATCTGGATGATTTCCTCTTTCTGGGTCTGGCTGGTTCTAGCCATTGTGGGCTGCTTCTTAATACTTTTGGGTGGTAGGCGGCTGAACTGGGAGGAGACCTTTCTGGGTGTGGAGCTCGACATCATGGCTCAGCTGTCCCACTTGCCTGAGGGTGAATGGTTTTCTGGGTAGGCATAAGTTGACTCTGTTGGAGGTCCAGCAGTTGGTGGGACATCTTAATATCACCTGCAAGGTGGTTGCTCCAGGGTGGGCATTTTTGCGGAGGCTTTGTGATGCCATGGTTGGCCTTCACCTTCTACATCACAGAACATGGGTCACAGACTCCATGTGGGCCGATCTTTTGTTCTGGAAAAGTTTATTATTGATTTTATTTTTTTTCATATTTATACCCTGCCCTCCTCACAAATGGGCTCAGGGCAGTTTACAAGTCGGTACAATATACCTGGTATAGATAAAACAATTAAAACATTTTAAATAGTTTAAAACAATTAAACAATCAGACATTTAAAATGCTCTCAGTACTCATCTCCATTTGTTAGCTTTGAATGGAGCAGCCTAAATGACAGTCACAGTTCCCCCAGTTCCCCCCATTCAGTGGCCTTTTTGCACTTGTGGAGACCTAGCTGTATCTCTATCCCTATCCCCCGGGCCAACTCTCTGCACACTGATGGTCAGATGGTAATATTTGGTGGTAATAGTAGTGGCAGCTCCTAGTTGAAAGCCTGGTGGAAGAGCTCCATCTTGCAGGCCCTGCGGACCTGTAAAAGGTCCCACAGGGCCCTGATCTCTTCCTGGAGCTCATTCCACCAGTGAGGAGCTGCCACTGAGAAGGCCCTGGCCCTGGTGTCAGAGAGCCTGGCATCCTTGGGGCCTGGAATAACTAGCCAATGTTGCAACCCCAACCGTAATGCTTTCTGGGGTCTATGTGGGGAGAGGCGGTCCCTCAGGTATGTTGGAATCTGGCCGTATAGAGCTTTAAAGGTAAGTACCAGCACCTTGAAGTGAATTCAATATGCTATTGGCAGCCAGTGCAGTAGCTTCAGGACAGGCTGAATGTGCTCCCATCTAGGGAGATGCATTAAAAGCCTGGCTGCTTCATTCTGCACCAGTACATTCTATACTGGATTTGCAAGAAGGGTAGCCCCGTGTAGAGAGCATTACAGTAGTCTAACCTCGAGGTGACTACAGATCACTGTAGCTAGGTCGTCGTGGTCAAGGAAGGGAACCAACTGCCGAATCAGCCGAAGATGATAAAAGGCCAACTTAGCAGTGGCTGCTACCTGGTCCTGCATTGTTAAGGAGGAATCTATTGAGTTATAGTTTTGTAGGAGTGAGGTAGCAAGCAGTTACACTAGATGGTTCTGATCTAAGCTGTCAAACTGAGCTGTCAGACCAACAGCTAAGTAATTAGTTGCTGGTGCTTCCTACAGGTGTTGTGTATGTAGGTCAAGCATTGTATCATCTTGACTGTAATTGGCTAGATGGTAGCATAAGAATTGTATGCTCAGTGAGCTAGTTGAGAGGCTTAGCTCTCTGAAGTAAGGTGTGCCATGCTGTCCATCAGTAAGGTAACTCTCTGTATATAAGTTGTAAATGCTGTATTTATCTCATCACCTATATAAACTCTCTGTGCACTTCTACTACTGGTCAGTCTCCTGCTTCTGATTTATTTACACACACCCAATAGAATCCAGGAGCACTCCCAGGCTCCTAACCTCCGGCACAGGCACTAATGGTGCCCCATCGAAGGTCAGGAGTGGGATGCTCATCCCCAAACCACTCCAGCTCAGGCACAGGACCTCTGTCTTTGCTGGGTTTAGCTTCAGCCAACTCAGTCTAAGCCAACCAGCCATGGCATTCAATGCCCAGTCCAGATCTTCCAGTCTGGAGTCTAACTGGCTCCCCAAAATTGGATAGAGCTGGGGGTCATCAATGTATTGGTGACACCCCAGTCCATACATCCGGGCAATCTGGGAAAGGGGGTGCATGTAGATGTTAAATAACATTGGGGACAGTACCACCCCTTGACACACTCTACACTCCAGCAGGTGTCTCTGGGACTGCTGTTCCCCTAATACCACCCTTTGTCCCTGACCCTGGAAAAAGGAAACAAGCCATTGCAAGGCAAGTCCCTGTATCCCCATGTCGGTGAGGTGGTGGGTAAGCAACTGATGGTTGACTGTGTCAAAGGTGGCCAACAGATCTAACAACAACAGTACTGCCAAACTTCCCCGATCCAAGTATCTCCAGAGGTCGTTGGTAACAGCAACCAGTGCTGTCTCCATCACATGTCCTGGGCGGAAGCCAGACTGGAAGGGATCTAATATGGAACTATCATCCAGAAAGCCCTGCAACTTTACCGCCACCACTCTCGAGCTTCGTCTCAAACACGACACCAACATCTCTCTAGCTGTCTCAGCTCCCACTTCATAAGCCACAGCTCCTGGGTAAACCAAGGAGCAAGCTTAGAGTGAGGGTGCAGAGGGCTCTGGGGAGCGATCTCATCGATGGCTGTAGAGAGCTGACTATGCCAGTCCTCCACAAGCTCATCCAACAAGCCACCAGGGGGTATCAGATCCCACAGAGGCACCTGAAGCCGTACTGGGTTCATCTGGCTCTGCGAGCAAGCTAAAATACGCTTGTCGCATGAACAGAGTCGGGGTGGCACATTCAGACGGCCCTTAGGGCATGGTGGTCTGACCATGGTACTGCCAGAGCAGTAATCCGGTCCACCGTTACCCCAGCCGTGAAGATTAAATCGAACATGTGCCCGGCCCAGTGGGTGGGGGTCATTACAAGTTGGGAGAGTCCCAGCACCACCATGGACAACACTAGATCCGCTGCCTGAATGGGAGCCATGTCATCGGCATGGATGTTGAAATCACCCATGACTATCAGCCTAGGGAGTTACAACACCCCGCCTGATATCGCCTCCATCAGGGATGGTAGGCTATTTGCCGGTGCGTTAGGTGGTCAGTACACCAGCCACATCGCCACGCTCTCCCTGGCCTCCCACACCAGACTGACACACTCAATGCCCGTGATTTTCAACACCGGGAATGCTGTGAAGGAGTAAGCCTCCTGAATGAACATAGCCACTCCTCCACCCCACCCCCTAGTCTGAGATTGGTATAGGACTGAGAACCCGGGAGGGGATAATTGGGAGAGAGATATGGTCTCACCATCCCGTACTCAGGTCTCGGTCACACATGCCAGGTCTATCTCCTGCTCTAGCAGAAAGTCCCGAAGGACTATGGTTTTATTATTGATAGACCTGGCATTGCACAACACCAATGATGGAGGGGGGGTTATCCATCCTAGCCCCACTGCCAACCACCTTCAGGATGGGTCACAGGCTGGAAGGATGCTGAGCAATTCTATTTCTCCACATCCTTCCCTTTACTCTCTTCCTGGACCCACTGCTGTACTTTCCCTTCCCCAGGAGCAGTGGAATTTGTTGCCCAGGCATTGCCATACCACCTGTCTTTGCATTAGCCTCAGACCCCTAATGGGCTTATAACATGCTCCCCCCTGCATACTCAGTGATAGAAGTCTGCTGGTTCTAGTGCTGATAATCTACTATCCCACTTGTCCTACTATAAAAATTCAAATATCCTCTACGGATTACTACAATTTCAATCAAATCAGATACAATTAGTATCCTTAACAATTATAAATACTAGCAATCAAAAACCCCTCAATTGCACTTACAATCAATTTAGTAGGGCATTTGTGTAGCTCGATGAAAACAACACTCCTTTTAGCCACAGCTAACTGGCACAACATTCCTTCCCAACAACTTTATAGGATCATTCAATGGGGTGTCATTCTGGAGGGATGATCTGCAGCTCGATGCTGAGCTGTAGGTTCATTCGCATGCATCCAGTACCTTCGGATTTGGGATTTATTTTGGGGGGCATTGATGTGTGGGTGTCTGGCCTTCTGATTGGGTGGATGCCAGCATCACCAGGGACCTTACTTTCCTAGAGTTCTTTCCCATACTGGTTGCTGTTTGGCTATGGGGTGAGGGATTGGTGAACCACAGAGTCCACTTTTGGTGTGACAAGTTATCTGTGGTCCACATCATCAACTCCCTCACCTCAAGGTCTTAATGGGTTATGGCCTTGGTCCCGGGCCTTCACACTGTGATGCCTCCAGCTCAACATTTTGTTTTTGGCCAGGCATGTGCCCGGGGTAGATAACGGGGTGGTTGACGCTCTCTCTCACAAACAGATGGAGAGGTTTTGTCAGTTGGCCCCTGAACCCGATCTTCATCCGGCAAGCATCCCCCAGGAGCTATGGCTGCTTGGCGAGCCGAGGCCTGCAGAGCAATAGACCTTGCCATAGCCCAGGCACCAGGAAGTCTTATGAGAGAGTGGTATGCCAGTTTGAGGAATTTAGGTATGAGGCAGGGTATCAGGTAACCTGGCCCTTACCAGTGGAGCAACTGCTGCACTATTGTGTCGACCTTAAAGGTAAGGGGCTTGCGGTTCGCTATATTAAGGGACACCTGTCAGCTCTGGCTTTTGCCAGCAAGGCATTTGGTTTTCGGGAAGAAACCAATGACTTGAGATTATGGAAGATGCTTGAGGGTTGGACTAGGGAAGCCTCTATCACCTTCAGTCCTGAAGGGACTGAGACGAGCTTCGAGTGAGGTGTGCGTGTCTGGATTTGAAGCCAGCTCACTCCATGTAGCGGCTTTGGTTGCCTTCTTTGGGGCCTTCCGGTCAGCGAGTTAGAGGCCCAGTCTCGTGATGATGTTTCCGGGCAGGCTTTCTTGTGGAGTGGATTGGACACTGAGCATTTCAACTTTTGGATGAGGAAAAAAAATCAGTTGGGCTACAGCATGCTTTTAGAACCTTGGCTTTTCCTGATGGATGTTCTTTCTCAAGGACTCCACCGGATAGGGCAGCCCAGTCCCTTTTAAGTGGACACTCACAAAGCTAGTTCCCTGAGCAATTGGTTTAGGTAACTAAAGACTACTTCTGCTTCCCACTCACTATTTATTAATATATAGGGCAAAGGCTAGCTGGTTTGTGATTTTAGTATCATTCCCTGACAATATTCAGCCACTGTTAGAAGGGGTGACAATTGCTCTAGGAACATGAATACAATGCAAGAACCTTCAGTCCTTAACTGTCTTCATTCTTCCATTCTGTCATCACCCACCATAACATATTGTCTTTCCTACAGCCCATTTTTGACTCCTGCTCTTTCTCCAATGGATTCGAACTCATATCCCTCACACACAGCTCTTTGGGCTCTAACTCTTCTCATTGTCCATTGTCACTCTTACACCAACATTCCACCAGCACTCATAGGCCGCATTCTTGGAGAGACAGGAGTAGACTAGTCTCTTAAGTGACTGAGGATTCAATTCAAAACGTATAACATCGGTTCATGGTGCTCCTGTTTATTTTTCAGGGAGGAGGTGAATCTGCTCCCGCCGGAAATGTAAGTATTTCTAAACAGGGGATGACTAAGTAAAAATAAAAGAAAAGTGTACCAGAGTGCTGTTTTGTCTAAAAGAAGGAATCAAGTTCCCTCCTAGGTACACAGAATGGTTTAGCAGGGACATGAAGGACTTCCCGGTGTCCATGAAGAAACTTCTTGTAGAGTGGATCACACACTGAGCTTCTCAGCTTTTGGCTGAGAAAAAAAAATAAGTTGGGCCACAGCATGCTTTTAGAGCCGTGGCTTTTTCTGATGGATGTCACATATTCTACCACTGGTAACTTCAGTGTATTAAAGATCCCTGGTTTTATGTGAGACTCTGAAAGCTACTCTGACTTCTTACCCTAACACTCAACACGACCTCTCACCAGCTGACAGGAGCAGGCATGTGAGGCCATTCCAGGTACACCACCCAGTTTATCTTTCTTACTTTTTTTTTTGCAACAGACATCACCCTTCTCTATACCACTTCTCCACTCCAGTTCCCTTTTCAGTGGTCCTTCACACTGCTGGTTCCCTGAGTGATTGGGTTAGGGAACTAAATACTGCTTCTGTTTCCCACTCACTATTTATTAATATACTAGTGAGGAAAGCCCATTGTGTTGGTAGACAACGGACCCTAGATAGGAAGGAAGGAAGGGTTGAAGGAAGGGAGGGAGGATGCAAAAAGCAGAGGTAGAGAGAGACAGAGAGAGTTAGAGGGGGGAAGAGAAAAGGGGGGACAGAGAGAGGGAAAGAGGAGGGAGACAGAGACAGAGTGGGGAGTTATGATAGTAAGTTGGAAAGAAAGAAATGAAGGGAGAAAGAATGAAAGCAAGGAAGAAAGAAGGGTAGAAAGAGAGAGACTGAGAGAGAGAGAGTGGAAAGAAGGAAGGAAGGAAAGAAGGGTGGGAAGAAGTGGAGAAAAGAAAGAGAGGGGGAAACAGAGTGAGTGAGAGAGAGAGAAAGTGAGGAGGGGAGTGAGAGAGAAAGGAAGGGGGAGGCACAGGGTGGGAGAAGCGGGGGATGCTGGCATGGGTTCTCTCATGCGCCCAGAGTGCCAGGAGGCGGGAGAAGGAAAGGGAGGGTCCCAATAAAGGTTCTCCCATCTGCCCAGCTTGGCAGGGGGAGGGGCTTAGCCAGGCATCCAGCGGCTCTCTTGAAAGCCGCTGGCGCCGACTTTCACCTGGATGGGAGACATCCGAAGCTGGGTGTGCACTGGGCGGGTGGGTCCAAAGACAGGTGTGCGGCGGCTCAGTGGCTGGCGGCGGTGGCCTTCTACTGGGCAGGTGGGTGGTGGGTGTGCCCAATGCCGGGTGTGTGGCGGCTCAGTCGCCACCGCCACCGGGCTTGTACTGTGCGGGTGGCTGGTGGGTGGCCCAAAGCTGGGTGTGCGGTAGCTCAGTGGCCACTGGTGCTGGCCTTGTACTGGGTGGGTGGGGGGCGGGTGGCCTGAAGTCGTGCATGTGGCATGTCAGTGGCCACTGCCGGCCTTGTACTGGGCAGGTGGGGGCGGGTGGCCTGAAGCCGGGCATGCAGCGGCTCAGTAGCCGCTGCCAGCCTTGTACTGGGCTGGTGGGGGGTGGGTGGCCCGAAGCCAGGCGTGCGGCGGCTCAGTGGCCGTCGCCAGCCTCCTACAGGGTGGATGGGGGTGGGTGGCCCGAAGCCAGGTGTGTGGCAGCTCAGTGGCTGCCGCTGGCCTTGTACTGAACAGGTGGGGGGCGGATGGCCTGAAGACGGGCATGCGGTGGCTCAGTGGCCACTGCCGGCCTTGTACTGGGCGCATGGGGGGCGGGTGTCATTGCTCACAGAGACATATTATCTTTCTTACAGCACATTTCTGACTCCTTTTCTTTCACTCACAGACTCAAACCCATATCCCTCATACTCAGATCTTGGGCTCTAACTCTCCTCACTGTCCACTGTCACTCTTCCTCCAACATTCCACCAGCACACATAGGCTGCATTCTGGGACAACTGGAAGTAGACTAGTCTCTTACAGCCACTGATAATTCAGGTGTGATTCAGTTCAAAAGGTATAACATAGGCTCATGCCATTCTTGTCTGTTTTTCAGGGCGGAGGTGAACCTGTTCCCACAGAAAACGTGAGTATTTTTTTTAGAAAGGGACCAATACGTAATAATAATAAAAAAGATGTACCAGATGGCTGTTTCTTCCAAAAGAAGGAAGCAAGTACCATGCTAAATGTACAGAATGGATTTGGTAGGAACTTGAAGGTCTTCCCTTGTCCATGAAGAGACTTCTCGTAGATTGGATCACACCCTGAGCCTTTCAATTTTTGGTTGAGGAAAAAAAAATGAATTGGGCCACAGCATGCTTTTAGAGCCCTGGCTGTTTCGAGAAGGATGTCGCACATTCCACCACTGGTAACTGTAGTGTATTAAAGGTCCCTGGTTTAATGTCAGACTCTGAGAGTTCCTCTGACCTCTTAACTTCACACCCAACCACTCCTGAACTGAGAGGAGCCTATTTATTTTTGCAACACACTGTACCCTTCTCTACAATACTTCTCCACTCCCTTATTGAAGGACACCACCAGATATGGCAGCCTAGTTCTCTTTTCACTGGACCTTCATAGTGCTGGTTCCCTGAGCGATTGGGTTAGGGAACTAAACAATGCTTCCATTTCCCATTCACTATTTATTAATATGTAGGCTAAAGGCTAGCTGGTTTATGTTTTTAGTTTCTTCCCTTGACAATATTCAGCCACTGTTAAAATGGATGACGATTGCTCTAAGAACAAGGATTCAATGCAAGAACCTTCAGGCACTCATTCTCGTCATTCTTCCATTCTGTCATCACTCACAGTGACACAGTACCTTTCTTACAGCCCATTTCTGATTCCTGCTCTTTCCCTCACTGACTTGAACCCACATCCCTCACCCACAGCTCTCTGGGCTCTAACTCTCCTCACGGTCCACTGTGACTCTTACCCCAATATTCCACCATCACTCATAGGTGGCATTCTGGGAGAGCTGGGAGTGGACTAATCTCTTCCAGCTACTGATAATTCAGGTGTGATTCAGTTCAAAATGTATAACATAGGCTCATGCTATTCTTGCCCATTTTCCAGGGAGGAGGTGAACCTGCTCCTGCAGATAATGTGAGTATTTTTAAAAGGGGACTACCTGGTAAAAATAAATAAAAGCAGGGCTCTTATTGTAGCTGAAGCTCCTTTGCATAGTAGGCGACACATCCCTAATGTAGCCAATCCTCCAAGAGCTTACAATAGCCCCTTTAAGAAGAGCTCTGTAAGCTCTCAGAGGATTGGCTACATTAGGGGTGTGTGGCCTAATATGCAAAGGAGTTTCTGCTACAAAAAGAGCCATGGTGAAGGGCAAGGCTTTGGTATTGCAGGCCATTGAGGATCTCTGGGACATTTGGGCCAGGTGGACCGAAGTGTCTATTGTGTGGTGGGCAATGATTCTGCGCAGGTTTTTCTGGGATGCCTTGAGCCCACTGGAGATTGACCGTGCATGCCATAAGGCTAACAGGGGCATTAAGAAGGCAGTGGATGCTGGATTGGGCCATTATTTACCCCACCTGCTGATACACCCCATATGCCTCTCTGTACATCATTCAGAGAAGGCTAATGACATCTTCCTGGAGGGCGTACGGTGAGGGCTCTGGGAGATCATAGGCCTTCTGGTGGGAGCATCAGCCTAAGCTGAGGCTTGACCTCAGCTGTGGCTGGAATGGGACTGGTGAATGATACGCGGCTAGGGGGATAACCAAATAACAGCCCTTGTATGGGGATAGAACTCTGGCTGTTGGAGCCTTTGTGGTTGCGACCTGGGGAGAAGAGAGCAGACAGCCTTTGGGAGTGCATGGATGATTGCCACTTAAGTTCTTCGACTTGGAGGTTGGAGCTCCAGGGCATTGCCCTTGGTGTGCCTGACCAGTGCGAACCTCAAATGCTGGCTTAAGCTGGGGGCAGGTTGGTCCCTGTTATACAGCTGGGGAAGGGTTATGTAACCCTTTGCCTGGTTCATGCCGCTCCTCACCTTGGCCCTCGCTGTTGGTTTTCAGTTGTAAGTTTAACAAAGTGGTCCATAGTTTATCCAGTCCCTGTGTCTGACTCTTCCTTCCGAATATGGGGGCAAAAGATGGCAAGTATTCAAAGCAGTTCATAGTGACTCCTGCAAGATTCTGAATTAGATGGTAATTAATAGCAGTCTGTTTATGTTGATGTTCTGTTGCCCTCTTTGAACAGGTCAAATCTCAATGGGCACTGTAAGCATTGCAAGCAGTGTGAGCAGGGAAGGGAGAGATGGATTGGACGTCCACCACATCAACCAAAGGCCTGGAGGAATGGCTCCATTTTACAGGCTTTGCAGAACTGTAATAAGTTCTGTGGGGCCCTCATTGCAAGCTGCTTACAGCATATTTTATAGAGAGACATCAAATAAATCATGAAGCAGATCTGACCTGAAGGTATTTTCTTCTAAAGTTTATTAATAATATGCAGCCTATATGTATGCATCCATGTATACATCATATATACAAAGCTAGAGAATCAGTAAACAATAAGGAAAAAAACCCTCCAATTAAATGCATACGATGGTAGAGAGATAAAGGATATGACAAGGCAAGGCAAAATATCAACATCTATTTATATAAAAGAAAGTCCCCTCACTGTAAAATCAACACCCAGGCCAAACCACTGGACCTAGATACACCAAATTCGGGGAGAGTGCTCCTACCATGACATAAATGCTCACTAAGAAACGATTTTTAGAAATTCAACCCCTAAGGGAGTCAAAAGGGGTAAAATGTGCTCCCCCATTGATTCCTATGTGGCTGCCAGGCTGCTGCCACCTTGCTACCCCTCACTCTCTGATTGGTCAGCCGCAGAGCTCAGTGTTCTGAGGTAAAAAAGAAGAAGAAAACAATAGTTACAGCAGACTGAACAGAGCTAATGACAGTTGAGGAAATCAGGAATGGCCAACCACCTCCTGTGAGGAGCAGTAGCTGCTGGCCCAGCCTCTCTGATGGTTTCCAACACACTCCCCCCACCTCCTACACCTAACAGGTGGTTGTCTGTCAGGTGCAGCAGCGGTTGCAGGGTGCTTAAAGCCATGAGGGAGTCCACCCCAGCAGTAACTCCTTAGTGAATCTGCTGACCCTGCCTCCACAGTGGCTTCTAATACACCTCCCCCCTCCCCGTCCTACACTGGAGAGGCAGCTGCCTGTCAGGTGTAAGAGAGGAGGTGGGATGCTTACAGCCGCCAGGGAGGTTTGCTCAGCAAGAGTGCCTTAGCCCTACTGCTGGCCCAGCCTCTCTGATGCCTTTAAACATTATTGTCGAGCCGGATACACCAACACTACAAGGAGGAGGCAACTTAAGAATGTGGCAAAGACATTTGCACATAGTACTCCTGTGGGGCACTGAGCTGTGCAGGCCAAGTACCAGCAGGATCACCCTGAGGTGCTCAGAACAACACTGTCTCCATATGAGCAAAACAATCCAGGAACACAAGTAGAAATGCCATCACTTTCATGGAAGCTCGTGGGAGTTGACATAACAGATGACTGCTTCTTAAATGGACAGTTCTATGTTGCCTGCTCCAGATTAAGCTCACCAAGCAGTCTGGTGATCCTAGCACTTGAAGCCAGAACCAGCAATGTGGTCTACAGAGAGGTCCTTCAGTAGAGGAAAAAAAGTATGTATATCTCACTTCATTTTTTACACTACAATCTTCTCCATTAGAATTCCTACAACAAATGTTACATTTCAAACTTCACATCATCAGTATTATAACTGGATTTACGGAACTTAAATACTGTAGCGTAGCATAATAGGGTGAATAGTGGAAGCTCTCATCAACAAGGGGAACCCCAATGGAGAGATCATTCAATAAGGATATCAAAGGTCAGCCCACTCTCATCAGAGCTTGAAATCTAAGCAGGGTCATCCCTGATTAGTACTTGGATGAGAAACCACCAAGGAAGTCTAGATTTCCTACACAGAGGCAAGCAATAGCAAACTACTTCTCTACTTCCATTGCATAGGAAAAACTATGGGGTCACCACAAGTCAAAAGCAACTTGACAGGAGTTTCCCCTACCAAGCCATAGTTCATAAAGGATCTTAAAAGGTTGGATGTTTCAAAATAATAGGCTCAGCTTTAAGATAAATTATACCAAGTGTGCTACAGAATGGATACTGCTGCCCCTTCCCTGTTTGAGCAACGTAGTGCATGTTATGATTTAACACAGTTAATAGGAAGATTATCCAATGCTGCTCATCATGCCAAAATGCTGATGTAGTTTATTTTCATCTATATCTCTTTACAAAGGGTTCATCCTTTTTACTTAATCTGCAGTTTTGTGGAAATCCTACCAAAATGCCAGTACAGTGGGACCTTAGTCCTATAAGAAAAGCAAGGGTTTATATATTAAAAAATCCCTGGGAAACACTAGATTTTGCTGCCAAGAAAATACATTTTTTGTCACATTTGGTGGTATTATCCCATGTCTGGGAACTGGCAGGAGATTCCTGGGGGTAGGGAACTTATCTTTTCCAAGTCACATCGAGGCCTTGACAGCATGTTTTACACAACCCAGAAATGATGTCACCACATCAGGGTGAGGGTCTAATGATATCGTTTGCGGCAAATGCTAAAGCATTGCTAGACATGATGCCTTCACTTGTGGGTTGTATAGAAAGTGACACTATGGTTATGCATCAGTGCCTCCCTTCCCTGGCATTTTCCCCACCATCCAATCAGAGGTGATGGGCAGAGGACTGGGAGGGCGAGAGCTTTTCTACTGAACTCTACTTAACCCAAGAGCACAAGGCTGCTGGGAAATTATGGCTAATCTGGCGTCATTTCGTTTCAATATAGCATTCCCCCTTTATTCCAGAAGTATTTCTCTTACACAATATGATATATGTTCTCAATTGATTTCAAGTATTTGATCTTGACTTAATTACAACTTGTATGCTTAGTCTTTGCTGGGCATATGGAATGACCAGGTTGTTTCTAGATTGAAGGGAAGGTCATAAAAAATGAGTGTGTTACATAAACTGTTTACAGCTGTACAGAAGTCAAAAGATGTAGGTCACTTGGATGTTTATTGAAATTTTGTGATTTACTACAGAACATGATATAAAGTAGCGGTGGGTGATATATGTGCATATGCTTACATTCTTATCTTCCTAATTAAAGAAAACAGAAGGAAATATCTTCAGGTCAGATCTGCTTCATGATTTATTTGATGTCTCTCTATAAAATATGCTCTAAGCGACTTGCAATGAGATTGATGTGTCAATGTACCCTTCTTAATTGTGGAATGCTGAGAGTAATTAACTGAGAGCCTGTTGTTATGCTCCATTGGTCTCCTCTCAATCATGCATTTACACATCAGTCTCCAATTTTGATATATTTATTTGCTTCACTGTATTCCCACCCCTCCTGGTATTAAGTCCAAACAAATCGTGACCACATCAACTAAGCTTGTTATTCCTGTTTGGTCCTTGCATCTGTTAAACATATTCATTATCTTGTATGCTAATCGCTGCTCACCCGCTCCATATAGAGAGAGACGGGTAAATTATCTGAAGAAGTGTGCATGCGCATGAAAGCTTATATCTTAACTATGGCCCTTCCAGGTGACAGCCACAAGGCTATGAGCATGGAGGACCTCCTTTACCTCCATGGAAGGGTCAGAATGCCCCAATGTCAAGGGAGAAGGGGTAAAGCTGCCTTTTATTTCTCTTAAATGTGCCATATGACACATTTCTTTAACATTCAGGCAGACCTTCAAGCTTGACCAAATGTGAGAATTGGAGGATTCCAGACCACTAAATTGGATGAGCAGTGCTTTTCTTTCTCTCAAAAGCTCTGGGAAGCATAGCTCTGTGAAAAGGGGAAACTTCTCTAGGAGAGAATTCCCAGCACCGAAACAGTAGCTTCTGGAGAGCCAGTTTGGTGTAGTGGTTAAGTGTGCGGACTCTTATAGGGGAGAACCGGGTTTGACTCCCCACTCCTCCACTTGAACCGGCTGATGTGACCTTGGGTCAGTCACAAGCTCTGGCACAGCTGTTCTCTCAAGGACAGTTTCTGTCAGAAGTTCTCTCAGCCCCACCTACCTCACAGGGTGTCTGTTGTGGGGAGGGGAAGGGAAAGGAGTTTGTAAGCCGTTCTGAGACGCCTTTGGGCAGTGAAGGGCGGGGTATAAATCCAATCTCTTCCCTTCTTCTTCTTCTTCGTTGGAAGCCATGACAATTAAGCTGGTTTCAAACCCAAAAGTCTGAGTTGCATGAAGTCTTTTAGAATAAGATATTTTGGCTTAGTTTTTAGAAGTGATTTACAGAGGTATGTTTTTCTTGCTTGAAGTTAGCATCCTTGGATGGCCTCAAGTTGTGAGTATTTCTTTATGAACTGGGGGCCTCTGTGTGAGCGGAAATGTGGTTGGTGAGTGTCTATAATATGCCTTTAAGAGTCCTTCCTTGTGGCAGCAGACAGCTATATATATCTTTTGTCTTCTTCAAAGAGATCCTCATGGGGGTCCCTTGTCTGAGAATGAGTTTGATGGATGACAGTGGGGGTTTAGGTTCACCAACAGATGTATCCAAGGTCCAAGCCACAATGCCTTCAAACATTCATTGTGTTTAATATGGAATTAAATGGTCTTAAATAAAAAGTTTAATTTGGAAAACTTGAGTATGAACTCTGTTAGAGAACACGGTGGAAGTCTAGATATCTATTGAACAATAAGCAACGTTTTCAAGAGTTATCAATAAACATGAAGAATAACTACTTTTTTGTTGTTGTTGTTTTAATTTAGGGTTTTCGCCGTTTACAAATGGTGAGTATTCCACATCTCCTAATCCAGGGGTGACAAACATGAGGCCTGGGGGATGGAACCGGCCCGTCCAGGCCTCTAATGCTGCCCGTGAGCTACTGGTGCAA
Source organism: Gekko gecko (assembly GCA_029375565.1). Taxonomy (NCBI): domain Eukaryota; kingdom Metazoa; phylum Chordata; class Lepidosauria; order Squamata; family Gekkonidae; genus Gekko; species Gekko gecko. The sequence goes on along the minus strand of JAPDNY010000255.1, from coordinate 32,273 downwards.
GGGAGGGAACAGGAGGCTGCTCAAGACGGGCGGGGGGAGCCACTCCAATTGTAGCTTCCGCAAGGCAGGAGAACCTCATCTGCAGCAGTCAAGCAGAACTCCTGCACTTCAGGGACAGCCTCACTGGTAAGTTGGAAGCCATTGCAGCTGCATTCAGTCCTCGCCCCTCAACCTGCATCTCCAGAGTTGTTGCCCTGGATGGCCACAGGGATCAGCATTTTCACATGGAGGATGCAAACAAGCCTCTGTTGGGACCTGCTGGCAGCCACCTGCATCACCCTATTCATGCCCCCCAAGTGGCAGCGGTGCTTTGGCCCATGGTCAGGCATTCTTTGGCAGTGTCTTCCACATATTAGAGGCAAAGTCCTGCCACTGGGCACTTGGTGGCCAGCGCCCCCCCCGGACAACCCAGCACATGGCTTGGCTCACCAGTGACATTTATGTCAGATTCCCCACTCCTCTACCTGCAGCTGCTGGTGTGACCTTGGGTCAGTGACAAGTTCTCTCAGAGCTGTTCTCAAGGGCAGTCCTCAAAAGAGCTCTCTTAGCCCCACCTACCTCACAGGGTGTTTGTTGTGGGGAAGGGAAGGGAAAAGAGATTGTAAGACACTCTGAGACTCCTTCAGGTAAAGAAGAATGGAGTATACATCCAATCTCCTCTTCTTCCTCCTCCTCCTCCTTCTGTAACTCAGCCTTCCTGGAATTTGGCAGCATATTCTGGAGGGGATGAAAACAGAAGCTGATTCACAGCTGATCAGGGCATCAGTGGATGTCTAGTTCAATTTCCCCCCTGGGAAAACTGGGAAGTTTTCTGCACTCTACCAAGGATAGAAGACAGCAGACCTTTTTTTTAGAGATCAGCTAAATCCAGCTTCTGATCCCCCCAAACAAAACAATGGCTGCATCCCAGGGAGGCTGGGACACAGTGACGTCTCTAAGGCAGGAGATCAGAAGCAGGCTTCCAGGTGACATCCCTGTTCCACTGAGCGGTGTTTGCCAACCTGTTTGCCAAGTTCTTTGGTGAAGGTAGAACATATTTATTCATTTATTCAATTTATACCCCACCCTCCCCGTCAAAGCAGGCTCAGGGTAGCATCCAAAGGATAAAACAAAAGTACAATTATAACATTGATAAACTCATATAAAAACTATCAGATATCGTAAAGTGCTAACTAGTTGACAACTAATACTTAAGGATGGCAGCGACACTTATGTTAGCATAATCTCTGGTCTGCCTTGCTCATCAGCTTCTCGGTCTTTATCATATATATGCAGCAGGCATATTCAAGTTTTGATCACAGTTGGATTGCAAGTGTCAAGCATGGTATAGAGGCTACCAAATAGATTTCTTGATGAACTGTGGACTTCTGTGTGAGTGAAATAGTAGTGTGGTGCTTGTTCATTAAGGCTTCATGATTCCTTGTTTGTAATCTCAAGACTTTCCCAAAACAGCAAAGCAGAGCTCCTGATCGCCAGCTGTCAGCCTTCGTAACTAAATCTCTTCAGAGATTGCTGCTAGTATACCCCCGGTCCGAACTATTTGAGCCATTGCGACAAGCTGTACGTGGATCCTGAAAACTTCAAGCTTTTGAGTGACGTCCTTATAATCTGTCATTGTTCTGGCATCCCACTTCAGCAAGGACTTCACCCATGCCATCTTCTGCAAGCTGGTTCTGGCTCTGCAACACCTCTAATCTCTTGCAGGGCCCTCTAGTGCCCTCCTTTCCCATTTCCACCTAATAAAAGACATTGCTTGCAAAAAACATATATATCCTTGTTTGCATAAATGTACCATTTAATAGCATGATGAATACGTGTCATCTACTTTTGTTTTAATAAAGGATATTCTTGAAAATGTGCTGGTGAGTCTTTCAATCCTCTGTGCACTGGCTGAATGATCAATTATGCCTTTTTCATTGGAGCGCAGGCTTTCCTTGGCTAATAATAATAATAACAATAATAATAATAATAATAATAGCAATAATAGTAATAACAATAACAGTAATAATACTTTTCAATTTATTAATCACTTTTCCCACTCACTCAGGCACAGAGCAATTTACAGAGACATGGACTAACAATTTTGGGGGGGATAGGGAGACAACATACAATTATTTTAATCACACACTGTAGCTGCTTGGGAGAGTTCATCTGCAGGCTGTATCAGATGTGATCCGATGGCATGTTCTTTGTCGGCTGGCTGATGACGCCAGGACTCACGATGTTGCATTGTTCACACTGCCACCACCTGGCCAATTTGATCCACTGCAGGCCAATTTGCTCCACTGCAGGGAATGCCGACACAGATTTTTCTACCTTCTGATCTCGCAGCGTGGCAGATGTCTTCAACGGCAGCTAACACCTCCCCGAAGGGATTGGCGTGCCCACCTCTAGTGGGTGGTCCCCAATTTATCTACTTGCCAAAGCTTTCAAATCACTGGGTAGACGATGAGCAAGGGACAAGGCTTGGTTGTTCACACCAGCTCGGGACTAGAACTGACAAAGCATGGCAGTTCAGATGTTATAGTTATGCAGTGGATTTACCCACTGCGCCACCGCTAGATCTACTTGAAGCAGCACTACATCTACTTGAAGCAGGCAGATAATTCTTTTTGTGGTTCTCTCTCTCTCTCTCTGTATTTTTCATATGTGCATGTGTGTTGATGGTCATCTGTGCTAGCCGCAGTTTTTACACTAATTAATGGCACAGGTTTAATTCCTTCTGGTTGGAAGCTAAGTATTATTGTCCCCATTCATAAGAAAGCGGACAAAACAGATCCACAGTACTACAGACCAATAAGCCTGATAGATATAGCAGCAAAGGTTTATAGTAAATACCTGTTGTTTAAGCTGGATGACTGCGTCTTTGAGAACCACATCATCCACCCCATCAAGCAGGGCTTAGGAAAGGTTTTGCCACCATTGACCATTGCCTGACACTTCACCAGTTGGCTTATGCAAGCTTAAAAGGCCCCCACAAAGTCTTTATATGTATCATTTGTGGACTTGGCCACCTCATTTGACTCCATTGATAGGAATAGACTATGGCAAAGACTGGCAGAACTGAATATTGATAAACGATTGTTATTCCTGTTACATGAGCTGCACACAAATATTAGTGCCCAAATTAGAGTTGGAATGTCAGGGTCCCTAACTAACAAAATCCCAGTTCATAAAGGAGTGAACCAGGGGTGTGTGTTGGCCCGTCTATTGTTTAACTTATATATAAACAATATTGTTGACAGGTTATCAGGCCCACAATTCTTTTCACCTACCCTTGGGAAGCATAAAATTTCAATTTTACTTTATGCAGACGACATGGCCCTAATATCACTTACAAAAATCGGGATGAGAAGATTATTGCAGCAACTAGGTTTATACTATAAGGAAGAGGCCCTTAATATTAACTTTGAAAAAAACAAAGTGATGGTCTTTAGGAAAAGGGATCAAATATCCTCCTGGAGCATACTTGGCAATTCAATAAATCAGTGTAGTATCTTTAAGTACTTAGGGATTACGTTTAGAGAGAATCTGAACTGGAATGCTCACATTGCCACAGTAAAAGCATCTGCGACAAGGATTGTGGGTTCCGTTCTGAGGTTTTATTATACCAAGGGAGGTTTTCTTATTGATCCTGTTATAAAACTATTTAAGAGTAAGGTTATCCCTCACCTTCTGTATGGTGCTGAGGTTTGGGGATGGAAAGAGGATATCCTCACTAGCATTGAAACAATTCAAAACCAGTTTTTAAGGCATATCCTGGCTCTTCCCAAGGGAACATCAGTTGCTCTGATGAGAGCAGAAACTGGTCTGCCTTCCTTAAGAGCGCGGGTGCATCTTGTGCTTCTAAAATCTTGGAAGAAAATCAGAGTTGCTGGCACCGACTCTTTTAGCCAACTAGCCTTTAATTCAATGCTATCCATAGACTTAGATCGTTCCTGCTGTCTTAATAATTTACTACTGAGATATTCCATTCCTGACGACCTTCTTAGTTCTTCAACAAACAATTCAGAACTTAGGGAATGGGTATTTAAACATGATGCTCTGTTAGACAGACAGTTAATTCTAAAATCACAGCCTGCTACCTGGTTCAAATCATTTAAGAATGACCATTTCAGATCGCCCTACCTCATTAATATAGATAGTCATAACCTCAGAGCAGCTTTTACATCTTTGCGTTTTGAATCAATGCCAACGGCTGTATTAGCTGGCCGCTATAGTAGAACACCCAAGGAACAGGGTTATTGTATTTGTGGTTCTTCTGTTATTGAGGATCTTCCCCATTATATCCTTGAATGCTCTTTGTATACACAACCTAGGTTAAAATTTCTCTCTGGTATTTTATCAGTTTTAAGCTTCTACTCAGTCCCTGAGAAAATTGTATTTTTGTTAGCTGATTCTAATGCCGATATGTCCTATAGAATGGCTTTATTTGCTTTGGCTGCAAAGAAAATACAGGCCAACGCTGTTCTTACGGGAACTAGTTAACATTGATTTTAGTGGGTATACTGTGATTCAATTAACTGTTCATAGCTCCGGTTTTTACCTTTTAAATATTTTAGACTATACTCAATCTTATACTATTATCTATGTTTATAGTATTTTTCTCTGTTGTTACTTTTGGATTGTAATGGCCCATGGCTAAATACAATAAAACTTTTCTTCTATGTTCATGTGCATGTTCATAGGAGAGTGTGTTCAGTGGGAAGTCATTGTGACCTCTGGTGAATGACCCCTATTGGGTGCCAGGGAGATATTCAATGAGATGGTTGAATAAAGCTTGCCCACACCTTCCGACTGCTGGTATTCGAAGGATATCTCCCATTCAAGTACCTGCCAGAGTTGACCCTGCTTAGCTTCCAAGATCTGATGAGATTGGACTTTCCTGGTATATCTGGGTCAGGGCCAGGCAGATATATTCTGAATGTAACATCTCCTTACGACGCTAGTGGCATTTATGACATTAGCAGAATGCAGGCAGAATTCAGACAGAATTCAGGCATTTACAACACTGGAAAATTTTAAGGCACAGAACATGGAGTTGCTTTTACTTAATTTCTCTGTCATGGATCAGGTTGATGCACGTTTAAAAAGCGTCAATAGGACACCATGCAGTGCGCAAATTATCATTTCACACATGAATGATACTGGGACATGCTGTGTAAAACACATTATTTAAATGATGATGAGCCTTATTCTTTCAGATCAGATGCCTTGTGGGCTTCCTGCCCCTGTCAGCCAGATATGTTTTCTGCTGAACTTCCTCTTGCTCTGGCTTGTTATTCCCCTTCTTTCTGCCACAACTGCTTCCTGGGCCCCTTGGTTTGCACTTGAGTAGGCCTCAACTACTGAAGAAGTCTCTACTCTAAGTCTAGTCATGGTAGGCACTACTTTCCCTCCCCCTCGTTTGCTCCCAGGGCTCCAGTCCTGACTTTTCCTCCTGTTGGTAGCTGAAGTACAGACTTTCTACAGGGTGTTCCAAGACACCCACACTTCACAACGAAACCTGAAAATCCATGGGTATATGAGAGTATGGGGGCTGGGGTTTGTCTTGGATTTGTGTTGGGGTGAAGTTGTTCCAAATCCATGTTTTGGCCCTGGCAAGATTACCATCTTCTATAAACTATTCATTTACTTTCATGTACTCAAGTTCTGCAGTAGAGTTTTTATGAGTGAATGAAGTGTGTATTTTAGATGTCCTCTTTGGTGATGTGTAAACTAGAATTACATATTTTAACTAAATCAGATTTTCCCAGTATTAGCTGGGGATCGGAGAGGGACTACCCAGTTTTTTTCATACTGCTATGAAGCAATCAAAATTCATAGGAAGGCAAAACAGGAAGCCTGTACCCTTCTTAATCTCATTAGGGAGAGGAGGTCACTTAGCAGCCTGGCCTTGACCTGATAATTGCAAGGTCTGACTCTCCAAACAGAAGGTCCTATGTTAGATGGGGTTATGGTCCAGCTTAGTGGCCACTGGTGCCCCTCCAAAGTGGTAAAGCTACAAAGTCAGTCTGCCTGATCATCCCTCTGTCCACCCACCATTTCTTCTGTGTCTATTTTATTTAATGATTATTTTTACAATGCTTAAGTGATCTTCCAAAAATTCCCCCTCTTGCTATAATTATATTCACTATGGTATGGTGGTTAATAGGGACAGATGTAAATTAAGGAATATGTTGACTAAAAACAAACACGTCTGAACTTAAAACTAACCATCCTTGTTTAGCCTGTGCTAAGAATGTGTAGACCCTGAAATAAAACAGAGGGGCTTGGGCTCACTGAGCACAGAACAGAACCCCACAACATTCCATTCATTTCTTCAAATCTCTACCTGGAAAGAAAGAACCTCCTCTTAATGTGGACGGCTGCCTACAATCCTCTCTATATCCTTTCTCCGATAGTCTTTTTTACAGTCCTGAGGCTAATACAGAACTGTCAGGCTCCCAGTAGAACCACTCTTTACATAATCTTTCTTTTGAACGTATATTGAGAAGATTTGGTCAACTGTAGCGGTAAACGTTTTTGTCAGGACTGGCAAATGCCAGGGCACGGGATTAAACATAAGGTACAGGTCCCACATTCCAAACATATGTCACACACACTGGCATTACTAAAGGTCACGACAGATATACAACCCATCTAGCTATTCTCTCCCAAGGTCGACTCCCCTTTGAAAACCTGAGAGCTCCTCAGGGGCTGTATGAAGAAGAGTTACTGCGGTGCATCCCTAGGCTACAGACAACCAGTCTCACATTCACTCATTCCTCCCCCCCAGGAATGTCATGTCAGTGAGGGCAAACAATAAGAGCAAGACCAGATGTGCCAAGCAAGCAGAAATACAAAAGCGAAACTAAGCATCACTATTACAATGGATTGATTACTATGACACACACCCCCTTTCTACATCCGGGTCTGCGTGAAGTGCCTGGTCAGAGCTGCTTGTAATTTTGCTGACCAGTCCTCTATACAAATCTACAGTAGTCTCTTCGGGGTATTTGTTTTACTTCTTAGTCAAGGATATTCGTAAGGACCACTGCTAGGTGTATTTGCTTTACCATTAAAGAGTTAGGCACCACCACTTGTTAACTTCAAAACAGAACAGGCTTTATTTACAGAAAACACAACAGGGGGGATGGAAGGTTTACACAGAGGTTTGTTTGTTTGTTTTCAGGCTTTCACTTTTGAACTTGGCTTTTACTTAGGCAGAATGCTTGTTGCTTTTACTTTCACACAAATGGTAAACAGTTCACTATGCCCTCTGATGATCACACCCTCCTATACTGATTCGTGGTTAACTTTTGGCTTCCAGGCCCTCTTGAGCCCAACTGGCCACCAACCAAAAAGACGCTTACAAAGCTTACAAGAACTCCTTGGATCATGATATCGTATCTAGGTGCAGACTTTCAATATTGCCCCACCTTAGTAGGAAGGTACCCCCACATCCTATAGCCAATAGGTATAGGGATGGGACGGACCAGAGACACCCCAAGCCAGCCCCCAATACTAGCTGATAAAACAGTGTGCAACCTTTGTTCTAGGTTGTCTTGGCCATCCCCCTACCTTACATCTAATATAGGTAACTTACTGTGCTTCCTTGGAGTCGCGACCAAGGAGCCCTCACACATGTTGGCTGGTTCTAACTGTGTGCAGTGAATGTAAGAATATCCTTAGATAGAAACTATCCTTATATTCTTCACTGGGAACGGTTGAAACTACAGGATCAGATAAGTATTATATGCTTTTCCCCTCCTAAATACTTTTAGTTTAAAACCCCAAATTGTATTTCCATTTCTACTGTAACTAAAGGAACTTGTGTATATGTGTGAGTGCATCTGTTTTTGTATGCCTGTGTACCAAAAAGTTATTCAGTAAAGAGAATCTTGATTTAACCTAAGAAACCTTGTCAAGTGTTCTCTTTGGGGAAACGGGTTCTTGGTGCGAAGTTTGCTTTCTCTGTATACATAGGCCAGCTACTCAAATAAGTTAGTCTGCCCACTGCGTAGATAAGCAGTCCAGCTAACATCATGCATACCCTCAGGGTACCGGGTGTATAAAAGGGGCATGTGTCATAGTAATTAATCCATTGTAATAGTAATGCTTAGTTTCGCTTTTGTATTCCTGCTTGCTTGGCACATCTGGTCTTGATCTTATTGTTTGCCCTCACTGACATGACATTCCTGGGGGGGAGGAGTGAGTGAATATGAGACTGGTTGTTTGTAGCCTAGGGATGCGCCACAGTAACTCTTCTTCACACAGCCCCTGAGGAGCTCTCAGGTTTTCACATGGGAGTCGACCTTGGGAGAGAATAGCTAGATGGGTTGTATATCTGTCATGACCTTTAGTAACGCCAGTGTGTGTGACTTATGTTTGGAATATGGGACCTGTACCTTATGTTTAATCCCCTGCCCAAATCTTCTCAATAAATGTTCAAAAGAAAGATTGTAAAAAGTGGTTCTACTGGGAGCCTGAGAGTTCTGTATTAGCCTCAGGACTGTAAAAAAGACTGTCAGAGAAAGGATACAGAGAGGATTGTAGGCAGCCGTCCACATTAAGGGGAGGTTCTTTCTTTCCAGGTAGAGATTTGAGGAAATGAATGGAACATTGTGGGGTTCTGTTCTGTGCTCAGTGAGCCCAAGCCCCTCTGTTTTATTTCAGGGTCTACACATTCTTGGCACAGGCTGAACAAGGACGGTTAGTTTTAAGTTCAGACGTGTTTGTTTTTAGTGAACATCTTCCTTAAATTATCACCTGCCCCTATTAACCTCCATACCATACTGAATATAATTATAGCAAGAGGGGGACTTTTTGGAAGATCACTTAAGCATTGTAAAAATAATCATTAAATAACATAGACACAGAAGAAATGGTGGGTGGACAGAGGGATGATCAGGCAGACTGAGTTTGAAGCTTTACCACTTTGGAGGGGCACCAGTGGCCACTGAGCTGGACCATGACCCCATCTAACATAGGACCTTCTGTTTGGAGAGTCAGACCTTGCAATTATCGGGTCATGGCCAGGCTGCCAAATGACCTCCTCTCCCTAATGAGATTAAGAAGGGTACAGCCTTCCTGTTTTGCCTTCCTGTGAATTTTGATTGCTTCATAGCGGTATGAAAAAAACTGGGTACTCCCTCTCTAAGCCCCAGCTAATACTGGGAAAATCTGATTTAGTTAAAATATGTAATTCTAGTTTACACACCACCGGAGAAGACATCTAAAATACATACTTCATTCACTCATAAAAAGTCTACTGCAGAACTTGAGTACATGAAAGTAAATGAATAGTTTATAGAAGATGGTAATTTTACCAGGGCGAAAACATGGATTTGGAACAACTTCACCCCAACACAAATCCAAGACAACCCCCAGCCCCCATACTCTTCATATACCCATGGATTTTCAGGTTTTGTTGTGAAATGTGGGGGTCTTGGAACACCCTGTAGAACTACCGACTACCAGCTACCGACAGGAGGAAAAGTCAGGACTGGGGCCCTGGGAGCAAACGAGGGGGAGGGAGAGTAGTGCCTACCATGACTAGACTTAGAGTAGAGACTTCTTTAGTAGTTGAGGCCTACTCAAGTGCAAACCAAGGGGCCCAGGAAGCAGTTGTGGCAGAAAGAAGGGGAATAACAAGCCAGAGCAAGAGGAAGTTCAGCAGAAAACATATCTGGCTGACAGGGGCAGGAAGCCCACAAGGCATCTGATCTGAAAGAATAAGGCTCATCATCATTTAAATAATGTGTTTTACACAGCATGTCCCAGTATCATTCATGTGTGAAATGATAATTTACGCACTGCACGGTGTCCTATTGAATTGGCTTTTCAAACGTGCATCAACCTGATCCATGACAGAGAAATTAACTAAAAGCAACTCCATGTTCTGTGCCTTAAAACTTTCCAGTGTTGTATGTTGTAAAAGCCTGAACTCTGTCTGAATTCTGCTAATGTCATAAATGCTACTAGCATCATAAGGACCCTGACCCAGATATACCAGGAAAGTCCAATCTCATCATATCTTGGAAGCTAAGCAGGGTCAACTCTCGCAGGTACTTGAATGGGAGATATCCTTCGAATACCAGCAGTCGGGAGGTGGAGGCAGGCTTTATTCAACCATCTCACTGAATATCTTCCAGGCACCCAATAGGGGTCAGTCTCCAGAGGTCACAATGACTTCCAGCTGCACACACACTCCCACGAACACACACATGCACATATGAAAAGTACAAAAGAGAGAGAGAGAAAACCACAAAAAGAATGTATCTGCCTGCTTCAAGTAGATCTAGTGCTCTACTCAATAAGAAAAACACGTGCCTGGTGATTTGCCAAGGAAAGCCTGTGCTTGAATGAAAAAGGCGTGACTGATCATTCACGCAATGCACAGAGGATTGAAAGACTCACTAGCACATTTTTAAGAATATCCTTTATTAAAACAGAAGTAGATGACACATATTCTGAACATCATGCTGTTTAATGGTACAGTCATGCAAACAATGGCTTTTATTAAGTGGTAATGGGAAAGGAGGGCACACAGGGCCCTGCAAGGGATTAGAGGTGTTGCAGAGCGAGAACCAGCTTGCAGAAGATGGCATGGGTGCCAGGGGTGAAGTCCTTGCTGAAGTGGGATGCCTGAACCATGATAGATTATAAGGACATCACCCAAAAGCTTGAAGTTCTCAGGATCTACGTACAGCTTGTCGCAGTGGCAAAGCTAGTTTGATCGAGGAGTATACTATCAACTAGTAGATTAAATCCACTCCAGCTACTTTGATTCTTTCCTTGAAAGGTGAGAGTTCCATGGCTGACAGCTGGTGATCAGGAGCTCTGCTTTGCTGTTTTGGGAAAGTCTTGAGATTACAAACCAGGAATCATGTAGCCATAATGCACAAGCACCCCACCACTGTTTCCCTCACACAGAAGTCCACAGTTCATCAAGAATCTATTTGGTAGCCTCTATACCATGCTTCACTTGCAATCCAACTGTGATCAAAAGTTGCATATGCCTGCTGCATATATATGAGATAAAGACCGAGAAGCTGATGAGCAAAGCAGACCAGAGATTAGACTAACATAACTGTTGCCGCCATCCCTAAGTATTAGTTTTCAACTAGCTAGCACTTTACGATATCGGATAGTTTTCATATGATTTTATCAATGTTATGATTGTTCTTTTGTTTTATCTTTTGGATGCTGCCCTGAGCCTGCTTTGATGGGGAGGGTGGGGTATAAATTGAATAAATGAATAAATATGTTCTACCTTCACCAAAGAACTTGGGCACTTGGCAAACAGGTTGGCAAACACCGCTCAGTGGAACAGGGATGTCACCTGGGAGTCTGCTTCTGATCTCCTGCCTTAGAGACGTCACTGTGTCCCAGCCTCCCTGGGATGCAGCCATTGTTTTGCTTGGGGGAATCAGAAGCTGATTCCAGGTGATCTCTAAAAAAGGTCTGCTGTCTTCCATCTTTGGTAGAGTGCAGAAAACTTCCCAGTTTTCCCAGGGGGGCAAATAGAAATGCACATCCACCGATGCCCTATTCAGCTGCGAATCAGCTTCTGTTTTCATTCCCTTCAGAATATGCTGCCAAATTGTAGGAAGGCTGAGTTACAGGAGGAGGAGGAGGAGGAGGAGATTGGATTTATACTCCATTCTTCTTTACCTGAAGGAGTCTCAGAGTGTCTTACAATCTCCTTTCCCTTCGCCTCCCCACAACAAACACCCTGTGAGGTAGGTGGGGATAAGAGAGCTCTTTGGAGGACTGCCCTTGAGAACAGCTCTGAGAGAACTTGTGACTGACCCAAGGTCACACCAGCAGCTGCATGTAGAAGAGTGGGGAATCAAACCCGGTTCTCCCAGATTACAGTCCGCACTCCTTGCTTGACACTCCATGCTTGACTCAGTTGGATTGCAAGTTCCAAGCAGTTTTAAATCTGAAGCCTTGGCTACAACCTAAGATGTGTGCATGCCTTTCTGGGCCAGTTTGATGCTGGGGAGGATCAAAGAGGGGATCACAAGCTCAGTCCCTGCTGGAGCAGTTGGGAGCAGGCTTCTGACCCACACAGGGGTGTCCTTAGCTAGTGGGCAACAGGGCAGTAGCCCTGGACTCCATGCTAGGGAGGCAACTGCCCACGGTCCAGTTCCCAATGGAGGGAGGTAAAAAATAAATCAGGCTCCCACCACTGCCCCTTGTACCCACCCCATCTGGGGCTCAAACAACCAGTTTCTGCAGGTGGCTCCCACCCTCCTCATGTGGGGGCGAGACTCCCTTCTTCCAGGGCCCTAACAGGACAAGTCAGTGGGGGAGCTGGTATACGTGGCAGTGATTCCGTGTCCCCACACTTGATTTTCATCCATGATCGGTTTCATGTCAAATTCTGAATCTTCCTTCCACCCCCAAAGCATTGCTGCATGTCAGCAAGACAGGGACAGAGAGACTTCAAGGGGGGGGGAGCTGGGAGTCCAAATGCCCTCCCATTTCCCCAGCATGTTTCCTCACTACCCAGCTGAGAAGCAGTAGGCCGAGCCAACATAGGATGGAAAGTGTACCACCAAGCCAGAAGACTTGGCTTTCCTATGTCCCCCAAAATCAGGAATTTTAATTTGCAGGACATGATTTAAGGGGGAAAAAAGCTTACTAGGGATTTCTAGGTGTGATGAAAAGACTGTAAAACTAGCATGGCACACGGATATATTTTGGCCCTAACCCCATCCATTTCTTTTTTTCTTTTTAATTTCATCAAAGCTGGTTATGGTCCTTCATCTTGATTTCACAAGTGCAACTGACTGAGGTGAGGGAAATTTTAAATATGTGCTTCATATAGCAGGGATAGGAAACAATAATCTGTGATCAGTTATGCAGATGCTCCAATTATGGAATTAAGGCATGTACCCGGGGCTCTTTTTGTAGCAGGAACTCCCTTGCATATTAGGCGACACACCCCTAATGTAGCCAATCCTCCACCCCTGATGTAACCCTAACCCTAACCCTAATGTAGCCAATCCTCCAAGAGCTTACAGGGCTCTTCTTACAGGGGCTACTGTAGGCTCTTGGAGAATTGGCTACATTAGGGGTGTGTTGACTAATATGCAAAGGAGTTCCTGCTACAAAAAGAGCCCTGCATGTATCCATTTATAAGATGTTTCTAAATATGGGGGGAAAGGGAAATTAGATATCCACATACACAGCTAGGAAGTTTACAACAATTCTTCAAGCCATTACCTTATAACACTAGCAGTAGTCTGTAAAAAAAAAAATTGTTGGTGAAATTTCTCCCAAAGTGAACTAAAAAAAGATATAGGTGTGTTTAAGGATATCAATATATTTATAATTACAATGTAGTCCTTACAAGAATCACATCCTCCTAAATCCATTTAAATCAAAGGGGCTTAGAAGGGTATAACTCGACTGAAGATTGCACTGTGAATTAGAGATGGGCACAAACTGCAAAAATGCAGTCCATTTTGATTCATGGATTGTGGCTGAACCACAAACTGAGCCCTGAACTGAATTGCCTGGTCTCCTCTGCTCAGCTGTTTCAGGCTTTCTTGTGTACACACTCATCACAACCTTTGGTTCATGAACCAGAAATGGGGCAGATTTCATGATGAATGTTACTTCCTGGTTCAGTTTGTGCCCATCCTTACAGTTAATCAATTAAACTGAGATAGAATGCATGGTTGAGAAACCTGTGCAGAATGGTTTATTATGAATTGTGGGAAAAGTACATTTTTCTCCACATGAGATAATTGGCAGTGTAAACTTTTACTTGGTCTGTTAGAACATGTGCCATCTAAGAAAGTTTATGAAACTCTTGATGGAATTTCAAAAATAACAACATTAATGAACCCCTACAAATGACATAGCTAACAACCAGCAAGAGGTAAAACTACCTATTTACTTGCCGTTAATAAGAGCCTAAGCTCCCATTTCAAATGCCTTTAAACCAAAAGGGCTAAACATTTTGGAAGCTTCACAAGGCAAGGAATGGTGACATCTCTGTTATGATGTCACTGGAAATAAATCCCTGTTAATTCCACATCTTTGTTTCATCTTACATGTCCTGTGAATCTCAAGAAGGCTCAAGCAAAGAATTTAATGAGTACTCCAATGAGATGAGAAAGTTGTGATAAAAATACCTTCCATCTGTGGAAATTACTGGTAGATCCAAGACATAAAAAACTATAGTGATGCCTTTCCTCACAAGGTAGTAAAATTACCTTGGAGACCTAAACGGTTGCTATGGGTTTTGTAAATAATTACTGAGGGACTCATGTAGAAACTGAGAGGCAAAATGTGCCAAGGACACATTGGACATTGTTGATCATGTATACAATGCATAGGACAGAGGTGCTGAACTCATTTGTTATGAGGGCCAGATCTGACCTATATGTCACTTTGTTGGGCCAAGCCATCTGCTGGATTGTCCATAGAGGAGAGGGGCCTGGTCACCAAGTCACATGCACAGTGGCAGGAAGTGGAAGACACTGCCAAAGAATGCCCAATCATGGGCCAAAGCACTGTTGCCACTTGGGGGGCATGAATATGGTGGTGGAGGTGGCTGCCAGCAGGCCCCCACAGAGGATTGTTTGCATCCTCAGTGTGAAAATGCTGATCCATCCAGGACAACAACTCTGGAGATGCAGGTTGAGGGGAGAGGAGTGAATGCAGCTGCAACATCTCCCGACTTACCAGTGAGGCTGTCCCTGAAGTGCAGGAGTTCTGCTTGACTGCTGCAGACGAGGTTCTCCTGCCTTGCTGAAGCCACAATTGGAATGGCTCCCCCCACCCCCGAGCAGCCTCCTGTTCCCCCCTTGCACCCGTAGCTAGCGGGCTGCATAAGAGGCCTGGACAGGCCAGTTCTATCCCCCAGGCCTTATGTTTGTCATGCCTGGATTAGGAGATGTGCAATACTCACCATTAGTAAACGGCGAAAAATCTAAATTAAAACAACAACAAAAAACAAGTCATTATTCCTCATGTTGATTGATAACTCTTGAAAACGTTGCTTATTGTTCAATATATACCTAGACTTCTACCCTGTTCCCTAACACAGTTCATACTCAGGTTTTCCAAAATAAACTTTTTATTTAAGACCATTTAATTCCATAGTAAACATAATAGATGTTAGAAGGCATTGTGGCTTGCCCCTTGGATACATTTGTTGGTGAACCTAAACCCCCAAAATCTTCCATCAAGGTCATTCTCAGACAAGGGGCCCCATGATGATCTCTTGGAGGAGGAGGACAGATATACAGCTGTCTGCTGCCAGAAGCAAGGAATCTTAAAAGCTCTCTTCTCCCCGGGTTGCAACCCCAAAGGCTCCAATAGCCAGACTCCTATCCTCACACACGGGCTGTTAATCGGTTATCCCCCTAGCCACATATCATTCACCAGCCCTGTTCCAGCCACAGTCGAGGTCAAGCCTCACCTTGGGCTGATGCTCCCACCAGAAGGCCCGTGACCTCCTGGAGCCCTCACCATGCATCCTCCAGGAAGATGTCATTAGCCCTCTCTGAAAGATGTACACTGCCTTGCCGATAAATGTCCGGGCATGTGAGGTGTATCAGCGGGTGGGGTAAATAATGGCCCAATCCACCATCCAATGCCTTCTTAATGTCCCTGTTAGCCTTACGGTGTGCAGAGTCAATCCCCAGTGGGCTCAAGGCATCCTACCAAACCCTGCATGGAATCGTTGCCAACCACACAATAGACACTTTGGGCCACCTGGCCGAAATGTCCTGGAGATCCTCAATGGCCTGCAACACCAATGCCTTGCCCTTCACCACGGCTCTTCTTGTAGCAGAAACTCCTTTGCATATTAGGCGACACACCCCTAATGTAGCCAATCCTCCGAGAGCTTACAGAGCTTTTCTTATAGGGGCTACTGTAAGCTCTTGGAGGATTGGCTACATTAGGGGTGTGTCGCCTAATATGCAAAGGAGTTCCTGATACAATAAGAACCCTGCTTTTATTTATTTTTACCAAGTACTCCCCTTTTAAAAAATACTCACATTATCTGCAGGAGCAGATTCATCTCCTCCCTGGAAAATGGGCAAGAATAGCATAAGCCTGTGTTATACTTTTTGAACTGAATCACACCTGAGTTATCAGTAGCTGGAAGAGACTAGTCCACTTCCAGCTCTCCCAGAATGCCGCCTATGAGTGATGATGGAATATTGGGGTAAGAGTCACAGTGGACCGTGAGGAGAGTTAGAGCCCAGAGAGCTGTGGGTGAGGGATATAGGTTCAAGTCAGTGAGTGAAAAAGCAGGAGTCAGAAACAGGCTGTAAGAAAGGTACTATGTCACTGTGAGTGATGGCAGAATGGAAGAATGAAGAGAATTATGACTGAAAGTTGTTGCATTGAATCCAAGTTCCTAGAGTAATCTTCATCCCTTTTAACGGTGGCTGAATATTGTCAGGGGAAGAAACTAAAAACAAAAACCAGCTAGCCTTTAGCCTATATATTAATAAATAGCAAATGGGAAACGGAAGCATCGTTTAGTTCCCTAACCCAATCACTCAGAGAACCAGCACTATGTAGGTCTGCTGAAAAGAGAACTGGGCTGCCCTATCCGGTGGTGTTCTTGAATAAGGGAGCGGAGAAGTGGTGTAGGGAAGGGTCAAGTCTGTAGCAAACATAAATGGGGATAAAATGGGTGGCGTACCTGGTACTCCCTCACATACCTGCCCCTGTCAGTTCAAGAGTGGTTGGGTGTGAAGGTAAGAGGTCAGAGGAAGTCTCAGAGCCTGACATTAAACCAGGGACCTTTGATACATTACAGTTACCAGTGGTGGAATATATGACAACTTTCAGAAAAAGCCAGGGCTCTAAAAGCATGCTGTGGCCCAATTGATTTTTTTTTGTCAACCAAATGTTGAGAGGCTCAGTGTGTGATCCAATCTACAAGGAGTCTCTTCATGGGCAAGGGGAAAACCTTCATGTTCCTACCAAATCCATTCTGTGCATCTAGCATGGTAGTTGCTTCCTTCTTTTGGAAGAAACAGGCATCTGGTACATCTTTTTTTAATTGTTGCGTAATAGTCCCTTTCTAAAAAAAATACTCACGTTTTCTGTGGGAGCAGGTTCATCGCCGCCCTGAAAAACAGACAAGAAAAGTATGAACCTATGTTATACTTTTTGAACTGAATCACACCTGAATTATCAGTAGCTGGAGGAGACTAATCTACTTCCAGTTCTCCCGGAATGCAGCCGATGAGTGCTGGTGGAATGTTGGAGGAAGAGTGACAGTGGACAGTGAGGAGAGTTAGAGCCCAAGATCTGTATACGAGGGATATGGGTTCAAGTCAAGTCAAGTCAGATTACGGGATGGGCGGGATATAAATGTGAAAAACAAATAAATAAATAAATAAAGTCAGGGAGTGAAAGACCAGGAGTCATAAACAGGCTTTAGAAAGATACTATGTCACTGTGAGCAATGACAGAATGGAATAATGAAGAGAATTAGGGTTGGAGGTTCTTGCGCTGAATCCATGTTCCTCAAGCAATCATCATCCCTTTTAACAGTGGCTGAATACTGTCAGGGGAAGAAACTAAAAACCCAAACCAGCTATATTAATAAATAGTAAATGGGAAACAGAAGTAGTATTTAGTGCCCCAACCCAATCGCTCAGGGAACCAGCAATGTGAAGAACTACTGAAAAGGGAACTGGGTGTCTCTATCCGGTGGTGACCTTGAGAAAGGGAGTGGAGAAGTGGTACAGAGAAGGGTCAAGTCTGTTACAAAAAAAAAAAAGATAAACTGGGTGGGATACCTGGAATGGCCTCACATGCCCGTCCCTGTCAGCTGGTGAGAGCTTGTGTTGAGTGTTAGGGTAAGAGGTCAGAGTAGCTTTCAGAGACTGACATAAAACCAGGGATCTTTAATACACTGAAGTTACCAGTGGTAGAATATAGGACATCCATCAGAAAAAGCCAGGGCTCTAAAAGCATGCTGGGGCCCAACTTAATTTTTTTTTCTCAGCCAAAAGCTGAGAAGCTCAGTGTGTGATCCACTCCACAAGAAGTTTCTTCATGGACACCGGGAAGTCCTTCATGTCCCTGCCAATCCATTCTGTGTACCTAGGAGGGAACTTGATTCCTTCTTTTAGACAAAACAGCACTCTGGTACACTTTTCTTTTATTTTTACTTAGTCGGACCCTGTTTAGAAATACTCACAGTTCCTGTGGGAGCAACTTCACCTCCTCCCTGAAAAACAAACAAAAGTACCATGAACCAATGGTATACTTTTGGAATTGAATTATGCCTGAATTATCAGTCGCTGTAAGATAATAGTCTACTCCTGTCTCTCCCAGAATGCAGCCTATGAGTGCTGGTGGAATGTTGGGGTAAGAGTGACAGTGGACAGGGAGGGGAGTTAGAGCATAACGAGCTGTGTGCGAGGGATACAGGGTCTAGGAAGTGAGTGTAACAGCAGGAGTCAGAAACTGGATATAAGAAAGATAATTTGTCATTGAGAGGAGTGAAGGAATGGAAGAAGGAAGAGAGTTAGTGATCAAGTTCCTGCATTATACCCATGTTCCTAGAGCACTCATCATCCTTTCTTAACTGTGGCTGAATATTATCAGGGGAAGAAACTAAACACACAAATGAACAATCTTTTAGCTTTTGTATGAATAAACCGTTGAAACGCTCAGTGTGTAATCGCCTATAGAAGAAACGGGGCAGATCTTCATATCACTACTAGTCCATTCTCTGTATCTAGCATGGAATGTCCTTCCTTCTTCAAGCCAAAACAGCACTCTGGTACATCTTTTTATTTATTTTTACCTAGTTGCCCCCTTTTTAAAAATACTCACATTATCTGCAGGAGCAGCTTCATCTCCTCCCTGAAAAACAGAGAAGAATAGCATGAACCTATGTTATACTTTTTGAACTGAATCACACCTAAATTATCAGTAGCTGGAAGAGACTGTTCTGCTTCCGGCTTTCCCAGAATTCAGCCTATGGGTGCTGGCGGAATGTTGGTGTAAGAGTGACAGAGGGCAGTGGGGAGAGTTAGAGCCCAAAGAGCTGTGTGAGAGGGATATGAGTTCGAGTCCATTAGTGAAAGAGCAGGAGTCAGAAACCGGCTGTAAGAAAGACAATATGTTATGGTGGGTGATGACAGAATGGAAGAATGAAGAGAATTAAGGACTGAAAGTTCTTGCATTGTATTCATGTTCCTAGAGCAATCATCATCCCTTCTAATAGTGGCTGAATATTGTCAGGGGATGAGACTAAAAACACAAACTAGCTAGCCTTTGGCCTATCTCTCCTATATTACAAAAGGAATTTGGAGTGACAAGATTCCATGTGCTCTCTCAGCCACTGGCTGTCAGCTGCCGCTCAAGACTACTTGCGTGCCATTGGCTGGGGGGCTGGGTCTGCTCCTCTTCCCTGCACACTCCCCCTTCAGCTACCGTGCCCTGTCAGAATCCGTGCCCTCTCAGCACTCATGCTTGTACTGTCAAGCCTTCCTGTTACAGACCCCTTGCGAACCAAACTCCCAACATAACACGCAGGGTTGAACCGCCTGCCCCACGGACTTGTGGGGAGTGGGCGCAGACTGGACACGTTGCTCCAGATGATCATTGTGTGAGCACTCTCCGGAAATCGGATGTGCAGGGGACATAATCTATATCCACAACAGAGGGTGAACCTGGTCCCAGGGAAGCATGGGATTCCAAGCAGCCCACATGCAAAACTCCTCGTCATACTGCTGCCAGGAATCCCATGTAGCCTTGATATATAATGTCCATATACTGAATCAAAGACACAGCCCTATAGGGCTGAGCCTTGTTTATAACCCCTGCATAGATGAAAAACTCTGCTAGCCAATTGGCCCAGGTCCTATCCACGGTTCTCCTTTTCAACTTTTCTTTCTCCCTCTCCTCAAGAGCCTTCTTATCCTTCTTCTCCAACTCTCAATGCAGGAGGGAAAAAACATCGACAAATTTCCCTCTGCAGATTTCCTCACAGGTAGCTGGCAGCATGTGATCACCAAGCAACAAGGGTGTGTTGCCAGATAGCAAGTCCTTGGCCATATCTGTGTGGCAGCACCACCCCAAGGAGCCTGTGCACCCCAACTGCCCCAAGGAGCAATGGCCATAACCCGGGTAGTTACCCCACTTCTGTGAAGGAGGGAGTTGACCCGATGGCCAAGCCCAGTGCTGAGGGGGTGGGGCTGCTGCCACAGAAGGGGCCTGTGATGAGGCCGAGGGCCTGGGTGTAGATGCCTGGCCCAGGGGAGGTGTGCTGCATAACTCACCGGTGTGGTCTGAAGTCTTTGCCAAAGCTGTTGCCACCTCTGCCCCAGCCCCCTGCGCAGGTCCACTGGCTCCAGCCGCTGCGATAGAAGTTGTGATGGCAGAACTGGCCTTGCCTCTCGATCCAGAGGGCCTGGCCACCCGACCTTCCAAAAGAGATAACTGTGTTAATACAGACACTTGGAACTGAGCATTGGAAGCAAACTGTGTCTGATTCCAGGAACCCGGTGTTGTACCAGCTGGTACCGAGTAGGGTTGCCAAGTCCAAATCCAGAAATATCTGAGAACTTTGGGGGTGGAGCCAGGAGACTTTGGGGGTGGAGCCAGGAGACTTTTGTGATGTCACTTCCTGTGATGTCATTTCCAGGTCAAATGGCAAGTGATGTCACTTCCTCTTCCAATGGTGTCACTTCCAGTACACTGCACGAAAACCTCACTTTCCTGTGATGTCACTTTCCAGGCACTCCCCCATACCCACCTCCCCCTCTGAAGTAACCTTCTTTCAAAAAATAAAATTTAAATTCAGTGTCATATATCAATTCCCACCCCACCTTTCCCCTATGTTACATTACCAATAGGCTTTTAGGCCTCCTTCCAGTGCAAAAATAACAAAAAGCTTTAAGAAACATAAAATGCTTTAAACATTTAACAATCAGAAGGAAAAAACAAGCAAACAGCACATGTCAAAAGTGAAGCCCTTTTCACTTTTTTCAGTAGGAAAGATAAGCACACACTGAAACGTTACACTGAAATCAATAGGATTCAATGTGCTTAATTCTGACCAAATGAGACTATATGTATTATAATGAAAACAAAAAGTATGTGTGCTAGGTCCTAGAAAAGATCACCAGACAACATTCCTTCACACTATGCAAAATACACAACAGAATGGTCTAAGAACTGAAGGCTGAACACTCTGCCAAAATCCTCTACCTAAAACCCTGGAGAATCACTGCCAGTCAGAGTAGACAATGCTGACATTGATGGACTGATGGTAGAGAGGCCATGCTTTGTGTGCATTGTGTGTGTGAATTGAAGAGAAGCCCATGATGGATGAGGCCAATGGCCCATCCAGTCCAACACTCTGTCACACAGTGGCCAGAAACACCAGGGGCCATCAGGAGGTCCAGCAGTGGGGCCAGGACACTAGAAGCTCTCCCACTGCTGCACCCCCCCCCCGAGCACCAAGAATACAGAGCATCACTTGCCCCAGCCTGAAAGTTCCTCTCTATACCTTCTGGTTAATAGCCACTGATAGATCTCTGCTCCATATGTTTATCCATAAAACCTGGAATTGGCTCGGGTATTTCTGGAATGTGTGTAGCTATCACCAGATCAGCTCCATCTCAGCTTCTTTGTTTCCTTACAAATTCATGAGGTTGATGTGAGCCACCTCCTCCATTGTCAATTATAAATCTTGCCCTTGTCCCTCTACCAGTTCCAGTGTCCAGTTCTGCTGCCTTCCTTACCTCCATGTTCCCTTTCCATGTCACACTCTCCCAGATTTCTTTGCACACTATTGCCTACTCTGTTGACCACTGACCCAGAGAACCCCTTCCATAGTCTCTGTGAAATATCCCAACCTGTAGTCTAGCTTGGGGGTCTCCAACCTTTTTGAGTCTGTGGCATCTTTGTAATTCTGACACAGTATGCTGAATGCAGACACAAAATGTCTGCTGCAGGAGCCAGCCAGGAACAGATGGCCACAGCATACCTTCAGTCCTATAGTGACAATCCTGTAAGGTGGGGGCCAGATTCTGCCAACTCCTGCTACACTCTGGGGCTGTCATTCCACTCCATAGTCTCTTATCCCAGTCCCAGAACATTACTGCTGCAGCCTGGGGCTGTCATTCCACTCTGCGGTCTTTCATTCCATTCCCAGAGTAGTGTATTTGGGCCCAGAGACCCTAATGGAAAATCCATTGTGCATTTTTATTGCAACTCTGCTTGTACTGTAATGTATTTTAATGGAGCCCATACAAGGCAATAGGCATTCCTGGCTCCCATTATTTCCAATGGACCTTCAAGTGTTTCCCATTGTCTCCAATGGGCAATCCTGTCCTTTCTTTCAGTACATCTCCAGAGAAACTCACTAGCTCAGCTTTCTGTCGTGAGCAGTCA
The DNA here is from genome assembly GCA_029375565.1 of Gekko gecko. Taxonomy (NCBI): domain Eukaryota; kingdom Metazoa; phylum Chordata; class Lepidosauria; order Squamata; family Gekkonidae; genus Gekko; species Gekko gecko. Next base: position 9,884 of record JAPDNY010000255.1, on the reverse strand, counting down.
GAAAGGGGGGGGGTTCTTTCTTTTTAAAAATAAAAGTTAAGTAGAAACAATGAGTGGAAAAGCTGGAGAAATCCAAAAAGGACTGGGGGGGGGAGTCAGGAGAGACGAAGGCGAGGGGAGGGGAAAATGGAAGCCACATTCAACAATTTGTACTGCAAATAGTAAGAAGCCTGATTATTGTTTTTAATTCAGTTTTTTTCTACTCCTTTCTCTTTCTCTCTCTGTTCACAAACACACTCCACCTTCCTTTCTTCTTTGGCGTTCAAAATAAAAGGGAAGGGGGACCGCCATAGGAAGAGCTGTTCTCCATCTCCAAGGATTTCCACATTTACAACACAAAAGAAGAAGCAAGGCTTTTGGGTAGAGGACTCTGACCCCCACACACACACTATAGGGAAGCTACTGCTTGACTCCTAAGACATAAAAAAGAGGGATTTCTCACCACCACTCAAGCAGGATATCGGAGAGGCTGGAGAAGGAAAGAGCTGCAATGCCAGAGGCAAGAAGGAGGGAAATTTCACTGTACCTGAGCGGAGCAGGGCTTCTGAGGAGGGAGGGGCTGCTCGAAAATCAGCCAGAACTGTGCTCCAGGCGGAGCACACTAGAGGGAACATGCTCTAGCCCTCATCTCTATGGTTTTTATAACCATAGACGTGGAGGACTTAAGTGCTAGAGCGGCAATTTCCGGCCGCCATTTTTTCCCCCGGGCTGGAATTTTTAAAAAGCGGGTAAAGGGCTTTCAAATCGGGGGTTCCCCCGCCCTCAGTGGGGGCTTGGCAAGCCTAGTACCGAGGGAGGAGTAATCCCAGCCGCCTGCTCCACTGCCATCAGCTGCTCTAAAACAGCCTGCTGCAGTACATCTCCCTCATCTTCATCTGAAGACAGGGCGGGGGGGCTGAGAATTTTCAGGGAGCTCTAGGAGCAGGCTGCTTGCTGTTAGTCTTGCCTGTTCCCTTCTTGGGGGCCATGGCTAGAGAAAAGAAACCAAAAAGGGGGAAGAATCAGACCCCAATGAACAATTGCTCACTTCCCAAATGGAAAGCGAAAGTAGGCTCAGTTGCCCCAACAAACAAGCCCTGTCCTGCAAGACCAGAAAGGAAGCTGAAAGCCCTCGAAAGCACCACACCCGTAACCACTAGCCAAGCAAGAAATGAAAACAGAGGAGGGAAGGGATAGAAGCCTCTGGTGAGGTACACACTCCCAGGGCAGGCAAACATAGAAAGGACCCAAAATTTCTTCAGGTCTCCCGTCTAAATGCCAACTAAACCACCCCTGCTTAGTCTCCAAGATCTGGGCTAGCTTAGCTCCTCCAGGCCCAGAAGATGCAGGAAAAGGGGTGGGGGAGAGCAGACTCTAGGCCACTGCTCCCATAAAGGGGCTTCTACTGGAGCAAATGTCCGCAAGAAGCCACCCTCCACAGGTTACCTGGGGGGTCCCAGGTGCCCATCCTAGCCCAGGCTGCAGACACTACCTGCCGCTATCCAAAACCCCAGGGGGAAGCCTGGAAGCCACCGCACCACACCCGAGAGCCACACCAAGCCCAGCAGCAGCCCAACCAGCCACAGCTGAGAGCTGGCTACCGTGGGAGGGGGGAAGGGAGTAACCCCCCGGCCACACCCCAAAGCCACCGTGGCAAACCCTGCAGCCACAGCATCACCCCCAGCCGAGAAGTGGCTAGCATGGGAGGAGGCAGGAGCACATCCCGAAGCTTCCATGCCAAGTTCCACAGCCACCGGTCACCTATGGCCAAGCTGGCTAGCATGGGACGGAGGGGCAAAAGCCAATCATGTTATGCACATTTGAAAGTCTGCACTGAGCTGCTGCTACCCAGAATATCCCAGGAGTTGGGAATGTCCATGGTGCCAGAGATCACTGTGGTCTCTGGCCCACCGTCCACTGCAGGGCCCAGCCACTGATGTGATGCCTCTACCACCTCTGTCGAACACCACCACTGCTCCTGATCCCGTAGACTGCAGCCTAAGGCCTCCATGCCAACTGTGCATCAGACAGGTGGGCCCCAGAACCAAGAGCTTGGGAGAGGGAGCAGCCAGCCCCTCGCTCTCCAAGCTCCAAACAGCAAAACAGGAGGGTGAATAGGGAGCCGGCCATCACAGGCTGGCTCCTCCCCCTCAACCACATGCCTGATCTTCCTCTTTCGAAGGAGGCAAAGGCTCTATAGCTGTGCCATCAGCCAATAGGGCTGAAATTTTGATTAGATTGAAAAATGGCTTGGTATTTTATTTTCACATTTGTTTAATTTTAATATTTTAATGTTACTATATTGTTTAACAAATCGTTGTGACCCACCGAGAGCCCACTTGCGAGGGAAGACAGGAGAGCAATCAAACAAACAAATAAATCACTGACCTCCCCTGGGGAAGGGCATGTAGTAGACTAAGGCATGGGAAAATCATAATAATGAGGGAAGGCAGTACATGGGAACATAAAGCATAAAAAAAGCTTTGCTGGATCACACTAGTAGTCTATCGAGTCCAGCATCATGTTTCACGCAATGCCCAACCAATTACTCTGGAGGACCAGTAACAGAGGCCAAAGCCCACCCCTAGTGTCAGCTTTTATTCAGTAGGATGGGAACTGCAGTCCAACAATTACCCCACAGTGCAATCCTCAATGGGAATTACACCTCAAACTTCCAACTCCACCTTGGGAGATTCTTGTGAAAGGCTGAGTTTGGGAGGGGGGTAAGTTCAGCAGAAATGTTGTGCTAAAGTGTCTATCCCACCCCCACACTTGCCTTTTCCTCCAGGGGAATGAATCTCTTTTTTTAAAAAAAAAGAAAGTTTATTAACAGGATATAATAGCATGTTCCATATTCGACTAACAATTCTTAACATATCATTTTCTAAGATTTTTATCCCCCCCTCCCCTAGCTTCCAATGATGCTCCGCCCCCATTAACATTTCAATCAATATTCTCTTACATTCAATTCATTTTCAATATTCAAGTCATAAATTTCAATATTTTCCTTTTCTATTTTGACTATTAGGTAACTTTTCTATTACAGTCCCTTTTGTTACAGCACTTCTATTATTTGTTGTTGTTCAGTCGCACAGTCGAGTCCGACTCTTCGCGACCCCATGGACCAGATTACGCCAGGCCCTCCTGTCTTCCGCTGTCCGCTGAAGTCTGCTCAATTTCATGTTCGTTGCATCGATGACACTGTCTAACCATCTCATCCTATCTATTATTAATAGCTATCAAAACAGAGCAGTCTATTTTTCACATTCCAATTAAGCTCTAAGTAGTCCTTAAAGTCCTTCCAGTCTGCTAAAAATTCTTTGTCTTCTCTTCCATGAAGTTTTCTTGTCAGCACAGGGGTGGCACAATCTTTCCATTGTATTATATGGCCTTTTAGAATACAGTGGAAAGATCATGCCACCACTCTGGCATGATTCCAGAGAGAAGGGGTTTAAACTTCATTTCCCCCCACCCCGCCTTGGCAGGCTGGCTGGGGAAGGGAAGGGGAGGCTTTTGAAGATCTCCCCCCTTTTTTGCTTCCCCTTCTGATACGCTTCCAGTGATGTCAGGGGGCATGGCATATGCTAATGAGTTATGCTAATAGCAGGTATGCTAATGAGCTCCTGCACCTCTTTTTCTACGAAATGACCCCTGAGTTAGGGTGAAGGCAAGAAGCAAAGGAGCAGGGATGGGATAGCCTTGAGTGGGGGTGGTCAGAGAAGGAGATTGATGGAGAAGGGTGGAGGAAAAGAGGTGGGGGTCAAATGACAGAAAATGTTAGGAGATGAACTTTGAAAATGCTTTTATTTGTTATTTTCTGACCTACATGCACACCAGGAATGGTGACAGCAAGTGTCTTTGCTTTGGGAGAATGTATGCTTGAGTTAATGTGACTCTCTGTGTAAGAGGAGGTACCACACAGCCTGTACTTCCATGCAAATGAGGTCACAGACATGCCTTGCACATACTTACCCATGAGGCCTTGGGAACAAGAAGCCTCTATATTAGCATCTTCGTTACAATCCTTCAACAGAATGTAGAAACAACAGCTTTCCCACCATTGAAGAAGTTCTACACCTCACGTAACCCACAGGATGCTTAAGGCACACGTGTGAAGTTCGCCACCTGAGAATGGCCAGATACATCTACATACCTAAAGGTTTCCATGCCAACCCATCTTGACACTTTGACCAAAAACCTCCCTTGTAGAAAGGTGTAGACTTTCACTATTGCCCCACCTTAGTAGGAGGGAACCCCCACATCCTTTAGCCAATGATATAGGGGTGGGATGGACCCAGAAACACCCCAAGCCAGCCCCCAGATTAGCTGATAAAACAGGGTGCAACCTTTTGTTCAACAAGTTCGGATGAGAGGAAGGGGACGGAACGGGACAGGACAAGGAGGACAGGACAAGCTTGCTCCCCTTACCAACAAGATAACTTAAGGTAACTTGCTGTGCTTACTTGGAGTCGCGACCAAGTAACCCTCACTTATGTTAGCTGGCTCTAACTGTGTGTGTAGTAAAAGCAAGAACATCTTAGTTAGAAACAATCCTTGTTCCTGAACTGTGGAAGGTCGAGACTACTAGAGCAGATAAGTATATGCTTTCCTCCCCCCCTCCTAAGCATACCTTTAGTTTAAACTCCAAATATTGCTTTCCATTTCTACTGTAACTAAAGGAACTTGAATGTATGTGTGTGTGAACCTGTTTTTGTATGCCTGTAAATAATAAGAACATTTAGTAAAGAGAATCTTGATTCAAATTAAGAAACCTTGTCAAGCATTTTCCTTTTGAAGAAATAGGGCTTTCTAGCACGAAACTTGCTTTCTCTGTATACACTGGCAAAAAGACCTCAATAAGTTAGTCAGCCACTGTGTAGATAAGCAGCCCGGCTAACAAGAAGGGGAGGGTGAGAAAGAGTGGAGAGATTGTCAGGGAAGGGCAGGAGAAAAATAGGGGCGAGATTGACAGAGAAGGGGAGAGAAAAAAAGAGAGGTGTAGAAGATTGTCAGAAGGGAAGGAGTAAGAATGAGAGGGGAAATTGTTAGAGGGAAGGAAGAAAGAAGTGGGTGGGATGCACCCTCCCCATTAGTTTCTTGCAGGAACCCACTCGTCAGATTCTATCATATCTGAAGAAGAATTTGAGATTTCTAGAAAACTTTCATTCTTTCCTTCAAAGCTCACTGAAGATCCTAGAAAATGTTAATGAAACACAGCACTTTTAAAAAGAGAAAAAGGTAGCCTTACCGGTTGCCCCTTGACATTTGGGCAAAGGAGAAAGACAAGAAGAATGGTAGCAAGAACCTGAAGTTTCATCTTGGGTGCCTTTCAAGTCACTGATGCGAAGACCAGGGTCCATCAGCTGCTGTATTTATACCATGAATCTGCCCATAAATTCATGTGGCCCATATGTAATTGCCAAGAAGACAGACCATTCTGCCCACATGGAATGGGTAACTTCTCAGAACAGTCATTACAAGCGGGAAAAATCCTTGAGTTTGGTGCCAGCTGCAGTCTAAAAAGTATGGTACATTATTCTTGCTGAACAGTAAAACACACCCAGGGTGGTACAGAAAATGGCTGCGTTGCTCACGATACCAACAATTATTTGGACCCATTAACTGTGATTGACATTTAAATTGCTACCTACCTACGGATGCTAAAATTGTTTCTTGGAATATTGGAGGGTGGAGGAACAAAGCTTGTGACAATATGTTTCTAAAAATTAGCTTAAGGGTTTTGATGTGTTTTTCCAAGAAACTTGGTCCCAAACCCTGATTTAACCTGGAGGATTCAAATCCTTCTCTTTTCCAGTCTTTACAATTAATCCCAAAGGACGTTTCCAGTCAGGGTTGGCTTTTTTTTGTTTCCTTGTGTTTAAAATCTGAAATCATCACCTTACAATCACCCAGCCTGATGGAGCAAGCTGTCAGGCTTGATTTTAACAATTTCATTCTGATTATTGTTAATATATATTTTCCATCCTCCCTGGGTGGTTCAGCTCTTTCCCAATATTATGATTTCATTACCACTCTCATGGAAGATTTGGAGGCAAAATTCCCCTCAGCAGGGGACTTCAGTGCAGGAATAGGCCATGATAACTCAATCTTTTTTAAGGCTGTAGACTTACTCAGAATGATACCCTTCCTCCTATTCTTTCATTCACAAGATATTCTAAAGAAAGTTGCACCAATTCAGTAGTCACACACACTTTGCTAAGATTTGTTTCCCACTTAATAGAATTTAGATTAATGGACTCTCTATTTTTCCTAATTCTTATGAGTTTACATTCATTTCAGCAAAGGGTTGTAGTGTCATTGACTACCTTGTAGTTTCTCCACATTTGAAATCTTATATATCTAATTGTATGGTGGGCAATTTCACTATTAGTGATCAACTCCCACTTATTATGTCTCCAGTTTGGTGTGGTGGTGAGGAGCATGGACTTTAATCTGGGAGAACTGGGTTTGATTCCTCTCTCCTCCATATGCAGCTGCTGGTGTTAATGATCTTATCAATGACCAAAGGGAACATCTATACAAAGCTGCGATTTCAAACAACTCCAAAAAAAATGGGGCCATTGTTTTGGGTGCCTGTCACTTGGAGACTCCTTTTATGTCTGATATCCCTGGATATTCATGGTTTCATTATTTTTCCTCCATGTTTTATCAGGGCCCATCCTGTATTGCTAAACCATCAGATTACATTCTAGAAGACTGACCTGAATGGCCTCCAGTGACCCCGGATGAAATTGGAGAGTGAGGTCAGGAAAGGCTTCCAGCCCAGATAGAATGCTCCCCAAAATTTTAAAACTGGACCCTGATTGCTGGGCTGTCCCTCTTGCCTCATTATTTACAATGACTGATAGAATGGGTTATATTCCCACAGCACAACTTAATGCCACTGTGGTCCCAGTTTACCACAGTGCCCCTTTAGAAATCATTGGTGCAGCCTCATTTGGAATATTGTGTACAGTTCTGGTCACCACATCTCAAAAAGGATATTATAGCATTGGAAAAAGTGCAGAGAAGGGCAACTAGAATGATAAAAGAGTTGGAACACCTTCCCTATGAAGAAAGGTTAAAATGCTTGGGGCTCTTTAGCTTGGAGAAACGATGGCTGAGGGGTGACATGATCGAGCTTTATAAGATTATGAATGGGATTGAGCAGGTTGAGAAAGAAGTACTTTTCTCCCTTTCTCACAATACAAGAACTCGTGGGCACTCCATGAAATTGCTGAGCAGTCGGGTTAGAACAGATAAAAGGAAATACTTCTTCCCCCAAAGAGTGATTAACATATGGAATTCACTGCCACAGGAGGTCGTGGCAGCTGCAAGCATGGACAGTTTCAAGAGGGAATTAGATAAACATATGGAGAAGAAGTCCATAAGTGGCTATTAGCCACAGGGTTTGAATGGGAACTCTCAGTCTGGGGCAGGTGATGCACTCTATTCTTGGTGCTGGAGGGGGCAGCAGTGGGAGAGCTTCTGGTGCCCTGGCCCCACTGCTGGACCTCCTGATGGCACCTAGTATATTTTGGCCACTGTGTGACAGAGTGTTGGACTAGATGGGCCATTGGCCTGATTCAACATTGGCTTCTCTTATGTTCTTACACGCTCCCTTCCAATTATAGACCGATTAGTCTGCTCTCTATCCTAGGTAGATTATATTTCAAACACTTCCTACCCAAGCTTCTGGTTTGGATAACTCATCATAATGTTATAGGCCCAGAACAGCTGGGTTCTGTAAGGGAAAATCCACATTGCATCATAGTACAACCTTAGTCCACTTGGTTGATAAGTACACCAAAAGGAGTGATTTAAAATTATATGTTGCCTTCTTTGACCTTAAGGGAGTGTTTGAGTCTATTGACAGGGACATTCTGTGCAGCAAACTAAGTCATTTACATATCAATAAGAGACCTTTTGAACGCATAAAAAAGTTATATTCTTCTACCACCTGCCAATTCACATGTTCAGTGACTGGGAAATTAACTGCCAAAATCCCATGTAAGAAGGGTGTTAAACAGAGTTGCACTCTAACTCCCTTTGTATTTAATTTGTTTCTTTTTAGCTGAAGTTCCAGTGTTATTCTATGCTGACAGTGGAGTATTGTTGTCTTGTTCCTGCATTGGCCTCAAACTCTTTTTCAATAGACGTCTTCTTTTCTTCTCAATCAACAAATTATATTTGAATTTTGAGAAATCAAAAACATCAGTATTTGCTAGATCTCAGAAAATGCATAAGTGGGCAATTGGAGGGTAAGAAACAGAACAAGTTAAATGTTTTAGATATTTAGGCTTTTAATTTCAATACAAGGCATCATGGTCAACTCAGTGAAAATCAGACGTCCATGTGGCCAACGGTAGTACTTCAGCTATATCATGCCTTTTCTTTCAATTTGTCCCAGCTCCTCTAAAAGTTTTTGTAGGCAAAGTGATCCCCCAACTATTGTATGGGATTACAATCTGGATAAGGGGCTTTGATTGGACTACTGAACGTGTACAATCTGTTCCTATGGAAATATATGGGTATTCCATGCAGCATTCCTTACACAACCCTCTATATAGAAACTGGTCTTAATTTAGTAGAAACAAAAGCGTGGCCCATGACGATCAAGTTCTGGTTGCATTTGCAATATTATCTGAATGCTGGGAGTTTCATTCAGCAAATGCTCACTGAGCCCAATATCTCGAACTGGTCAGCTTATATTGAGGAAAAAATCCTTGCCTTTGGCATTTCCCTAGATTTACAAGCCATGCTTCCATTTATGAGTGAACACTTGTTAATAAAATGCAGAATCCTCACCATTGAAGCGCAAAAGCTTTATAGTTTAGCTAATAAGTCCTGTTCCCCTCTTAGTTTTGAGTTTCCTCTTACTAAAGGTTGGATGGCTTCTTACTTATCCCTTTTACAAACAACTTTCCCAAACTCGGAGAGTTTTCTCCCTGGCAAGATTCAATGCTATGCCATCAGCCATCTTATAAGGTAGGTTTTAAAAGACTGCATTCTTGGCTAGGAGTTGTCTTTGTGATTACTGCTGCGTTAAATTAATGTCATGCATCCTCCGCCATTGTTACTTATATGCAGACATGTATGCCAAACATTTCAACTTGTTTTTAGCTGGAATGTCAGGCCTTTCTGATCTTACTAAGGTTTATCATTTTCTGAACAATGGTTTACTCAAAGTTACTGAGTAGGTAGCCCTGTTTTTAAAGTTCATTACAAGAGTCCATCAGGAAATGTTATAGTATTAATTTTCTATTAAATACCACATAAATGTTGATATCACTGGCGTTGTACCCTCCTCTGTTTTTACCCTCCTGCTGTTTGAAGTATGTTAATAAAGGTGATTGACTGAGTGACTGACTGATGGTACATTATCCATCCACAGCTGGCTCCTAAGGAACTCCCCTCCCCGTCCTTTTTCTGATTTTCTTGAGCCAAAGGGGTTTGGCACACCCAGCGATTCAGAGGCCCTGGCCAAAATTTCAGAATGGCCCCCCAGAATCACTGCCACCTCCACCACGTTTCCATCAGGGCCAAGTGAGAATAATCTTCACTCCATGCAAGTTAGTTGGGAGCCACTGGTGCCATCAGAAGCCAGCTGTCAGAGCCCCATGTGGGAGAGATCCAAGTGGTGCCAGAATCCTGCTCTTCTTCTTCTTCTCGTTCCTTCTGGTTGGTTGGTTCCCCCTAAGCAAAGTGTAGTTGGTTCCCCTTAAGCATGGAATCCAACTGTCCCTGTTGCTAACTGGCTATGACCAATCTTAGCCCAACATGTATATCATGGAGCAACAAGAAACAAAGCCTTTCCCACGAGGAGCAGCTATGGCTCAATGGAAGAGCCTCTGTTTTGCATGCAGAAGTTCCCAGGTTTGATCCCCAGGAATTCCACTTGAAAA